>VWYI01046931.1:733080-985011 GCA_013399455.1 Anthoscopus minutus
CCCGCCGCCACCACCGCCTCCCCCTCAGACACGTACTCGGGCCCGCTCCCGCGACGCGTGGCCCCCTTTATACCGCCGGAGCCTGCGCCACACAGCAACAAGGCGTGTTCTGGTTGGCCACCGCTGCCTGTCACTCAGGGGGTTCCGCTCTCGCTGCTGGCTGCCCTGCCGCGGAGGGTGGCGTCGCGCTGGGAGAGGCGGGCGAGGCGGGACCGGGAGTTGCCAGCGGGGTCGGGACAGCCCCGGGCGGGATCGGGATCGGGATCGGGATCGGGATCGGGATCGGGATCGGGATCGGGATCGGGATCGGGATCGGGATCGGGATCGGGCGCTCCCAACACGGCCCATGGTTCGGGCGCGATGGAGCCAGGCCCGCGGGTTCCGCACGGGAACGTCCGCCTGAGGCTGGAGCGCTGTATTTACTTAAGAGTGCTGCCCTGGTTTAGTTCGAGCTGTGTTACGGGCACTGAGTCAGTTACTCCAGGACGAGAGGTTTGCTTAATGTTTCCAGCTCTGCTGGTTTTGCAACCGAGAGGGGCCAGAGTTTGTTGTTTTTAAACTTAGATTTGGATATTACATAACTCAGGGAGCTGGAGCGCTGAGCACGTGCCCAGGCCTTAATTCCTTTTGCCCAAGGATATGTCAACCTTGTTGGCAAAGTTGTGGGTGAGAAGTCCAAAAGACAACTGTTCCTTGTAACCAGACGTTATACGGTATACAGCTGCTAATGTCCTATTTGTCCATGCCAAAGGGGCAGATTTTGCCTTCTGGATATACAGGTAAAGCTTGCACATCTTTAAAAAAAAACTAAAAGTTAAGCTCTTTGCTTGTGGGCAAAAAATAACAATTATTACCTAACTTACTGCAGTAATGAGTGCACACGATATTGCTCCACCCTCTGTCAAATATGGCTTGTGGCTCAACTTTAATCTGCTGTTAAAACTCAGGAGTGCCCACAGCCACTTTTGAATAGAAATAGTGGTGAAACATTTAAAGTGATCATCTGGTTTGGATCATGAAGTATCCTTCAGCTGAGCTGCTTTTAGAACAGTTTTTATCCTAAATAAAGCAGGTCGAAATTAATGTTTAGCTATGCCTATCTCACTATACGCTACTGACAGATATGCTGTACACAAAATCTCAACCAGAACTTAAGGCTGAATTTTGAAAAAAAATGTTCTATGGAGTCAGGGCAGTAAAGACAGTAAAAAGAACAGGGCCAGTACACTTGAAAGTTATCATGTCCTCAGGACAGGTTGTAGATGTTGGCTGATAGAGATGCTCATCTTTATGAGAATATATTTCTATATTTTTCTTGTACTGAACTTTAAATAGAATGTTAGAAGCAAAGAATTTTTTATAAGATATCATCATTTATACCATGTCAGAGGAGCTTACCCCACATCCAGCAAGGAAGGGAGCTAGTGATTTTTCAAGCAGCTTTGGCTTAGATTTTAAACCTCTCAGGTCTGTACCAAAAGGTGTGGTTAGTGATTACAACCCTCTAAGCCACTGTCTGTCAGCTAAGTGCATTCCCTTACCCTGTGCTAATAGCCTGCCTAATGGGAAAATACCACACCTTTGTTTAAGTCACAGGGAGCTAAGACCACACTGAGGCTTGCAGGTTGCAAGGCTGAAGTGATGAATGCCACTGCCCTGGTTCCCTGTCTACCTTCTTTTTGCAGGCCTTTGTGTATGCAGCTGTGGCAGAAATATAGAAATACATCTGTGCTGAAGTTACAAGTTTACAGACCAGCACTTAATAGTAAACTGAAATTCACAGCACTTTGCATGGGTCTGTCAGGCTCAGCTGATGGACATAACCTGAGTGCTTTGGATTATATAGTCATAACTTCATTTTCTTGCAAGTTTCACTGCTCATAGCATCTGCTTTATATTTCATCAAGTATTGCTAAAAACGTGAATGATGATCATCTCATTGCGACTTCTACATACATTTCCATTTACTTTCTCTTTTTATTTCTCCAGTTCTCTTTTTTGCTTTGCTGAACCTGTCTCATCCTTCCCTAGCACAGGCACTTTGTCAAGTGTTTTCCCATTCCTGCCTAACAGTACTTTCTTTAAACCTGTGTTCATTTCCAACTGCCCATTTCCCCTGCTCAGGTCCCTCTTAATCTCCCATCCTGGCAATTTCAAACAGCAGGCCCCAGCTGGTAGGGCTGTCTTGTGCTTCCCAGTTGCCCATGTTAATGGCTGTTTTGATTAAACTTTGTGTCCCATACCTAAGAGCAGAATAACAGTGGGGTTGAAGGCTGGCTATAAGCAGCCTGGTTTGAGAACTGTGACTGGCCCAACTAACAAAGTCATTCTTTACCCATCTAGACATCAAGGACTGAGAAATTTGAGAATATGAGTTGTAATTATTGTTTGTCCCACCAGGCCCCATCATGCCACAAGTAATTTTAAAGATTTCCTCGGGGCTGTGACATGGGTTTTGGTCTTGCTTTTCACTCCCCACTCAAAACCTGTGGTTAATCAAAGGAAAGTATACACATACCTTCTTGGGTGGTAATTATCCCTATATGACATATTTATTGCTGAGAAAAAAACCCTACCATTGTTTGCCATTTTTTAATCATGTAATTACTGTGTTTACTCATGGTGCTGACTGAAATTCCACTGAATTTTACTTGCTTGTGAACTTTCTGATCTTGGGTCTAATTCTGCTGTTATATCAAACTTGCATTTTATGCCAAGCCCTGCCCCTCTTGTCTGTCCATAAGACTTTTGTGCTGTACCTGTCTTCATTACCTCCTTCTTTTTCTTGGTCATTCTCCCCATTTCCTCATTATTTCCCTTCTGCTGATTAAAAAAGAAAAATAAAAGAGAGAGAGGGACAACATATCATCCACTGCCTTGAAATTTGGTGTAATTTCTCTGCTTCCCACATCCTATGCCTGTCTTGTCTAAGTTGATTGTAAGCATCTCAGGTCACAGACTGCCTACTCTGTACCACACTATAGGGAGCTTCTGTCTGAGTTAGTCTTTATGCACAGCATACATAAATACATTTTATTAATAATAGTAACAACTATGCAAGTAATCCCATATATTTTCATGATGGGACTGAATTTAATGGCTCAAAATAAGTATAGCAGATAGGATTCCTTATGCTGCATGGAATTGAGATGAATAGAAGATGTCTTTAAGTAGGCATTGACAATACATCTTTTTAAAAAGCCTTTTTTAATCAATTGCCTCTTTAGTTTGTTAGATAAAAGATTTTTATTGGTTTATTCATACATTCATTTCTTCATTGTAGTAGGATCATAGTGACTACTTATATCTAAGCTTGGTGGCCTCAGGGGTAATCCAAGCCAGTATTATGTTAAGTATTGTGCAGAACAGTGAAGCAGTAAACACATGCAAGTGTTTCTGCTCTAAAGTTTAGGTGAAAGCCTGATATCAATATGCAGTATTTATATAGAAGTCTGTATATAGATGAGGAAAGCTTTATAGGAAATTAGTTGTCAGCCCCAACTTCTACAGGTGTTCAACAGGCACTCACTCTGAGCAACAAGTTGGGATGAAGCAGGAAATTGTTTATTTGAAAGGGTAGAAGTGGAATTCAGTTGTATGGCTGGCAGGAAACATGTCTTTAGAGAGTGAAACTAAAGATACATTGGGGTGTTGAGCTGTGAGCTTGGAGGGAAGGGTGGAGGGTCAAGGACAGTGCTCACCAATGCTGCAGAAAAAGGAAAGGAGGGCAAGGGAAGAAGGGACTGACAAGCCGAGCTGAAAAAGTGACTGGAGAAGCAAAAAGTGAGAATAACTGCAAAAACTAAGCTAAGACATGAGCAAGATATGCTAAATCTGGCTGAAGGGCAAACAAGAGATTGATTTAAAATTGATTGAGAAGCTTTCAGATGATGAGAGGAACTAAAACCAAGTTTGAAGGGGATTTAGGGTAGAACCCAGCAAGAGATGAAGAAATGTGACTGGAAGAACCTGTGAGGTGACAAGAGGCACTTATACCAAAGGCTTCATTTTTTTTTTTTTAATGGTAAAAGAGACAAGCATATCTCTGTGGGTGCTAGGAATCAGAGCAGACTGAACGACTAAAGCTGTGAACAAATGAAGGAGTGAGTGTTGGAGAAGATCAGGAAATGAAATGAGGTGAAGTTATCAGGGCAAGTGATGGAGTTACAGAAGACATGTTGATAAGCTTTTTGTTATTGCCACTTAGAGACTTGCAGACAGAGGAAGCATGAAGAGAATATTTTATCACTTTTATCTTTACAAAAAATGGTGAGATAACAAGTAGAGGAAAACAGACAGGAAGGCTTGACAAGGGTTAAGCAGCAGCAATGAAAAGCTCACTGGGATTACAAGTGTGCAGATGAGAGCTGCAGAAGAAGAATTGTTTAGTTGAGAAGGCAGAAAAGGAGGAGAGAGCAGGCATGTGGGAGAGGAAGTTGCCTTGATCACTGGATTTCCGTCAGACATACCCTGCAAGAGCAAGCATGGGTGGAGCAAGCAGTGAAGGTAAGCTGGTGCTATGGGTAGGTAAGAAAGTTCATGAAAAGAAATAAAGAGGTTGATGAAAGTTGTATATTTGGTTAGTGTATAGTTAGAACATTGCCACTGAAGCAAACACATTTCACTCTACTTAACATCAAAATGCAAACAAAGCTAGAAGATGTGCAAGCTTCATTTTCAATCAATTTTACTAGCTGGTATTACTTCTTTAGTTTTTCTAAAATTATTTTCATCATTCTGTTTTTCTTTCCTTCCTTTTTAACGGTCTGGAAGACATTAGTTTTTGCATCTTCTTGCACTATCAGAGGACAAAACTCTGAAATAATATTTTTCCTTAAAATGTTACATATGTGGTGTCACTAGGATGTAAATGCACCTGCAGCCACAATCTTTTGGTGTTATATTCCATACTAGCTAAAAATAAAAGAGAGAACTAAGGCTTGTTAAACCGCTTAACAGATAAGATACAGCAGCCAGGCTATACCCTGAGAAGCGTTCAGAACCAGAATGGTTCATTGCATTGTAATGATAATGTTCCTTTTTGTTTGTTTATTTTTGTTTGGGTTTTTGGTTTTGGTTTTTTTGCTTTTGTTTTTGTTTCATTTTTTTGGTTTTTCTTTTCCTAAAAGCACATCGCTGTCCTACAGAAGTTAGGGAAGATGCTTCAGACCAGCCTTTTAGTTATCAGTAATATTATTTCAAACACTATAAAGAAAATAAACATAATGATATTAACACATTGTTTTAAGGTCAGGTTTATGGAATCCAAGGCTTTAGAACAAACCTTTGAGAATCTACTACTGTAGAACGGCTTTGTTAGGGAGCACATAATGTTATTTTCTCTTAACATATGGGGCCACTTTAAATTTGTGCTTCTGCATTATTAAACCATCATGGGAAGTGCAGCAGGAGGAAACCCGGGTAATTGGCTGCAGTTCCAGATGCAGCCGCTCGCTCATTGGAAGGAGGAGGATTCTCCCAGTACTAAAATTAGACCATCTCCACCCTCCAGAAATGCTTCTGGAAACAGTGAGCAGGAGAAATTGTGCCACAGCCCAGGGACCCGTGGTGGGCAGGGAGCTGCACAGGGCCCTGCTCCTAGCCCAACTGCAGCCTCGGGGTGCACAGGAAGGTGCTTTGGGGTTTATGGCATGGGTGGCTGGAAAAAAATACACACAATAAAGAAACTGCAAGACATGCACAGTGAAACACAGATACTAAATTCAACATTTCTTATGTAATAATAATTCTGAAGTGTTCATGCAGTCAGAGAAAGCCTTTGAACTGCTAAATTTAAGCAAGGGCTGTCAGACTTGTGCTCATTGTCTTTGAAAAGAAATTACTTGCTGAATTAACTCTGAACTAAACTAAAATACTGGTGGACTCTTTCTATCAGTATTCCTTAAAAAATAAAACATGTTTATCCTTTATCTCTGTGATTGCTGTGTTTACCATGTCTTCAAATGAAATACTGGATAAGGTATTTCTCTTAAAGAAACAAATGCCATGTGCCCATGTTGGTGATGGAAAGCCTATATCCGAATTTGTCTTGTTCACTTGGAACCTTTATTTTTTAAGGCCTACGAATAACAATATCAGTTGTTTAGTTTTTAAATGTATTTCAAGTTGGCTGCAAGGAAATAACTACATACTTTTATTTCTTGTTTCCATATTTATATTATTCACATTACTCATGGAAAAGATAAGGCAAAATGGGTTTTGCTTACACTAGGACCAGCTTTTGCTGCAAATTTGCTATTTCCTCACCTAACCAATGCACATAGTGTCAGCACCTCTGGCTCCAAATCCTTGCGTATTTTTTTCTTTTCTCCTTTGTCTCTGCTTTCAGTATGATACTACTGACATTTAAAGCCTGCAAACTCATGTTTTCTCTCTGTCCCTTTGTCACTATCACCTCAAGGGTTTGAGTGCAACGTCCGGTTTTGGCTGAACTCAGCCCCAGGTGTTCCAGCACCTCGAATCCCAGAGTTTTATGAGAACACGCTGAGGAGAGGGGAGGAGGAGCAGGGCGAGAGAGGAGCAGGGCGAGAGAGGAGCAGGGCGAGAGAGGAGCAGGGCGAGAGAGGAGCAGGGCGAGAGAGGAGCAGGGCGAGAGAGGAGCAGGGCGAGAGAGGAGCAGGGCGAGAGAGGAGCAGGGCGGCGGAGCCAGCGCCGGAGTTATCGGGGCCGCTCACCAGCCCACACCCCGATAGCGCGGGGCCAGCTGGCCCCGCTCCAGCCCGGGACCGCCGGTAAACAAGGACGGGAGCTGAGCCCGGGGCACCCCGCGCCTCGGCTGCCCGGGCACTATGGGTCATGTTGGATGGACAGTAGCTACTGGGCAGCCAATTCCTGCCAGCTGACTGCCTCCAGAGAGCCGGGGAAATAGGGAGCAAACGCATTAGCACCACGGGGATAACATTTGGGGAAAATCCCCAGAGAATGCAGTTCCCCAGCTGATCATGGTTTAATGCACAAAACGGTTAAGGTTTCCTACTCGCTACATTTTTTTTCATAAACGTGAAGTGGCACCGCGTAGCAGCTGTAATTCTTTGGCTGTGCTGAAAGCCACCATTAGAGAGCTGTGGTTCGGATCAGTTCTCTGGGTGTGCCGGGAGCTCCCGCCCCGCCGCCGCTGCTGAGGCGCGTCCACAGGAAACCTCCCGACAAACGCTGATAAATTACCTGGAAGGGCTGCTGTCTTTTCCTTTATTTATTTTCTTTTGTTCCTCGCCAAATAAATCGTGCTACGTCGCTTCATGACCGTTTGCTGTGAGCGCATGGCTCCCGCAGCAGTTCTGAGCGTGAGGTAAAATCGAAACAAAGCTTTTATTGGCAGGGAGGAACGAGATTTTTGAATGAGCTCTGGAGATCACGCCACTCGCCCCCTGTACTCCCGCACCACAAGCGGAGCCCATCCCGGGGCAGCCATGGTCCCTGCTGAGCGCGCGCGGCCGTCCCAGACCGTGAGGCGCCCTCTGCCTCCGCCGCCATCACCGCGCCGCTCCCAGCGGCCATTTTTAACCCACGCCGCCGAGGCCCGCGGGCGCCATCTTGTGCCCGGGGCCGGCCCTGCCGTCGCGCGGCAACGGCGGCGGGCCTGGCGGATGCTCGGAGGCCGCGATAGCAAAGCCCGACCGGGCCCCAAGGCAGGTGGATTTGAGGGGTTACAAGCGGTCTTTGCAGCAGGGAGCAGGTTTTTGCAGCTAGGTAGGGTCTGCATGTCTGAATCTGGTCCAGGACAGATGGAGAGAGCCAGAGGTGGGGGCGTGTGGACACGACGGGTAGTGGGCGAGGCAAGGGCTACAGGCGCCATTGTGTGCGGTTCTCTGAGGCTCTGTCAAGATCCCCCGCAGCATCCTGCGCTCGCAGTTCACTCTAAAAGGTTGAGAGAGCTGAAGGTATTTAGCCTGGAGAAGAGAGGGTTCCATAGAGACCTTCGACCCCTTCCTATTGCCTAAAGGGGCTCCAAAAGGGCTGGAGAGGGACTTGGGACAGGGGAAGGCAGGAAAAGGGGGAATGGCTTCCTACTGACAGGGAGCAGGATTACATGGGAAGCCATTCTTGGTTGTGGGGGTGGTGAGGCCTCGGCGCAGGTTGTACAGTGTGGCTGTGGCTGCTGCATCTCTGGGAGTGGGCTTGGAGCAACCTGGGATAGTGGAAGGGTCCATGGCCCATGGCAGGGGGTGGGGAACTGGATCGTGTTTAGGGTCCCTCTCAACCCAAACCGTTCTGTGATGAAAAGAAGGTTACAAATGGATACAGGTCCGTAGGAAACCCCTTCACTGGTTTCACCACTCAACAAAATTCTGTGCTCTCAGCTTGTCAGTGCATCTGCTCAGTCAGAAAACTGACACTTTTTCTGGAACCCATAAATGCAGGAATTAAATAACCATTGAGAAATTACCCTGAGGCTTACGGTGGACCAGCTCCAAGTCATTGGTCCCACACCACAGTCCTCATGTAAGGATAAAGATTTGGGGTTTCAGGGAGCCCATGGAGGGTGTGGGAGCACAGGAAGCCCACATCAAGGTGTGTGAAAACGCCTCTTTCCTCATACATTGTCTGACTTAGTGAATAACAACATTAAATTTTGGCCTTATTTTCCACAAAATGCACTTAAAATGGGAACGTGAATTAAAAAGTGCTGCCAAGTGCAGCGAACATCTCACATGGCTTTTGTGAGGTGGATGTGACCTTCTCTGTTCCTGGACTACGTAGTGAGTTACCACAGGTAACTGTAGTAAACAAACTCCAAATGTCATGTACTGATGTCATTGCAGTACAAAAGGGGCAAGTGAATTCCAGTTTAGAAGCCAGCATGGAGGTCTTAATGCCTGAACCTCAGATTTATGTGGAAAAAACTCTGGCTATCATCAAACCAGATGTCATTGATAAAGAAGAAGAAATAGAGGATCTCATTCTCCGATCAGGGTTCCACATCATTCAGGTAACAGGCTGTGCTCCAGAGAAAATAGCTGTAGTTAATAAGTCAGGAAAATATTTAACTTCTATCAGTCAAGCCAGTAACTAAAACCTTGTATGTCCAAAAATTGATTCATGTTCTTCATGTCATCAAACATTGCTGCCAGATTCTGTAAGGAGATGCTTTTTGGTGCATGGGATAGAGCAGAGCAGACCAACTTTTTCTGACCACAGAAAACACTGACTTTATTAGTAAACTCAGATTAACAAATGTATGGAGCAGATGTATGAACTTTCCAAGGCAACTGTTTGGAGAGTGCATCATTCAGATCTCACAAGATTTTCTGCGGTGTGCAGGTGGATATTAGAAAATGAATTGAATTCGGTACCTGGCCAGTTACAGCCTAAGTAATTTTTTGTTTCCATTGTTTTTACAGTAAATAGATTTATGAATATTGAAATAAGTTTATGATTATTTAAATTGCCGGCCGGGTGGCCGCTGGGGGGCGCTGCGCCCTCGCGCCTGTGGGCGGCAGGGGCCCCACCCCCTCCTCCCCATAATGTCGTTTTGTTTTGTGGGTTTTTTTTTCACTTCCTCCGTAGCCTTTCTGTTTGTTTTATTTATTTGTATTTATTATTTTTATTTGTTTATTTATGGAACTCTTAGAGCTACTCCAGAAAATGTCACGAAGATGCTTCATGGGCTGGAGCCTTTCTGCTCTGAAGGCAGGCTGGGAGAGCTGGAATTGTTCATCCTGTTGTGGAAAAGGCACCAGGGACACCTGAGAGCCCCTACAGGGGCTCCAGAGAGCTGGAGAGGGACTTCGGACAAGGGCTTGGAGGACAAGGGAGAATGGCTTCCTGTTGTCAGAAGGCAGGGTTAGATGGGATATTGGGAAGAAATTCTTCGTAAGGGTGGTGAGGCCCTGGCGCAGGTTGCCGAAAGAAGCTGTGGCCTGCCCATCCCTGGAAGTGTTCAAGGCCAAGTTTGGGGTTTGAGTAACCTGGTCTAGTGGAAGGTGGCCCAGTCCGTGGTGGGGAGTTTGAAACAGGATGATTTTTAAGACACCTTTCAACCCAAACCATTCCATGTTTCTATTGATTCAATACATATCAGAAGATGAGACAGAAGATATTATTTCATTTAATTCTAATATGTTAGTAGAGTCTTCTGATGTCTGCAGTGACTTTTGACACTGAAATTATTAGGACTCTGAGTATATGGAACTCTTGTGTCATGTAAGTTTGAGCTCAAAGAATGCACTTTGGAAATATTTTCTTGACTGCCCTATGGTTTCTGATAACTTCCCAAAGTTGTCCTGATCCTGGCCACCTGCAGGCTAGGCAGCTATTGGGAGAGTCACAAAGCACTGAATGAAAAATAGAACAATTGCATAATTAACAGTGTGGGCTGGAGAGAAACTTGTTTAAAAGTAGAACATTATGCTGTGGCAGCTGAGTAATAAAATCCTGCCCTTGTAATGCTCTTTACTTTTTCTGTATAGTGCACTGTCATCTGGCAGTTAGAAAATGCTGTGGTTTGCCTGGGCTAAAATCACATCTTACTCAAATGGCCTGTTTCCTTAATTAACTTGGAAAGCTTTTGCTCTTTGGTACTCTGTATCTCCAAGAGGATTGCATCTGGGTAAATCAGAGAAATTTCAGAAGTTACTCTGTGTTCTGCATTTGAAGATATGACTTCTGGAGAGGATTTTATCCTGCCTTTTAATGCTCTTAGCTGTTTCCATGTAGTAACAATTTTAATTCTTTTTTTGTCTTTTATACTTTATAGAAACGGAAGCTCCAGTTAAGCCCAGAGCAATGTAGCAATTTCTATGCGGAACAATTTGGAAAAGTGTTTTTTCCTAATTTAACAGCCTATATGAGTTCTGGTCCTATAGTTGCTATGATACTTGCTAGAAATTGTGCAGTCTCATATTGGAAGGAATTGCTTGGACCATCCAACAGCCTAAGAGCTAGGATAACTCACCCTCACAGGTAATTCACTGACTGGCCTTGGGCAAGTCAGTAGGATTTTGTCATTCTTTTGATTAAGACCAGTTTTGTGATTTGTTTGTACAGTACAGACACAGGCTTCTTATCTCTTCAGTTCTGTGCAACAGCTTTTCACTGTTGTTTTTTTGTATGCAAAGTTCACCAATTTTAAGGGGAATGCTGAGTGTATGAATATTAGGTTTTAGGTAGCTACTTCTTATGTTTAAAACAAAATCAAGCCAATGTCTTGTTAATCAGTCTGTATCTATTGCTTTTCTGTGCTCTCAGGCTGTGGAGACTTGGAAGGGATTTGCAGTTGCCCTCCAAGTAGTTATTTCCCTTGTTTTTAGCTTAAGAGCACTCTATGGGACTGATGAGCTGAGGAATGGGCTCCACGGCAGTCTCAGCATCTGCTCAGCAGAGAAAGAAATTCGATTCATATTTCCAGAAGGTAAAATGGTACAGTTGGTTCATTCCTGGTCCTGGGGAGGATGAAGTTCTTCCCTGTCCTGCTCTGACTCCAGATACAATTGATTCAGGAGAGGTTGGGTTTGTTTGCTTTACAGGATTGTGGGTCTCTTTATGTATAAGCTGACATTTTCTTCTATGAAAGGCTTACCAAAAATCTATCTGAAGAGCCAGTGTAGTTACAGAGATTGCTTCCACTTTCCAAACTCTGCTGTGGGAACTGGAGCAGTCAAAGCTGGCAAATGAGAAGAAATAGCAACCTATTACACTCCAGCAAGTGTTTCTGGCACTGTCAGCCTTGGAGACTTCTGTTGACTCAAGAAGACTGACTCTTTTCTTGGATTCAGGCTGAGTAATTACTATTCAAAAACAGCTGGATGCTCAAAAGATAGTGCAATTCCAAAGTTAAGTGCCAGAGAAAAGGGCCCTAGAGTCTGGAAAGGCTGCAAGAGGATCTCTGGTTTGTAATGTAACAGTATTTACTCTTTGACAGAAAGGTGCAAGTGAAACTTCTAGAAAAAGGTGTGTATTGATACTTTTTATCAGCTCTATCAGTGAGTTTAATAAGAGATGTTGCAGTTCCTTACAAACCTTACCTATTGTGTAAACCTTGTCTCTTCTCCTCACCCTGACAAACAGAACAAGAATAAAGGTAAGATTTTTAGGATCTTCAGAAACCAGCTTCACGCTGGAAGAGTAAAGTGCAAAACATGGGATACACTTTTTCTTCTGCCCCAAATGCATCTTCAAGGATTAAGGTTTTCCCCAGATGATCTGATTTCCTCCCCTTTCATAATAGACTGTAATTAGTAAGATTACCTCAGGGATATTGTAAAGAAGTTCAGGGAGTTTCTTTGCCTTTGTGGGAGAAGCTATAATGCTATGATGCATTATCAACTTACTAAGGAAAAGAGCAGCTCACATATAAACAGCCTTTGAAAGAATGGTGTGTTTAATCATTCTAGAAGCTGCTTTCTAACATCAGTGGTTCCTCCTTGCAGCAATCTTGGAGCCAGTTCCCACTGGACAGAGAGCTCGGGATTACCTGAACCTGTATGTGAAGCCCACGCTGCTGGCAGGACTCACTGCCCTGTGCAAAGAGAAGCCAGCAGACCCCATGGTATGTGCAGTGTCCCAGCGCTGCTGGCAGCTTTGGGATGCTGTTACTTGCTGCTAGTAAAGTCCTTATTTGTAGGAGAACTACTCTGTTGGTGAAGAGCTGTGCTGTTTTAGCTGTCAGCTAATGTTTCAAGAAGTTGATTTGTTTGTTAGAGATGAAACAAGGTGTGTTTTAAGTCATAAACAAAATCGGTTTTCTTACATCTGGAAAAACATGGTAAATGTATCTTTGTGTTCTTAAAGTTTCAGTCATTCACACCGGGCTGTGCTTAAGCATGCAGATAATTAATCTGTGTGACAACTTGCTGGCAGCTGTGAAGGATTTTACATTATTATCATGTTTATGATCAACATTGCGTTTTTCTAAAGGATACTTTTCAGAAAAAAAACCCCCTTAAAAACCACATGGGATGTTTCTATGAACTGTGTGATATATATGAGGCCACATTTAATCTACCTTGATTGTTCCAGCTGTATAACCTGTTTACTTTATCTGTATGTCTGGCACTGTTACCATAGAAATCTAGAAAACAGAGATGAAGTCCATTCCTTTGCCCAAAGGCCGAACCAATTGTATCTATTCCTAACAAATGTGTGTCTGGCCTATGGTTTATCACTCTAAATGATGGAGAATCTACAGTCTCCCCAGGCAATCTGTTTCAGTGCTTAATTATACTTGTTAAAAGCTTTCACTAAAAGATAGCCTAAATCTCCTGGCTCCAATTTTAAGCCCATTACCTTTTTTTCCCCTTTTTACTATCCCCAGAAGATGTTGGAGACAATGTAATATCTTTTTTTTTCCCAGCAACCTATTGCATATCCCCAGAAGATGTTGGAGACAATGTAATATCTTTTTTTTTCCCAGCAACCTATTGCATATTTAAAGAGTATTTCCATTTTCTTTCCCTTCAGTCTTCTTTTTATTAAATACTGATTTTTTTTTTTGTTGCAAGTCCCATCTTTCTAACTCATTGTTTTGGCTTCCAGTTAATCTGCATTCTTAGCACAATTTTCTAGTCAGTTATGAGGAATCTAACAGTAACTTCATTAAGACAATGCTTTCCTTCCTTGCTTGTCAGAAAGCTGTATGAAGCAGTGTCAGTAGCTTTGCTAAAAACATTCTATTTGTACCTTCTTTGTTGCCCATAATGACTGTAACAGAAAGAAAACTAACCTTGTAACAGAAAGAAAATAATGTTGGTTTGATACTGCTTCAGAAATAGATATTGCCTATTGCCGTTCAGTTTGTTACCTGCTAGATGGCTTACAGGGAGACTGTTGGAATGCTTTTTTTCCAGTACCCTTTTCTTCTTTCCTTTCCTTTTGGAGATGGCATCAGAAAGTGTCAGTGCACTCAGAAATACTTGCAGTCAGCACAGAGGTTGTCTCAGCCAGTTTCTTAAATAAAACAGGATAAATTTATTTGGTTCAAATGATTTGAGGATTTCTTTTTTTCCAAAGTAGTTTTCCTAAGGGGATTTGTGTTTTGGGATATTTTGTTCATTTGTTTTCCTTTTCTGTCTTGGGTTCTTACTACTATGCTGTTGTTGCTTTACCTGCTCTAGTGCTCTGCTGGGCTCTCCCTTTGCAAACCACCCTTTTTATACAGGGTAGTAAAAGCAGAATGTTGCTTACCTTCCCTGTCTGCTGTTCTGTCAGCTCTTCACAGTGTGGTATGAAGTTTGTTGTTCTCAGCCTCCCAGAAACCAGTCATCAACAGCCCTGTGAAGTAAATAAGGATGTGTTAAAAACTTTGCTTTACAAGTGGAGAAATCGAGGCAAAAGGTTAATTTGCCTAAGGCCAGGCCCAGACTGGCAGATGGAATTAGGACTCAAGGTATTGCTGCCTCTCACATTCCCAGTTAAGTACAACCTGCTGGAAAATTTACAAGATGAATTTCAAAAAGTAACCATGTTTTTGGTTTTTAAGTTTTAAGTACTGTAAGGTGATTTCAGTGCAGAAGGCTGGCGCTCTAAGTGAATGATTACTGGATGAAGTATCTCTTAGTGTTGTCAGCAGTAATATTTCAATAAGCAGTTTCATGCATATTGTGCAGCTGCATTCCAAAACAGAGCTGGCTGAATTATTTGAGGTATAGCTCAAATGGTCTTATACTTTCACGAAGATTAACAATTCTAGGACAAGTTTTCTTCTAAAGAACAACTGAACAACTTCGTTGTGCATTGTTCAAAAGCAGTATAATCTGTGAAGATTTAAAAGAACATTTTTAAAAATCAGGTCAGTTGCATGTCCGTTTTTTTCTGAAAGCTCTTAATTTTGCAGCACAATAGAAGAGTATCTGTATCAGAGGTTTCAAATAATGCTTTTAATATTCTCCTTTGCA
Source organism: Anthoscopus minutus (assembly GCA_013399455.1). Lineage (NCBI taxonomy): Eukaryota > Metazoa > Chordata > Aves > Passeriformes > Paridae > Anthoscopus > Anthoscopus minutus. Next base: position 747,933 of record VWYI01046931.1, read on the forward strand.
CTTAATTGACAGCAACAGAAAGCTTAAAACATTTGGGTTTTTTGTTCACAGATTTGGCTTGCTGACTGGCTGCTTGAACACAATCCTAATAAACCTAAACTACAATATCACATCTGTCAGTAAGTGCATCAGCAGCGAGAGCTTCGTGAAAACCATCTCACACATTCCAGGTTACAGCTGTGTATTGTCATTTTTGGTGTGTCCTTTGACTATGTAACCATCTAATCATAACTACTTGTGTCCTCAAGGGGTAAATAACCTTACACTTAACCAGGATGTAATGGTTCTAGTACCTTCTCTACTGACAAAGTGAATGTAGAATTAGACAATAAATTTATGGCATTGGTTGATTAGAAAAAGACAATGTTCTTAGTGGGTGTTACTTACTTTTGTCCACGTTTGGCTCTGTGGAAGAACAAAATCATTTAGAGCAATGTGGATTACCATATGAAATCTGCCTGGCCTGTGCTTTGTGAAGCCAAGGGTTGTGTTCCAGCAATTTTTAGCAAAAATTCAGTTACAAAGGGAGGTACTTGGATATAATGTAGAAAATAATTACTGGAGGCATGTTAGCAACTTTGGAATTTTAATTGCTGATTACATCACCCAGCTAAGGTTGTTCTTGAAGATGATTCACTTAAGTCTGATGTATTTTGTCAGAATGTAATTTGAAGGACTTATTTGAAAGTACATTCAGTGCACCTTTCCCATCTTGGTGGCAAAAAGCTCAGTGACTATAAATAACATGAAGATGTATTTTAGTCAAGGACTAAGGTTGTCTTCCAACATTTGTTTGCAATAAAGGTACTTAATTGGAGCAGCTCACCTTAAGAGTGTTTTGCGTATTCTCATGCTCCTAAAGGTATGCAAATTTCTGTAATTTTCCTCAAACTTTCATGTGTTCTGTTGAAGAATTTCATGAGACCGATCTTCCATAGGCAATGGGTTAATCCCACACTATTGCCTTTTATGAAATAACTAAACTCTTTTTGAGGATGTGGGGCTTTTAAATTTTCTTCAAAGAGCTGTACTTGTACTGTTAACTTCAAGCTTTGTATCTTATGGATTGACTGGCTATAATGAAGAAACCAGTGTAATTTTCATGACTGTAAAATAAGAGTATGCTTGATGAATACTAAACAAACAAGCAATTTCATAATTTGTTTCATGAAAAAACTTGCTTCCCCAATTTGAGTAATTATGAGAAATATAAGTAATTTGTAACATCAAACTTGGAACCAGCCACTATTGCCAGCCTAGATAATAAACATTTAGAAACAGGTCTCTACAGTACCAAGACCTAAAAATCTTGGGACTACTAGGATAAGGAAAAAAAAAAGAAAGCCCAAACCCTCAAATAATGAAGAATAAAAGTATGAGATGGTTAGAAATACAGTAAGCAGATCTGTTCACAACCGGTTTGTTTTGCCTATATTGTCCCCATATGTGTCTGATTGCTCCAGTTACAGCATGGTTGTGCTTTGTGGTTTCCTGTCACCCAAATAAAAAAATCCATTTTCTGAAGATGCCAGAAACTGAGATCTGCTGAATTCACAAGGTATTCCCCTGCATTTTTGTTAGTTACTATGACATTTGCCTGCTTATTTTGATGTGATACTGTTTAAGAATAAATACATCCTTTATGTTCCTGCTGGAGTTTTCAGTTTTGCTTTTGTGCCAGAATTGCATTATGTTGGATGAGAGTAGGTGGGTCCTTACCCAGGGGGTGGGAGAAACGACAGAGGTAGCTGATGTTGCAAATGTCACCTTTATCACCCACACACTATAGACTACCAGTCATTCAGGTGTTCATCTATCATGGAATTATTCTCTAATGTTGGTGCTAACACTTTCATTTACTGCCTGGTGTTTGTTTCCATTTTCCTAAGAAAGAGGTGGAAAGAGAGAAGTTGCCTTTATCCCATGGGCACCATCCTGCCTTGCTGTATGCCTACACATAGGACAAGTATTGATCCAGCAGATGTCACAGCTGAGATCCCGAGGAACCTACATTAATAAGTAGAATGTGGGAGAGGGTCAGTCCCGGGAATGTGAAGTGGCTGAACAGCCTGCTCCTGTGGAGGGAGCTGTGAGACCACAGGAGAGGCTGCTGGGGCATGTGCTGCTAAATTTCTTGTGGTGTTTAGGTTTTTTATTTAGCCCAGATACAGGCTTGGCCAGCATTATAAATCTTTAGCACAGGAAATGCAGGTTTGGGAAAAAATCCCAGATTAACTGGAAGATGTCTTTCCATTCGATGTCAGCAAGGTGAGATATTCTCTGTGGGAACGAATAACCTGTCCTCTCCCTCTGTCCAGTCAAAATAATTATCTCGTCTATTGAGTTTTATTGGGCATTTTTTTTACTTTGAGGGAGTTCATTTTAGTTTTACTGCCTGAATGCTGGAATAGAGCTATGTCCATAAAATGAGCAGTTCAGTCTTTTTCCCATAATTCTGTTCCTACTCAGAGTTAAGTTTGCTTATCATGTGCTTGCTATCACCTGCACTGGAAGTTGTTCTTGGAACTATACAGATTGAGCTAGTCTTGAAGTATGTGATTGTTCAGTCTTCCTGTCTCACAAGGGATTATCTTCAGGAAGAGTTAAACTGCCAGGAACCTCTGACATACTTTAAAGATGGCAGAAGCCTCAGTTAAAGGCAGTTTCCTATTGCCTGCATCTGTCAGGGCATTCCAGCATGCCGAGCTTCAGAAATGAGTTGCTGGTCAGAGCTTGAGACTGTCATTCAGGAGATTTAAGATTGTTTCAAGGAGATTTGCAAATCCCTGCTTTTCTGATGTAGGAAAAGAAGATTTGTGTTTCTTCCTTCATTTAAGCTATTAATCTTGACCATCCTTTAAACAACCGTTGATGAGGGTCAGTGTTCATTCATTTAGTCAGAGTAGTCAGATCAAGATAATTTGTGTTTTTCTGCACAGTATTTGACTATTTTTGGAGGTACCCAACAACAACTCATCCTCTTAAAATATTGTGGTTCTTCAGTTTCCTTTAAAAAAAACAAATCCTATGAGAAATTATTTCTATTTTGTTGGAAAGACTTTTTGCACATCATAAAAAGATCACTTGCAATTGTTTTTGCAGTGCTATTTCATTTTAGATTTGTCCTTGGTCTAGAAATAGGACTTCAGTCCTCTCTACTCATTACCTGCTGCTTTGCTTTACTCAAGCAGATTTTGCACAAACCAGTGTGGCAGTGTCATCAGCACCATCACAGGAAATAGGTACTTCCTGGTTCTGCTGTTAGTGAAACAGGAAAACCTGCTGCTTTAGGATGGTCAATCAAGAGCAGCTGCCTGCACCTAGAAACCTCCCCTGAGGTGTGGATGAGCTCCTCTGGGTGTGGAGCATGTCAGCAGTGTGACTGATGTGTGGAGTCTCCTTGTGGGGATGCCTGTCAAATCATTGTCATGCTGCCTCCTGCCAAGTGATCATGGGGACACTGCCAAAGCTTGGGGGAGAGCTTTTTGTTGGTCTTCTGAGCCAGAAATGAGGTATTGTTGTGAGACAGAGGAGTTGGTGGGAGAAGAAGGCAGTTTGCAGACAAGTGGGTGAATGATACTCTAATAATGGTAACACTGAAGGATTGAGAATTCAGTTCACTGCTTGTGAGTGTTTTAGGGCTGAAGGAGGTGATGATTTTGCACAAAGATCTTCATGCAGCGCCTTGCTGGATGTGCTTATATTGGTCTAGTGTGGCATTAAGTTTTGTCTCTTGAGAACCCTGACTGGCTCATCTTGCTTAGCTGTGGTGCTATTCCGAAGCAAGATTATTAAAAAAATAAAACCAAAACACAGCTCTGGTACCATGTCTGCAACTTTGTTAACATCAGATTTAATTTATTGAAGAGTCTTTTCATCTGGGTACTGAGTCAGCCTGGATGGATCCTGTTTTGCCTGAGAGAAAAGGCAGTTGGGTGCAGTCTGTCAGCTGCAGGCTGCCTGAGCCAGTAATTACATGTGAACTCACCCTAAGTTCTAAGGAATTTTTACGTGAAAGAACATAATTTGACTCAAAATACTCTTTGCTTTAGTGAACTACTCTACAAACCACTCATGCTTCCTTATCATCTCTTTATGATCAATGCTTAAGCTCTCATTTCCTTAGTGGGGGACGGTTGTGTTTTTGTCATGCTTCGAGAATCTGCACGGATTGTCAGGTTAGGAAATTCTGCTTTTCCAAAAGTAACATCTTATTCCTATGCTGTCTGGTGGTTCTTATCTCTCTTAGGTGTTGTAAAGTATTTTCTTACTGGGTGGCATTCCTGGTGCCATGTGAATGAGGCAGTGTTTTGTGCATGTTTAATTTTGTGTCAAGCCTCATCTCTCTGTGTGAGAAAATTCCCAGGAGTGTTTAACAGACACGTGCGGACAAATCTCCTGCACGCCCCATAAAGCACTTTACTATGGGCCACTATAAAGCAGTGATTACAGTGCAGTGTTTAAACTTCTGAGATTAACACAGTCTCTCAATTGCACTTACTTATTTTTATAATGTGTAATTTAGCAACTGAACTGTGAAAAGTTTTGGTATAGCAAGGTCTTCTTTAAAAACGGTGGTTCCAACTGTGCTTTTAGGTTCATTTGTTGTAAATCCGGAGAAATTCCATTCTGTTACTTAAAAGAAAGAGGGAAAATGGGATTGTTTCTGGGAACTACTCAGATGGTGTATGTGCATCTGAAATGTATTGTCAGGTGTTGGCATGGCACAAATTCCACATTTATGGAAAGCAAAGAGCTTGTGTCTGATTTCTCAGGCGGCAGACTTGGACAATGCTGTTCCCTGCATGCAGAACACTTTGGCAATTGACATTTTGCTCAGGGAGTTATGCAATGGTATTTTTGCCTGGATGAAGAAAGTTTGATCGAACCTCTGTCTGAAAAACAGATGCTTTTTCTGTGGCCACCACATATCTAGATAGCCATGAGATCCTTCCCTGCTAATAGCCACTTCCAACTGAACTATCTCATGAGGCTGTTTCAGAATACTTGTGTTCTTCCCAGCTCTTCCGTGTAAATATACTGAATTGACCAGCAAAGTTCCAACCATGACTGTCTTTGTTTTGCAGTTCTCTGCAAACAGGCTCTGTGGGGCTTCCCCAAATAGCCTTAAATGTCTGTTCTGTTTCTTATTTGTGTAAATGATAATTTATCATACTGTGTATTAGCTTCATGTAGTCAGGATCTGTGATGTTTCTTATCTTTACCAGTTGTTCAATCTCTCTGCAAAATGTTCCTTTTTAAGGTTATGTGAGATTCCTGGAGCGAACAATTTCAAGTCATCCATAAACATGGTTTTAATAATGATACCTGGTTTCTTTATAGTATCTCTCCTCAGTGGCTGTGCAGTGATGTACAAAGGAACTGGCAGTACATAGGTGGTACAAGTGTGAAGGTAAGGAACGGAGATGTGAAAAGACTCCTTGGGTCCTCCCTTTGAGCAGCAGGAGGATCTAGAATCACAGCATCATGTGAAATAGGGGCAAACGCAGGAGCAGATGGTTACTGCACATGCTCTCTGAAAGTGTCTACTTGGAGGTAAGAATTGGGAGTTTAACACCCACCTGTGTTCTCAAGGTCTACCAGTGGTTTAGTGCTTGGATCACTTGGCATCTTATATGTTGAATCATTCATTACTTGAATATGTGTAGAGGGTTTCTATCTGTGGTATGAGGTTTTAATGAAGATAGCTGCTATTACTGTAGTAATGCTGTTGCAAGTACATTAATCACTTCTGGACTTCCTAAAGCAGTGATCAACAATTAGTGGCCAATTTTCTTTCATCTCTGGAAGTGGAAACAAGCAGAGCTGGTGCAGCTCTGAAGTTGTGTATGGAGCACAGCTCCTAGGTAGAAGTAATTCCTCTCCAGGGTACAGATGAGTCTATGGCTGGGACGATCTGTGCTCCTGTGCCCCAGCCTCCAAGTGTTTTGTTTTCTATTCTGTATTGTTGTCTACAGCCACCAAAGATGATGATCCAATGGGAAATCACACAGTGTTTGCTGACACCGTGTTTAGAGCTATGAAACAGAACAGGTAGAGAAAAGGCCAAATGAGGACATGTGATCCTCTTCTCTGTCTTCCTCTGTTCCAAGAACACAGAAATTAAATGTTTCCCTGTACCTAAACCAGGACATCCACCTTTCAGATTCTTTGACTGAGCTTCTCTCAGTTCAGCTGTGATCACAGATGTGTGCAGAAGGGCTGGCCTGGACACAGAGAGCAAAGGCAGACAGACAATTAAAATTTGTAGCTCTTTTTATTCTATTCTAACTGTTGAGTTTCTTTCTAGGTACAAACAGTTGATGTGACTTTCACCAGCTGACATGAGGGAAAAAGTGTAAGGTAAATTATATTTTTAAGTTGAACTATTTTTTGTGTGCTTTTAGAAATTTGCTGCAGAAAATGATGTCTGGCCATGTGCTTGGGTACTATAATCTGGTATAATTCTACTGAGGTGAATTCTGGCAGATTATATTATGTTGAATATGACCTGAGATTGTAACATCCTGATGATATAAACTGGCAGCTTTTGTTTTTCATTCCCTTGTACTGACAAGAAATTGGATCTTTATCTATCTATCTATCTATCTATCTATCTATCTATCTATCTATCTATCTATGTATCCAATTCCAGTGAAAAGTAATAGTTTCATTGTCACCTAGTATTAATTTACAATTTTGCTACAGGTTTTCTTTTAAGGCTGAGAAAGTTTAAAAACAGAATAATTTTCACTGTTTGCATGTGCCAACCCATCAATGGATATGAAATAGCTGTGCCAGGGGAGTTTTCCAAAAATACAGTATGTCTTTTATGCACCCACATTAAACTCCTGTTCATGGAGGCTGTAGGATTTCCACACTGGTCTAGAGGTGACACATTACTGATGGGAATTTGCTTATCTTTTATAGAAAAAATTGTCTTCTAAGAGTTTTGTTTTCCCCTAGTCCATAGTGCCAGGGGAACATGTTGAGGCATACCCTTTTCTGTTTGCTTTCAACAACAATGGGAATTCTTCAGTTAAGTATAAAAAAATGGAAATTTCCTTTCTTTTTTCCCCTCTCAAGTATGTTTAGGTAACTGAAGCACATTCACACTTGGAGAGTTGGGGCTGTTTTGCAAGGGAAAACCAAAACATTCCAGTGCAGCTAATATTGCAGCTCCTCTGGTGTCTTAAGTTCAGGCCACAGCAGGAGGTGCAGATATCCAAGGGGAATGCAGTAACTTTTAGGATCTTTTCTTTGGAAGAAATAAAAAGATGAGTCACAGTTAACCCATTCAGCTAAGTTAGTAGGGTCTGGGAGATGAGAGAAGAAATGAGACATTCTTAGTTCTAATGGTTTGCTATACAGAAAATAAACCTTATCTCTTACATCCCTTCAGATCCAATCAATACATTTGTCTTCATCACTGCAGGAAGCATAAATTTGCTTATTTTCTTACAACCTTCTCTTATACATCCCTCCTTGAGATGTCCAAGCCTGATTTGATGATCATGCTTTGATTATCTTGCTCTGGGAAACCAATGGGCTCTACTCTCTAGGGCAAGTGTTAGAATGCTGGCACAAAGTATTACATGATTAATGTGGAAGGAGTGTTTGTAAGTAACTTGTAATTTGTCACAGTGAGACTTGCAATGGAAAACATGCCATAGCAGAGGCAGCCAGGGCCAGAAAGTGCTGTTGTTGAGAAGTGAGGACTGTTCTAACACAGGTGATGTCTTCAGGGGGTGTATTCCTTAAGGACTGGTGGGTGGATTAGCAGGCAAACCTTTGAGGAGCAGGGTGAAAGTCAATATGTCCATGGTGACAGGGACACAGCTGGAATTAAGAAGGAGGACTAGCACATCCAAACCTTTTTAAAAGTATTTTGATTGTTTTTTCTCTAAGGATCTTTTCTGGTTTCATTTATTTAGCTGTCTCAAGAGTTTGTGTTTTTCAGGCAGCAGAGAAGTGTCTGCCCTGGTGTCTCAGAAAATGAGGCTTTGTCTTTGGTCTCTCACAGAGGGAGCTGCACACTGGTGCCATGGGTGAGCAGGAGATGGAATATCCTGTTGTTCCCTGCCAGTCTCTGGCACTCGAGTGCTTGTGGAGCTCAGCAGAGCTTTGCTGCTTTCTGCTTTCATTTTTCCAGCCTCTGGGCCTTGATGTCACCATGTGGCTTTGAAAAGAAATGTCTTGAATTTGAAGGGGCCTGTGCAAAAAGTCACCCATCCTTCAAAATGCAGGTCAGGGGGGTGTTTGTTCAAGGAGTAACACCTGAAGGTCAATTCTGTTATTCCATAACTCCTTAGTTGGTATGTTTTCCCAAAAGCCACTAATCTCCAAGGAAGAAATGCCCTGTCCAGGAGAATAAAGCAAGACATTTAAATTACTTTAATGGGGTGCACTAGTACATTTATATCTTCCTAAAAGGAAGCTAAACCACATGCATGAGATGATAGATGTGTTTATTTTCACATGTGGATTTAATAACCTACCAAGATGTAGCTGCATATTTAGTGCCCGAAGTCATCTCCAGGAAAATAGTTCCCTGGGGTGAGGTCAGTGTCTGCCTACAGCCAAGAGAGTGAACTGAAGGGGTTTGTCAGTGGTTAGCTTGGTTAGGAGGCGGGATAGTTTATATGATACTGAACTAATCAGGGTGATGTGGAAATTAATTTTATCTTCTGCACATAACAGAGAGTAGAAGTGCCCCTGAGACCATCTGTGGTTAAAACTCTGAGGAGCTGACTGCCACTTTGTTCTCTTTGTAGCACTGTTTGTTACTCTTCCCAAGAACTTATTGGATCATAGTTGTAATTAAATTTGTGCTGAAAATGTAAGGAGCACCCTGTACTTAGTGTCACATGAAACCAGAGCTCCTCTACACTGAAGCAGTACAGTGGCAGGTCCTTGGCCACAACAGCCCCCTTTGGAATGGGAGATAATCCAAAAAAGACTCCCCTATTGACATGGCACTTGCTGAGTTAAAAGACAGGAAATTGTGAATTTTGGCTCCATCCTGTTTGACCATTTACTCTATCTCCTTATCAATGTACCTGGCCTGGTCCTGGGAGATTGGATGGTGTCTGGATACAAGAGGTACAATTTAGTGCTCCCAACTGCTTGAAAGAGACTGGACAGTGATTTGTGAGCTCTCTGGCGATGGGTGAGATAAAGCTCTGCAGTGGGGATGTCCTCTGCCCTGCCTCCACCCTGGCCAGAGCTGGGCCAGGCTCCCCATGCACACCTTGGAGCTGGGGCTGAGTGCAGGCTGTGACCTGATCATTCCTGAATCATGGGCTGTGTCAAATCCAGATTCGAGTCTCATGGCCTGTAGTAGATGAGAGAAAGAAATCAATGTGCTGCAGTCAAAAGCATATGGATGTTTCTTGGGGAATTCAAATAGCAGGTTGGTTGGTAAAACACAGGCTGAGACCTGAGATGGCAGCACTCACACCCTGTGGGGGAAAGCCCACGGGACAAGCAAGAAACGGGAGAGTGAAGTAGTCCAGGCTGGGAAGCACAACTGTGCTTGCCCTGGGATAAATCTTATTAACTTAAGCACATCAAAGCATAAATATACTGTTTTACTCCTGGACTCAAGCTGGCTTGAGCAAAGCCATCCTAAGAATGTCTTCCCAGCACTTCTGTCCAGGACTGGCTGGTGCTGTGCTTCTGTGCCAACAGAGATGTTCCCAGGAGCCACATTTGCAACCTGTCCCTGACTGGAATTACCTGCTCTCCAGACACCTGTGGTGCAGCTGTAATGCTGGGAATGCTTGCACCTCGGGAGGTATTTGGGACTGAGTTAATTTAATTATTCTCCTGCTCATTGGCTTCAAAATCCACTTAGAGATAGGAGAAGGTGCCTTGTCCCTATCACAACGGATGGCAGCTGGCCAGCAAAAGTCTGCCTGGCAGGAGTAGGAATTAAGGGCTGGGCCAGAGTAGGTTTAGCTTCAAGGCACTGGGCAAAAGGGAGAGAAATAGAAATTACTGCCTTTAAAATTGCTGACTGTGGTCTTGATGGATGATCCCCTAGGAGTGTCAGGCCAGGAGCCACAGCTCTGTGAGTTAGAAAAGCCTGTGGAATTGAGAAGAAATGTGAGAAGTACTTCTCACCCTTGCCTGTGTCCAGGCTTGATCTGTCTGAGTCTAAATAGAGTCCCACTGACATCACAACCCAACATGTCAGACCAGATACCTCATCACAGCCCAGCTGGAGTGCTGGCAGCCAGGGCAGATGGGACAGGGAGTGCAGCCATGGTCCCAAGCAGAGCTTACAACCAGCAAACTCAGCCCATGCATGGCCTGAGTTTGAGCCTAAGTGAGGTAACCCTTGTGCCTCTCCCCACTGTTTTACAGTCTTTCTACTGACCTCATCATTATCATTTTTATGGCATCCTATGTGCTGTTGAAAGCATTGGAGGAGGAAATGAAGGGCCCTTTACTGTCCAGGCTCTGTGCTCACATGTCCCCTGACGAGCTATTCTCTCCTGGCCATGCCCACAAGGCATGGGACACTGAAGAAAGAATAGAGAGAGAAAGGAAAAGAATAGCTAAAATACTATTAGAGATCTCCCTATTTAGCATCATGTCCTACTGCTTGTACAGCTCCACTATCCTATTCTATGGCAGATTTAGACTTAGTCTCTTTCATTTTCTGGCTCTGACTCACTCAGATGATTGCAACTCATCTTTGCATCCTGACTGTATTTGGTGAGCATTTCTTAGCTGGAATCTAATCATCAATCTCTGCTTCTTGCTTCACTTAGAGTTACCAACAACTCTCTCTCCTTTCCTCTCTGCTTTTCAGATCCTCTGGGAGGGATGAGTATGGGTCTAAGACCTGGTGCACACTTTAAAATGGTCTTTTCTAATCTCTAGAAGTGTTTGGACCAAGTCAACTTTGTCTGGGAGAGCTCTTGTGTGAAACTGCCCCAGCAACCATTTTTACAGATAAATAATAGTTTAATTGGGGAACACCTCATCCATCTTGTTCATAAAATATGAGCCACTCTGTGTGTTTGGTGAAGGGGTTATGGGAAAGGAGAGCAAAAGAGAAGGAAAGAAGGAATTAATTTTGGAAGTACATTGCAATTTACATTTATCTGTTTTTTTCCAATCCATCAATCTTCTGTTACATGGCTCAGCTCCTTGGGGCTTGTTTGAAAAGGGGGAATTTACTGCACTGTAAGCCAGGACAGTGATTTGCAAAGTGAGGGGCATGGATTGTATCCTAGGAGAGAGCAGGGAACCAGAAAAAGAGGTGGGGGAGCTTGTGAATCCCTCTGCAGAGATGTATTAATATAATGCTGTACATTACCAACTCCCTCCGAGCCACCCCTGGGGCATTTTTGGAGGGGACCAATCTGCTCTATGTCCACCTCTTTTACCATGTGGCCATACAGAAATATGGATTAGCAAGTGGGCAATAAATTGATGCCCTGGCTCCCTGTACACCTCTGTCTCCTTGGAGTAATCTTTGGAGCATTTCCCACTAGACCTGTACTTGATCAGGACTCCTGGCTGGAAGTGCAGTATGAATTCATACTGAATATGTATCATTCCATGGGAAGCTTGGACTCTCTAGCCAGGGAAGGCAGATGCACGAATCCCAGCAGTTATTCTAGGTGTGCTCCCCAACTGAGAAATGTTTGGGAAACACTTGTAACTCTTTTTCTCAGGTGTCGCAAAGAGGATTTGTTTTGTAAATAGTGCAGCTGTTAATTGCCCTGACTTTATTAAGCCGAAAAGGTGTTAACAAGTTTTTGTTGCTCTGTGGTGGCAGTGAGCCAGCACCAGTCCCTCTGTTGGGGGAAGGTGGCAAAATTGCTCTGGAAGTCCCTTTGCCCTCTAGAGAAGAAAAAAATTAGGCACCCCTTTAGCCAAAGACTTGGGGTAACATGTGAATTTTGTAGGAGGGATTTAACCACACAGTTCAGCTCCAGAGGATTCTCTTTCTGTTGAGCAACATAGACTGGAGTGTCCCCAGGGCAGCACAGCTAGGAAGTCAGAGCTGGAAAAGAGTTTTAAATGTTGTTTTCTCCCTCAGCTTCTCTCTAGGCACAGGTAGAAGGAAGCTTTTGCACACAACTGTGGGAAGCCCAGAAGTTCAGCAGCTTTGAAAATCAGGCTGGTAGGGTTTAGGCATCTAACTTTAAAGCACCTCACTTAAAAATACATTGTTTAAAATTAGAGTTGAGGTTTCCAAGTCACTAAAGTCACTAACTGGGCACAAAAATCTTTCATAAATACTCAGCAAGCCAGAAACCCAAATCCTCCCATCTTTCCCTGAAAATACCTGGTGATAAATCCCACAGAAGGCATGGAATGGATGCTTTTCCATCCTCCTCTCTGAGACTGGCACTAGCAGCAGGTAACCAGTGGCTGATTCAGGCCTTTAACTTTTTCTTGCTAAGAGATGGTTTTGCAAGTGGAAAAGGACCTATGACTTGTTTTTTAAAACTTTAGGGAATTGCTGGCACTCACTGGTTTCCCTGCACCAGATGCAGCGTGACCAGGGACCTACGCTGCATATGAAAAGGTCACTTACCCTGTTCAAGAGAGGAGATTCTAACACTTGTCAGCTTGAGTGATGGAGGCTCTGCATGGAGAGCCATAATATTCATGTCAGAGAATTGCCAAACCCTTGCGGAAGTGTTGAAGATGGATGGCCTGGGGATATACTCCTGACACTTTAATACTGGGGGAGGATACAGCACAAACATCTCATACAGAATTATAATCCATGAAAGGGCACTGGGGGCATAAATTAAAGGTAATCCAGTAGGCAAGGAGTTTAACAGCTGAAGGAAAGCAGGCTGGGGGAAAGGAGGGATGCTGATGGGATGCAGAGGGGGCCATGGTGCAGCTTCGGGGGAGGGAACAATCCCCAGCTGGAGTAGGACCAGGGCAGGAGGGAGCAGTGCCAGATCAAAAGCCATCCAACTCCAAACTGCTTTGCAAAATCATCTGCAGGACCTGCAATTGTTATTAAATGAATTTGATTTTCTGCTTGCTGATGGTCACTGTGCAATAGTGTGGCATGTTGAGGAGAGAGCCTGAGGCAGGCCCAATCTCCAAACAGAAGTGTCCCTGCCAGCCTGCTGGGAGAGGCTGCAGGGGCATACAGTGGCAATGATGGTGTGAATTCCCTGCCAGAGCCATCTTTGCACTCTCTTCTGCGAGGGGGAGCAAAGGAACAGCACAGACCCGGTTCCTGTGCCAGGTGACATCCTCAGCACCCACACAAACATGGCCCCAGCCTGGCTCTGTGTGCTGGGCAGCCCTGAGGATGTGCTGGCCATCTCTATTGATACAGGCTGGCACCTGGACCCTGAACTTCACCTTCCTCCACCCACTGATGGAGGCCACCTCAGCCAAGGCCACCTGAGTCGTGCCCATGCTCCTGCCTGAAGGGGAGTGAGGCTGTGGGGGCATTTCTACCTGCTGGGAAGGAGAAACCAGAAGAAAACTGGAGATTGCTCTCCCTGGTGAGGGTGCTGGGATGGTCACCTAGACAGAAACACTGATAGTAGCTGATGTTCTGACCCTTTGTTAGTTGAGCAGGCACCTCTGACATAAACCTGCCCTGGTCTGCGGTAATGCTATAGCTGGCCTATATTATTGAATCATTTGGAGTGTTTCCCTTTCTCATAAAAAATGGACTGTAAACCATCCCTCTCCCACAATAAAGGCCCAAATACACTGCTGGGACACTGGTGTTAACCCTCCACAAAGGCAGTGGTGATTCTGAGGTGATTCCGCTGCTGTTGCACAGATTTCTTATCACAAAGAATACTCATGGAAGTGGCTGGTCAAACATGAAGATACTGCTCCAGAGCTGTCCAAGTGGCTCCACAGCCCTGCCTGAAGTGTCCCGTTTCCACAGAAGAAGCAGTGCTGACAGCTCTTGGGGGACAGGAAGCAAGATTTTGGCTTGAGTACATACAGCACCTGACCCAGAATTTTGGCTTTTCATTGTTGTTAGGATCAACACTTTTACAATACTGTTACTGTGGGACAGTGGTCAGGTTCCTCCTCAAGGCTTTAGAGAGCACTTCCTCCAGGTGTGCAGTGAGTTACAGGTTGGGATCAGTGCCCCAGATTGGAGCTGAGTTTGGGTGATCATGAGCAAACACCTGCAGGTTTGAAGGCATCACCAGTTCCAGTGAAAGCTCTTTGGCTGCAGTGGGAGAAGGAGTCTACAAAGCAACCAGTGACAGGACTATGCTCTGCTGTGTATGCTCCTATTTTCTTTGAAAGCTGCTCTGCAGGAGTAAAAAAGCTGCTCAGGTAAAATCACAGCTAAAATGATGAGCTCAGTCCTGTGGCATCCTTCAGAGTTTGTTACCCTGTGCCCCATGGTGTTTGTGAGAGTTATTACAGAAACCACAGCAGCAGGCAGCAGTGTCAGGGTTTCCTGGAAGTGCTGTGATGGATTAAGAGGATCCTGAATTTCTATTGTTTTGTAGTGAATGTAGTGAGAATTGATGACTGTTGTATCCAAGCAACAAGGGGGAGGATGAGGAAGCCTGAGCTTCTCCAGGACCGTAATATCTCTGGCAAGGTGCCAATCTAAGCTATTGAGTTGATTTTTGTATTTGTTCAGTCTTGGTATTGTCTCTGCAAGGTATAAAAAGAGAATGAAAATCTGTGTCTTGAGATGGTGTGTAACTTTCTCTTGAGTTTGCTTCAATTTGCATTTGGTCTCTGGCTTTTGGGTGTGATTTGCTTGTTTCCTTAGAGAGTCTGGCTTCCAGAAACGTAAATGGCTTTGATGACAAATTTAAGGAAGAACAGCTCATCTCCAGCATTTAAATACAATGGGGTGTATATGAATGCTGAGTTGGTGGGAATGTGAGGGTCATTGGGAAAAGGACTGGTCTCAGCAGTGGTATCTCTGCTTCCCTCTCCAGACCTATTTCCCTAGGACAGAGCCTTTGTGAGACAGAAGTCTGGCCTGGTGCTGTTACCACCTACAAACCTGTTACTTCTTATTTTCTGCATTAATGTTAGTTTGAAAAGATGCTGCAGAGAAATGGGTAAGATTATACACAGTATGTCCCATCTATTCCTGCTTACTGGGAACCCTCATCTCCTGGGATTTACCTGGGTGGTTTATTAACCTGCTGCTGGCATACAGAAAGGTTTTTATGTGTGCTTGGGAGTTATCCTGCTGAAATAATTTTTCTCCTCTGAGAGCACATCAAGAAGGACTGTCCTGTGCTCTGCATAACCTCATTTTGTGGGATTTTGGTGGTACCCTGTGTCCACACCTGCTGGGGCTCTGGAGCACAGTCCAAACAAATACCTGGGGGTAATATTTGTGCAGGCAATTCAACCAGTGCACAAGAAAGGAGCTTTGCTTGTCTGTTTTTATCATTCCCAGCTCAGCCTAAATTTTTGGGGGTTGCAACTGCTGTTGTGGCAACACTGTGCAAAAATCTTGGGGCATTTTGTTTTGGTAGGGTAACTTACTAGAAATGGCTACCCTGAAGGCAGCAAAGCCCCCCTAACTGATGGTGTCGCCCATCCAGCTTTAATAAAGCCCATTTTGCATAAAAGAAATGCATGAAAGTCTGCTGTGCTTCCCAAATGTGTGTTTTGCAAGCTGAGCTCCCTAATCTGGCTCTCGTGTGTGACGAGCTGTGTTTACACAGGGAGCCATAGGGAGACCTGGATAAAATAGCATTGAAGCATTTGCAGCGTGGGTGCAATGTGCTGGCAGAGCTGTAGGGTGATTTTTACACTTGTCTCTCCTCCTCTTCCCCTGGCTGGAGAGCAAACTTGGTTGAGCATCCTTGCCCGTGCCCTGGCACCCTCCGGAGCAGCTCTGACTCTGAGGAGCAGGACTTGCCCTGGGACAGCAGCAGCCGGTGCTGTCCCCTCCCGCCCTCCCCGACCTCGGCCCCGCTTTTGGCACCCGGAGCAGCAGGGAACCAGCAGACACATTCACAACTGTCCCCAAGTTTTCTCTCCTCCTCCAGTTCAAAGAGTTCTCTCGTGCCTCCAAGAAATTTGCAGTGAGTGCCGATGGTGACGCTTTCCACATCAAAGCAGGGCAGGCTCACATTGTCTGGGGGATGTTGGGTCGAGGCAAATTAAAGAGACTTTGGGAGCTTCAAAATCGGCTTTAGCCAGGCTGTGTCTGCATACTCAGCACTTGGAAAGGGCGAGATTATGGTGATAGGTACTAAAGCCAACGCTCTGGGGACTGGAGGCTGGAGCCAACTTACTGAGATCCAGGAGAATAAACTGATTGCCCTTCATGGCTTTTGGATTAATTATGAGGAAATTCGTGGAATTGCTGGGTTTTACACAGAAAAAGACAATTCTGCACCTAAAATCATACTGCTAGGAGGCCAGAAAGGAAAAAGCGAATTATTTTCATTGTGGTTTATTGCAAAATACAGTCCAAAATCTAATTCTTCAGGGATACCTTCAAAATATATAGTGAAAACAGATTGTGCTAAGCAATAATACAACTTATTAATAAACAACATTAGGCATAAAGAATTCTGAATTCTTATCTGCTAATTTAAAACAAAAAAAGTATAGGAACTGTAAACTGCTTAATTTTATCCAGTACAAATACATGAAGCTATTGTCTATTTAAAGCATGGCTTCTTGTACCAAAATACAAAATTCAAAAAGGAGGAGAAAAAAAAGAGGGGGGAAGGAATATGTAAACACTGGCTGTAAACTTTTCAAAGCCCTCAAAAGGCTGCATCTGTGGTAATACACACAACAACACTGTCAAACCTCCTCTCACATCACAAAGTGCATAAGTTTTCCTCCAGAAATGCTTCCAAGCAGCTGCTGTGCACAAATGGCTGGCACCTGAGGCTGCAGGGATGGGACCACCTGGCTGGACCTGCTTTTGGCAACAGCATCTGTTCCCACCTCTGGCTGCAGGCTGGAGCCCCACTGCTGGCATTGGCAGACCCACTGACAAGGGCACAAGAGGTTGAGCCCACCAAAACCATGAAATTTCTCCCTCTGTCCAATACACAGATAAAGTGACTTCCAAGAAGAAAGAAGCTACTGGTCAATGTTGAGGAAAAAACATGGAAGCAAGATGGACCATGGTCCCTCAGCGACTGCGCCTTGTGCTTCCTTATCCCACTGCATCCATCCACAGGAGACCCCATCACCTCACACAGTGCACACTCCACCCTCCAGACCCCAGGACACTCCTTCCCCAGCATGAGCACATCCAAGTGTCCCCTATCTCCTGTGCCCCCTGTTCCTCTGCCTGATGTGGTTGTGGGCAGCGGAGTCGCGGCGGGTGCAGAAGTGCTTGGCCACCAGTGTCCGGCATTGCTCGCAGCGCACGGTGCAGCACCAGTGGAACTTGCAGTTGCAGCTGGCCACCACCTCCGTCCTCCTCTCCTCCACTCGCAGGCCGCACTCGGTGCAGAGCCGCCGGCAGCTCCTCTTCTCCCACTGCGAGAGGTTCTTGCCGGTCTGGAGGCACTCGCGGCCCTCGGTGCCGTGGTGGCCCAGGCTGGCATTCCTCGTGCAGTAGTCGGGGGAGTCCTCCAGGAAGATGAGCTCTGTGGCATGGATGTGGTGGAAGGTCTCTGCCGTGGTCCCACGGCTGTCGGCGCTGTTGCCGGCTCTCATGCGCCTCTTGTCCATCTCCAGCTTGTGGGCTTGGTCATATTTGATCTTCAGGTAGTTGCCAATCTCACGGAACTCGGCGAGCTGCAGCCAGCACGTCTGGATGCTGCAGCTGCCTGACACCCCGTGGCACTTGCAGGCTCTCTTCATTGTGTCTTTCACTGCCTTGGTGAGATGAGGTGAAGAAATTAGGAAATCTCAAAATCAGGCTCTAGAGCACATGTAATTTGCTGACACTGCATCTAAAGTGGCTCGTGCTTGGCATGACTTCAGGTCCTTCCAAGAATTGATGCTCTTAGTTCCTGGAAAATATCTGTCCCAGAGGTAAGTGGGCACAAACTATTGTCCCCAGCCTTTCCAGGAGAATCCAGGCCAGGAAAAAAAGTGCCTTTGTCAGGTCATTCCCTTCTCAGTCACTCACCAGCATCAACCCCTGTCCCTTTCAGAGGTTTCATTCAAAATGTGTGAAACTGCTTCAGAATAATCATACCCAACCTCTCTGCATCTCCTCCAGGCCAAGCACTTCACAGATATTATCTGCCTATCTCCCTCTGGTATTTATAAGGTCCCAAATCGCTAGTATCTGTGTGAGATTAAGCCTTGACACACCCTATGAGATAGGTATGTTAAGTGTTGTCATCCTTGTTTTTACAGACAAGGAGGTTTGGCAAGATGCTGAGAGCCTCCATGGCCCAGGTGGGAGTGGGGGCAAGTCTGACTGGCTTGTGAGCAGGGCTAGCTCACACCTGGCTTCCCGGCCACAGAGCTTGGAAATGCATATTGCAAGAAAGTAAGGAAGGTGGTTCTGGCTTTGTTTTACAGACCAGCCAAGCCTAGAGGTGAGCACAAACCCCATGCATTTCTGAATAAGTGGTGTGTGCCAGCAGTTAACTGCATTACACAGCTGCAGAAGCTGTAAGTGGGAACAACTCTTACTCCTAGATTCATAGTGTTGAGGTTCAAGGCCAGATTCTGGCTGTGTTTTTTCCCCTCCATGCAACCACTACCGGGCCTGGATTGTCACAGGGGCCTGAAAAGGGGAATCTAAATAACCTAGATTTTGTTTTCAATATCGACATTATTATTATTACTATTACTATTACTCACAAGTCTCCCGACTTCATTGTTGTGCAGGTTAATCAGCGCGCGGGTATCGTGTCCTGTTTCCAAGGCATCCACAAAGAGCTTGGAAACCTTCTCCCCAAACTCCACATTGTCACTGCATCCTCCCCAGACCCAGCCTCGGCCACCTGCAAGACAGACACAGACTTAAGCACAGACCTGCCTCAAATTCTGCCCTGAAGTCTGAGGGGCTGTGTGTGAGGACAGAGGGACGGGGTCCGTCTGTCCTGGGACGGTCGCTCACCGACGCGGCCGTTCCTGGAGTCGTCGCAGCCGCAGCTCTCGAAGTCTCCCAGGCTGCAGTTCCTGGTGAGGGTGTACATGACCCCGGCCGAGCTGATGGCGTGCACAAAGGAGGTTTCCCGGGTAGCTGGGGGAGAAGAGGGGAAAAATAACTGTCACATGCAAATACAGACATCAATTCCAGATTATCAGGAATGAGGATCTCCTGTGCTACAAAGGTGCAAGGAGAAAATACCCACATGCTTTGTGCAAAAGGTAAGGTGTTACAGAAATGAAATACTCATGACTGGATCTTTTCAGGCTTCAGCATCACAGGGTACATCAATTTAGTATCATATTATGCAGGTGTCCTTACAGGGGATGGAACTTCTTGCCAGGGGTAGGATTTTAAGGAAATGCCATAGTCCTGCTTTGGCCAAGGTGAGTTATTTCTCTTTTCACCTGGCATTCGGTTCATCTCTGTCCTTCCCTGCCTGGGGGTTTGTTGTGCTTTGATCTTGCCTGCTGGAGAAAATGGTCATTGATCCTTTGAACCTGTGCTAACAGCTGTCTGCACCCACACTTAGTGTAGTCCTTTTTGTCTTTCTGAAGAGATTCAAATAGAGATGCTGCTGTGGGTAAAAGGAGACTTCTGCCCATTGAAATAGATAATATTGATATGGATATTGAATATATCCACAGCTGTCTTATGAAGGCAGTTTCTTAGTGCACATATCTGCTTTCTCCCTTTCCCTCTCCTGCACTTCTCCCCACTGGAAGCTGGGGCATCTCTGGCACTGCACTCCCCGGGATGCTGCACACAAAGGGGTAGGAGCAGCAGTGCGGGAAAGACTGAGCCTGGGAGCCCTAGGAAAATGTTAGTGCTATTTATGACACCAATTAATACAGATAAAGGAAAAACAATGATTTTTGAGACAGGAAGGCCCTTTTCTATCAGTCAGTTAAATCAGCAGCACCAGCTCTCTCCAGCACATCGCAGCTGGCAGCCAGAGTGTCCCGGGGCAAGGAGAGGTGCCGCAGGTGAACGAGCACTCACCGCTGCGGAGCCGGTTGTGGGTGGAGAGCTGCAGGGCGCTCTCGGGGCAGTTCCAGCGCTCCCACCCGAACTGGAACTTGCACTCCTCCATCCCACTGTGTGCCCCGGCCGCCACGCTGCTGGAGTACGTCAGGTAAGCCTGGTATGGGAAACAGAGGGGTTAAAATCCGCCCTGTTTTAGCAGTTATCAGTGAAAAAAGACATGAGCAGGTTGCTAGTCCTTCCACTCTGTACTTGGCAGGACTTAGAGCCGATATGCTCTGGGAAGTCTGGTTCCTTGGAAAGTACTATTTCCCATTTGCAAAACAAAATCACCCCATTCAAATTCCTGACACTCCATATGTTAATTACCTTAGGTCCTGTCATCAGAAAGTTATTCACAGACCTGAAACAAAGAAAATAAAATAAATCACCTTACCACAGGATGAAGAGCATCTCTAAAAAAGTGCCCTTTTCACTGAGTTGGACCCTACCATGCTGCTGTGTGGAGAATGGCACTGTAGACTCCTGTGATGGAGAGGATGAGGAGGGTGCTTCTCTTCATGGCTGTCACAAGGAGTGGGGTTGGATCCCTTTGGCTGCTCCGTAGCTCTCCAATCCGCAGTCTCAGCACAAGCAGAGCCGCCTCCCTCTACTCCTTCCCAAGGTGAGCTATGGGGATGGAGCAAAGCTGCAGGAACCTCCAACCCTGATATTTATAAGATGAAGCTGTGAATAGTCAAAACCCCCCATTCATTTGCTACCCAATGACTTAATGTGGTAAAAAAGCTCCTGCTCCAATGGGTGACAAGAAACCGCCTAAGGTTGCACTTCAAAAGGCGGCGGGTGTCCCTGGGAGCGGGATGGTCTGAAGGAGAGCAAACTTCCCTAACAATGGGACACTTTTAACTCTCCTCCCTGCCACCAGCCATCCCTTTCTGCTGGCCCCAAGTCCTCTTGCCTTCTCCTTTTCATCCTCTGCTTGCCAGCAGAGGCTCCATCCCCATGTCCCTCTGAAATAACAAGCAGATGCATTTCTATAGTTCCCCTGCTATCTGCCTGCTCCCTCCTATGAGAATTCCCCGAAGAGTTTTAACAACCCTTCTGTAAAGATCTATTGGGATAGACCTCCCAGGTCTCCTTGGTTTGCAGAGATGCATTTAATGGCAGGTTTTTTCCTTCTTGCCTCTTTATGATGAAAGTTTCTGCATTTCCATCCTGATAACAGCAAGCGTGGCTCGGTAGCATTTGGAAATCTCTCTAATTTACACGGCTGCAGTTTGGGAACACTGTGTGAATCATTTATGTGGTTTTCTCCATGCTCCAATGCTGTAATTAGGGGAACAGTTTTCTGGGGTTGGCAATTTCCTTACGGTGAAGGCTGCTGCAGCAAAGGCACGGCTGCTCCAGGCAGGATCTGAGTGGAATGAGGGGCCTCTGCAGCAGCTGAGCCATCATGTGTGCTTGGGAAAGAAAAATCCTTATCAGAAGAAATCCAAAAAGCCTTTTGGTAGTTACAGCTAGTATCATTAAGGGTTGTGAGGAGCTGTTTTACAGCTGATGCAGGATTGGGGAGATGGTGTTCATGGAAACTTCTCTGTCTGTTTTCCTGTGGATGAATGCCGCTGGGGGCTGGCTCACCCTAAGCAGGGATCTTGGCTGCTTCATGGGGTAGTGTGGGTACTTGGCCTCAAAGCAGTGCTATGCTGTGCCAGCAGTGACAAACAGGCCCCTGGCTCTGCCTGTCACTGTCCCATCTCACACAGGCACAGCATCTGCCCATGATGACTCTTCAGCTCTGTGGCAGGCTAACCTCCTCTCAGCTCCGGGACTGACCCTGGGGTACACCCATCCCCTGAGTTAATCACTGCTGTTGCAAGGGGACTGATGAAAGAGCAGTAAAAGTGAGGTTCAATGGAACAGGACTGCACTGGACATGGCACTTGGGGAGCTGCCCCACAAGCCAAAGGGGACACACAGGGACAAACTCCATCTTCACACACAGGCAAGTGGCCACAGCCAGCAGCAGAGTGGCCAGGCAGGGGGATGCACCTCAATGCCTTTCTGTCCTGCCCTGTAATGCTCAAGAGCATTGCAGAGCCAGTAACCTGCCCAGGGGTTTGACACCTCACAGCTGCTGTTTGAAGTGCAGGCCAGTGGGCCCAGCTCCCGCTGCTGGAGACCTGTCACTCCTCTTTCTTCTGCCCAGAGCCCACAGACCAGCTCCTCACTGCTCCTGGCTGCAGAAAGCAGGGGGATTCTCCCTGTCCTGCTGCCCCTCAGCGAGCGAGGGGACAGCTCTCTCTCTCTCTCTCCAGACCCTGCAGAAGGGAAATCTGGAGTCAGCTGGGAAAAGCCACAAACAACCCGTTTGTAACCAGAGGATTAAAATTGCAGATTGGTTGAAAAGCAGGGATGCAAAATACCTTCCAAGTGAGCACAAAGCTGGTGCAGTCCCACCAGCATGGAAAACCCTCTGTGAGTCAGCATTTTAATCATTACCATCCTGAACAGATCCTGCTTGTTAGAGCTGCCAAAGGACAATTACTGGGAATGAAGTGTTTCCCATGTATCAGGGAAGCTCATTGATTAAAGCCCATGCATATGGCTTGGAAATCTGCGTGCATTTTCTACACGCACACAGGTAATTTTGGGGGGTTGTGTCTGGCTGCCCCTGAGGCCATATAGATGGGGTTTTTTTCTTGTCTGAGACAGCTTGTGCAGCTAAAAAAATGTTGGCATGTCTGTTCTGTCAGTTCACACATTATATTGCTATCACATGCCAGAAGAATAACAGCGTCCCTGAGCATGAGCTGTGCTGTGAGCAGCCGCTAGCAGGACCACACAGCTCTTTGCCCAGGCTATTAAAAATGTCCTTTCTAATTAAAGTCACAGCAATCTTAAAAGTCACTCATAACATTGTCACTTGCACTAGTTGTCAGCAAACAAAGCAGCATGCTGGAACAAGCCTTCCCACACTGCTCCAGGTTTTTTCCACATTAGCTGCTCAGGCCTGGCAAGCAGGAGCCAGCACTTCTGCAGGTCACCCAGCAAAAAGTGCAGTGATCCCAATTGTATTGCTGCTTGATTTTCCACTTTAGGCAAAAGCAGACTTGGGTCTTGCTGTGCTAATAAATTTGCACTTATAGACCACTTTGTGCAGTAGAAGAGATTAAATGTACATACTTGTTTCCAGCTGGGTAAACTGAGGCACAGAAGCAGGTGGTCTAGAGATCTCGGGCTGGATCAGTGGCAGAGTTGAATTGGGCAGAGCTGTTTAGAAGATGATTTTGGTGCTTTGCTTTTTAAGTCACTGGGTCTGTGTGGGTGAGCTGAGTGGCATGTGTGTGTCAAGCCCAGCTGAGCTCTGGAGGCCACAGGGCTGGAAGCTCCTCCACTGCCCATGGGAACAGCCCACTGGTCACCCCATGGGTCATCTGAGAAATTATGCTGATGGTGGTTTCCCTTTGATTTTCCCACTGCCTAGAGACCTGCTTTTGGTTTGGTTCTGTATGGGGAAATAAACAGTCTGAAAGGGAAATTCTGTTGAATTTACCTGATCATGAAGAATATGTACTGCCAGTGGTTCTGGGCAGTCTGGACCTCATGAGCCATCAGCTGCCCAGCATGGAGGCAGCACCAGAGCCTGCACTGTGTGATGCTGAAGGACTGCTTGCAAAGCACTGTTCTGAGTGCCAGCTGGACCCCTTCAACTTAACTGATAAAATGTTGATGCTTTGTCTCTTCTTTTCTTGCTATGTAACCCAAACAGGTACTTTGGGCAGTTTATCATGAAATGGCCAAAATCCTAAAGCATTTTGGTATCTGTCCTAATTAAAGAGACAATAGTATGTGCAGCCCCATGCACCCACAAAACCCTTTTCACACCACAATGTGGGTTTTAAGGGAAGGCAGACATGAGGTAAATCAGTTTATCAGGGTGGCTGGTCCCACAGGGGTGGAGTCTTGGCTTGTGCTGCCCCGTGGCTGTGGACAACAGGAAAATAAAGCACAGGCCACTTGCTAAATTGCCCTTGGCAGGTGACACATTCAGAGCCCTGGCGTCAAATCCTGCAATGCTGTCCTCCTTACAATAGAAACCCACCTGGGTAATTAGAAAGCCACCCTCTCCCTGGTGAGGTGGAGGATGTTTTATGGTGCTCTCCCACACTGCTTGCCCCAGGAAGCCCCAGGAAGCCCCCTGGTCTGTACACAGCCAAGGGGAAATGTCAATACATGTATGCTGTACAATACTCCATCCCAGAGCACTGCAGGCATGGGGCAACCCTCCTGCACAGCCAGCTCTTCCAGGAATTGTTATTTTTAGTTTTCTCAGCTTCCCTGTATTGGGGAAAATATGTCCCTGTTGCTCTGCCTGCTGCACAGTCCCTGTGTGCTGCTGTAGGTCCCAGCAGGACAAACAGAGGCAGGACCCAAGTCCTGGACCTGGCAATGCTGTGGGGAGTTTTGCCTGTATAATGAATATGTTTTGATTAATGAATAGTAATTGGGGATGGCAATGTAACTGGAATCAGATATTGTGCCACACCTACCCACAGGCTTCTTCATGGCTGTTTTGGCGCACAGAAGTAATCCAGTATTCACTGAAAACAAGGTTAGACCACCCAACAGAGCCAGCTTAGGGTGTGCTTTCCCAGTGACAGAACTATCCCAAAGAATTCCTGTCTCTTGGCAGCACTTTGTGCCCTCAGCTGTACCAATGCCCCCAGTTCTTCCATCTTATTTAACCCTGATTCCCAGCACAGCCTCATGCAGTGTGATGGGGTGAGCAGTAAACTTCATCAGTGAGGCCACAAAAAATCCAACCCAAGGTAAGAGCCTCTTCTACTGAAGGAAACACATCCTGGGATAGAAACCAGCACCACAGGAAGCTCCAGGTTGTACTTTTTGGTTCCAGGAAGGAAAACAAAAAGG
Organism: Anthoscopus minutus; assembly: GCA_013399455.1. Classification (NCBI taxonomy): domain Eukaryota; kingdom Metazoa; phylum Chordata; class Aves; order Passeriformes; family Paridae; genus Anthoscopus; species Anthoscopus minutus. Next base: position 772,879 of record VWYI01046931.1, read on the forward strand.
AGGTTTGGAACCAAATTCTGGTCTTCATAGACACAAGCTGGCCAGAGACATAGATGCTTCCCAGCAAAGGCTGTCAAAGAGATCTGGGAATGTTCTGATTGGGGTTGTAGAAAAGTCCTCAGAGCATTGCTGAGCTCTTGGATCTGCATGCATGGGATGATGTGTTTAGGCTACAAATGAGAAAATAGGGGTGGGGAAACTTTTATTTCATCAACAAGAGGCAGATCAAGGGGCTCAAGATTTAGATTTAACTTGCTGTGGGCTCACCATGTGTCAGGAGTGAGGTAGATGAGCATGGCCCCACTGTGGTGGGGAGGATGGGCTGGGAGATGGGTCAGGACCCCTCCAGCCCAATTGACTGGGGACAGTGGCTGGAGGGGGATTTCACCCTGTCAGCAGCAGTGCCCATTGCTCTGGAGAGAGCTCTAGAGAGGACTTGGCTGCTCAGTCAGCCCTGGAGAGGCAGCTCCATGACCTGATCAGCCTCACCTTACCTGCCTCCTTTAGGTGTGTCTCCCAAAACCTACAGGACTGTTTACATGGCAGCCTTATAAAGTAGGGACAAGTGTTTTGTTTTTCTCTCCCTCTTTAAAGAAAGTGTCATGCAAACAGTGTCAGTGCAGCTGATAGGTTTCTGCCTGGGCATCTGCATGCAGGGACCAGATCTCTGTCCTGGCAAGGTGTCACTTCCCAGGTGAAAGCCTGTCCAGGAAGAGATTGGGCACTTGATATGGAGGAAAATTATCACCTCCTTCTTAATTATTCCCAGCCAAACTCAAGTTAAATTAACTGATTACAACCTGGCTCATGCAGTGCTCCCCATCCTTTCCCAGCATGGGTGCTTGTATTACCCCTTTGTGGCTGAGGCTCTGTCAGCCCATGTGCCCCACATCCATTTCATGTCACAGATCAAGCCCAAAGATCTTAAATTCTTAGCTGGATGATATGGGTGTTGCTGCTGGCTCTGTCTGGCACACTCAGTGTGGGAGGTTTTGAAACTCACAGAAGAAAATGGTGATTTGAGTCAGGAATATTTTCTTTAAACTTGTCTTTGTTTCTTTGGACAGAGGTGATTCCAAGTGCAGAAATCTGGATTCCTCTAGAGGAATCTGTGCTGAGAGTAAGTTTAAAAATTCTTTGAGTTTTGCTGGGAAAAACAAAGTGAGGAGAAAAGTTGCTTTGGGCACTGGCTTTGCCCACAGAGGCAGTGGGGAGCCTGCACTTCTGCAGGGTTTGTTCTCCCCATGGTGCCCACCTGGGCTCTGGCACTTTGCTGTGGTTCCCCCTAAGGAAACCCCTCTTGCTTTGCCTGACTTCTCAGGGTCCAGCTCCATATTTCCATTTCATACTGCAGCTGGGCACTGATGCCATGTTCATACCTTGCTTCCATCAGTCTGGTAGGGCCGTGCATTTATTCATCTTTGAGGTGGGATGAGACAGCTCCAGTGTTCCCTGGGGTCAGAGTGGGATAACAGCTCTTTCCAAGGTCTCTGGTTTACTAAACCAGTTTTAGACCTTTACTGTTCAGTTTAAAGTTGATCCAATGGGAATGTGTGAGGTGGGGATCTGGGTCGGGAGTTCAGCTCATCAGCATCTTCCCGGCACAGAGAACTGTTAGGACACTCCATGGGGTGAATTTTTCCCAGTGACACCCTTTAGAAACAGATTTCCTTGATCATATTTTCTTGGTGAATTCCAGATCAGCTCTGAACCCCTGAGCGGTGGTGGCTCTGGAGTGATCTCTGCCCAGCCCCATGAGGATGAACGCCGCTCGCTTTGCATTTGTTAACTCTGAGGACCTGGAAATGGAGCCAAGCCCCCAGCGCCGGGATCACACCCACAGGCGCAGCGCCGGAGCGGAGGGTGCTGGCGCTGGCGGTGCCGCGGCGGTGTCCGGCACTGTCCTGGCCGTGTCCCCGCAGGCTGGTGACAAGGCCGTGTCCCCGCAGGCTGGTGACAAGGCCGTGTCCCCGCAGGCTGGTGACAAGGCCGTGTCCCCGCAGGCTGGTGACAAGGCCGTGTCCCCGCAGGCTGGTGACAAGGCCGTGTCCCCGCAGGCTGGTGACAAGGCCGTGTCCCCGCAGGCTGGTGACAAGGCCGTGTCCCCGCAGGCTGGTGACAAGGCCGTGTCCCCGCAGGCNCTCCCCCTGTGGTTCATCCCCGCACCGCACACCCGATCCCAGCCCGCACCCACCCGAGCCCGGCGGCACAGGCTGCAGAGCGCCCCAAGCCGAGTACCTCAGGCAGCAGCTGGGATGAAACCTGTGGAGCAATCTCGCTGCCGGAACAATCTCTGGAGAGCTTTCCATGTTCATTGCTCGGGCTGGCTGGCCCAGCCCTGGGATTTTCAAGATGCATGGAGACAGAAAAGAAAAAAAAGAAGCAGCCCTCTGTTCATCCGGCCGTGCTGGAGCTGGGTGGGCAAGAGCAATCCTCCATCAGCACCCACGGCCTTCCTGCCCCCCCGGTCACTGCCCCCGTCTTGCTCTGGATTCATGCCACTAAAGGCATCAGCGTTACTGGGGATGTCTGCCAGCGAGAGGGGACTGCAGCTGGCACAAGCTGTGACACCGATTCCCTCCCGGTGCCCGTGCCCCTTGCCGCCCGCGCTGGCACCAGGTGAGGTCCCTGCTGCAGGCGATGCACGTGGCCAGGAGCAGCACTGTGCACTGTGGGCTTGGGTCACCCAGATCCCACTGAAACAACAGCCTGGACAGGACAGAAATACAACAGTGAGTCCGGGGGAGCAGTGAAGGTGCTGGAGCTATTATAAAGCCATTGTGGAGCTATTGCAATACTAGAAGCTATTGCTACTCCTGCTCCCTGGAGAGAAGGGTCCTGGCAGTGGGGAGCAATGCTGCTGCCTCCATCCCTGCCCTTGGGCTCAGCCCCAAAAGCACACGCCTTCAGCCAAGACTCCTCAAGCCTGATTTCTTCACTGCTAAATGAGATGTGTGATTTTAGACCTGCACACGTGTTTCTTTAACACTTTATGGTGGTGACTCTTCCCAGTGCTAGCAAGAATGGGGGGACCAGCTGTGGTCAGGCATGACCTGAGCTAGCTCCTGTCATTAGACAGAAAAATAAAACCCCAGTTCTGCTCTCTGAGGAGAATTATTTCCAGCATCATGAGAAAACAAAGCAGACAAAGAGGGATTATTTTCCCCAAACAAGATGCTATTTGAAAACATCCACTTGGAATCACATACAATATTTTTCATCCCTTGTTGTTGCAACTTCGCCAAGTCAAAAATTTTGATGTCAAGTTGGCTTCTGAATTCATGAGACTTGCTTAAAATTCCTGAAATAATTTTTTAAATTTTGAAAATTCTCATTCTTTTTGTTCAGCGCCTACTGCTGGAGCATTGAGACCTCATTTTCACATGTCCCTTTGACCAGAGCAGCTAGAACCCTCCTTTTGCTCCCCACTGCTCTTCCATCCTGATTCCCCACCGACTGAATGAAATCTGGACCTGGGCCTTGAAGCAAACATGAAGCATTGGGAGATTTGCAGTTGATGGTAGGAGTTGTCAAGAGCTGTTGTCAGCACAGCTTACAAGATGTGCACTGTTCCTCCCCAAGCCAGCTCTCCTGACAAGACAGCGAGCACCCGGAGCTGGAAGCAGAGCTTACCCTGCTGTCAGTTTGAGCGGCGTTGAGTTGGAGCTGGAGAAACAGCCCTGCACAGGCACACACCTGCTCCCACACAGCCTGGCTCAGCCCCAGCCAGCCCCGTGTGCCTTTCACGCTCCAGCCTGAGTGGGTTGTGCTGCCAGGACACAGCTTGGTGCCCTGGGCCAGGCTGGGATAGCCAGAGCTCCCCAGAGACTCACGGACGTGCTGGGTGGGAGCAGGTGGAGAGGCCAGGGCTGGCTGCTCGTGCCAGGGCTCCAGGAGGACACAGTGGCTTTATTTGCCCATGTACAGTGTGGGAGGCTCCCCCAGCTTGGCACCAGAAGGTTAGTGCTTTTCAAAAGACTATTGTTTTCACCCTGTGTTTTTTGAAAAACAAGGGGTGAGCCAGGCAGAGGCATGAGAACCACCCTGGCTTCTTCTGCCTTGAGTTTCTGCTGCCGTAGGCACCTCCCTGGCTGCACTCCCAGCCCCTGAGCTGCTTCCCACGCAGTGCAGTTCAGACCCCTGATCCCACAGAGCTTTTGCAGCTCTTCATTTGCTCACATCTCTCCCTTGTTTCCTTCCCTGATCCTCTCTTAGCAGGAGAGGTCTCTGCTGTGTCAGGACTAGCGCTTACAGAAGAACAAACACACAAAGGTGTTTTCCAGACTTCTCCAGACTTAGTCTTGCATGGGCATCCCAGCTTTTGTTGTGATGGCCAAGCCAGCGGCCCAAATGCTTTGCCCTCATCACAGTAGAGCTGTGGCATGTATCAGCAGTCACTGGGCTAATGACCCAAATAAGAGAGAACACCCAAATATATTTGAAAGCACATCCACATGTGCTTTGAGACTCAGCTGTGAGACCCTGAGCTGGGGCTGGCAGGACCTGCAGGGCCTTTTAGCTGGTCCCCAGCTGAGGTGGAGCATATATGACCTTTGCCTAGGAGGCAAAGGCCTGCCTTTGCTCAGGGCTTCTTCTCCCTGGCTTTTGCTGCTATCAAATGACTGCCTAATGAGATTTATTAAATCAACTCACTTTGGTATAACAATGATAGGAATGCAGATCTTCTCTGCCCAACCAGGGCTTGCTGCAACTGTGCACAGCAATTAGAGGTGACTCACAGGGGCAGGTGGACTTGGCCAAAATCCCAAGAAGGCTGGCCCTATCCCTGAGATCCAAGGGGTAAAACTGGCTTCATGGTGATGCCAAGAAAATGCATATAATGTTCACGTGCATATAATGATTTTTTTTTAGCTGCAACTGCATTAGCATGGAAGGCATTTTGCCTTTGGAGGAGTTGCAAGGTAACACCTATATTATGTACCTTTACATAACAGCAAGGGGCTGCTGCTAATTGGCAGAAATATTTATGTTTCCCACCTGGAGCTTATTCTGTTTACTGATGAGCTTGTTTCCAGCTCAGCTGCCCATCACCATGGAGGCTGGGAGAGGGTTTTAGCTCCTGGGATGTGTGGCTGTTGGGGAACTTTGGAGCTGGAGGACGTTCTTCCAGGGAGTGAAGGTCAGGTTAACTCCCAGAAGGTGTTTCCTAGGTGTGGGTAAGGTGTTAGCTTTGGCTTAGCTTGACTTGGCTCTGCTTGTACCTCCCTCTCAATGGCAGCAACAAATATTTCCTTGTGTAATGCCTGGAAGGATGAAAATTCCCTGTCTCAGCCTGAAGTAATGAGCAGTTTCCTGGTTGGTGTCCCCAGCTTGCCCCCAGATAAGGGCTGTAATGCTCTTTGGTTAAGATAACAGGGAGCCAAACTGATCCCTGCTCTTGACAAACTTTAATCTCCTGATGCAGTTCCTGAGTTGAAATGGTCTCCCCCAGCAGCAGAGAGGGATGTTCCTCAAATCAGAGTACTGCAGCTATGTGTTTTTAACTTTGAGCCTCTCTGAACTGCTAACTGTGAAAGAAGCACTCCCCAAGCCCTGCCATAAAGCTGTGCTCCACCTGGGGCAGGCAGGGGAAAGCTGGGAAGATCTGCCCTTTAACCTTGAGGAGTTTCTCCAGGTGTGCAGGTGTTTCTAGCCTTTGTAGTCAAATACAGGGGTGGGGAACATGACTAAAGTTCTCAGTCTATTTAGCAGGGTGAGGTGTGGATAAAAGCACCGAGATGTTTGGTTTACTGATTCAGGCTTTAAATTCAAACAGCTAAATTGGGAGCAGGCTTCATGGGGAATACTGAGCCCTGCAGCACCAAGAGCAGCCTGGAGCCAAGTGCTTCGGCAATCCTGAGCTGTGCTGCCAATCCTTTGCAAACATAAGAGGAGAATATCTCTGTTGTTTTCTTGCTTTGGCCAGACCTCCCTTCCCTTCTGCTCAAAAAGTGCAGGCTGAGGACACTCAGCCCAGACCTTTGATTTTTGGAAGAACTTGTGAGCACAGAGGCCAGCCCCTGTTTCAGTGATGCCAAAGAAGTTTTTGGTGATTTACAGTGTATTTGCTGAGTTGGCAGATGCTCTGAACTGGCAGAGATGGAGGGAGATCATCATGTGGGACAAAACCAAGGAGAAAGTCTCATCTGTGGCCTTACTGCTGAGTGCAGGACAGAGCTTAAAAACCATCCTGGGGAAAGTAACTGGTTGGATTAATCTGGTTGAACAGTAGGAACTATACATATTTCCATGGGTAGTGTTGCTCTAAGTGCTATCTCTAACTGCTTCCTCCATGAAGGAACCATCAGGGGTGAGGGGAGACCATGAGTCACAAAGAAAAGAATATTGTTTTCTTTGCTGCTCAACCTCTCACATTCCTCAACTTTTACATAAAAATCAGTATTAATAAATCCAGATGACCTTAAAATAAACACCTCTTTGAGTCAGGTGCCAAGAGGTTATCAAATGAGAATGCAAAAAACAACCTTGCTCATGAAAAGAAAACAGCAGTGCTGAACTGATGAATGTGGATTGAAACAGCAGTCTCAGCCCTTTGGACACCACCACATTAACAAAGCTCTGACAGAAATCATTGGTGCTCTTGTCTGTGTTTTCCTTTGGTCTCTTGGTCACCTCTGGTTACTTTCTGTTGCCATCAAGACTGGATCCACTGCTATTTTTAATTGCAGGTCTGACTATTCACATTTAATGTCAAGTGTCAAACAGCCCTTAAGTAAACAAGAGCTTTCTGGATATCACCCCAATCATTCCCTTCTGCTTCCTGAAGCCTCTAGGCTGCGTTCTGCCTCACCTTATGCAGGTACAAGCCCAGACTAACCCTGCTGAAGTACACAGAGCTACTCTCACTTCACAGCACAAGTAGGATCAAACTGAAGCTCCAGGGACAGCAGTTTATCTGCCCAGAGTATGTACTTGTTTTTCTAATATGATTGCAAATTAATTCCAGAGATATTGTGATACCATGTAATTGAGAGTCCCCTGAGTTGGTACCAGAGTCTGTTTTGGCCAAGTTCTCTGCAGACCACTGAGGATGTTATTGCTCCACCGGTAATGAAGATGTAGGGAGTCCTTTCTTGCTTTGAAAGTTTGTGTCTTACACCCCTGTGCTGCTAAAGGTCTTTCTCTCATCCCTAGAAAAAAAATGCAATACTTAATTTTTTCTTCCGTCCACCTTCCTGTTCTTGTATTACTCGGTATGCAATGGGCCAAAGGCTGTGTTTGTGCTGCAGTTGTCCCAAGGTTGACTGGATCTCTGTAAGTTAGATAAAAAAGCTGTGGAGAGGGTACTGCAGCCTTTTTCTTCCTCTGGAACATTGATTTGAATATGTCCTCTGTCCAACCATTAATTTGGCAGTGAATTTGTAAGTGGGTACTTGTCTCTGGAACATCTAACCTACTGCTGGACAAGACTGAAGCAGGCCAGTGGCTTCCCCTCTTACTCATGCCTGCTGCCACGTTGGGGGTTTCAAAGTGCAGGAGCTCCTGGCACACGCACACAGTTTGTCCCTCAGCATTCCCATGAAACACTCTGGAGTGGCACAAGGCATGGGAGTGAAGTGTCCAGGCTGCTGTGAAGGCAGCCAGGAGGGCTCCTGTGGATTGGTGCCATCTGAAGCTCTGGGATTCTGCAGGATACAGATGATGGAGAGGGGCAAGGGACCTGTGAGTGCCCAGGGTAATCCTTCCCAACCTGCCCAAACCCCTGAGCTGCTGTGGGAAATGCAAACAAAGGGATGTTAGTAAGATGTCAGTGTAAACTTGATTTCTGCAAGGCTCAAAGACAGTTGGTCAGAAGAAACCTGTTTATTGTGAGGTTTAGGAAAACAATTTCTATGCAAACTGGTTTTGGTTTTTTTGGTTTTTTTTTGCCAAGTAATGGGGTTGATAAAGAACTTGGAATTATAATTTTAAGAATACAAATACATAGTATCTTCAAAAAACACAAAATAAACTTCTCCAGGGAACATTAAATGAACAAATGTTTCCTAAAATAAATGAGGAACAAATATGGTGTGGGAGGGACAAAATAAAACAACAACCCAGAAGCCAAAACCCCACTGAAGAAGCAGCCGTCACATCTTCAATTTTATACTCAGGCTGTACTTTCACTTTGCTTTTCCTGTTCGATAGCTGGCAGAAAAACAGGAAACAAAAACACCATCAGTAAATATTACTGTTTATGAACAATAAACTTTGCCTTCCTATGGAGACAGACCAAGGGAGTTTTGGGGACATACAGCCTGAAGAAGAGAAGGCTCTGGGGGGACTTTAGAACCCCTTCTAGCACTAAAAGAAGCTACAAAAGAGCTGGAGGGGGACTTTGGTCAAGGGTTTGGAGTGACAGAAAAACAAGGAATGGCTTCACACTGACAGAGGGCGGGGTTAGATTAGATGTGAGAAAGAAATTCTTCCCTGTGAGAATGGGGAGGCTCTGGCACAGGTTTCCCAGAGGAAGCTGGGGCTGCCCCATCCCTGGAAGTATCTCTAGGCCAGGCTGGATGGGGCTTGGAGTAATCTGATCTAGTGGGAGGTGTCCTTGCCCATGGCAAGGGGTTGAAACAAGATGATCTTTAAAGTTCTTTCTAACCAAAGCCATTCTGTGATTTAGTGATAATGGTCCTGCAGGATATCAATTTCTATGATCATACTTAAAGCCAAAGAATGGTTAAATCCATAACTGGTTGTTTTGGTCACCCTGAAAATGACAACTCATTCCTACATCTGCATAGCTAGAAGGGAGCACTTCATGGTGGGCAAAGCTCCTCTTATATTTACAGCTTTAGCATTGGCAAGGATAATAAGACAGGGGAAAACACCAGGTATCTAATGTTGAGGGGCTGTGCGTGTGCATGGCTATCAGCACATACATCCACAGTGATTAGCAATATTCTTCTGAAGGAAACTGCTCACAAAATCTGCTCCAAATGCTCTTTTCATATCTGAAGCAGAACATGAATCCTAGCCTTATCTGGCTGCCTGTGCACAGAGTGTTAGGGAGAAGACCCTATAGGAGAAAAGCTCAGGGGTGCTTTACTGAGGGAGATTGCCTGTTAGATGAGAATGATGTTGGGTTTGCTTGCAGCCATATTCCCAGAGAAGGTGCCTGGAGGTCTCCTGTCCAGGGCTAACAGCAGGTACCAGAGCGAGGCATCAGCTCATCTGCCTGATAACATTAAATCCAGAGCCCAGGCACCCTCTGGGGATGCTGCCTTGGCCTGTTGGGGATGGGCAAAGGTTCCCCTGTGCCTCCAAAGGGGCTGGGAACAAGGTAATTACAGATTGATCCTGTTACCAGCACCCAGTGGGAACACTGGTCTTGCTTTTAGCAGAAGCAAGAGCAATCCCATCAGAAGTGGTTTTTCAGACAAAATGCATTGCTGGTTATAATTACTGATATCCTTGGAAGCCCAGAATAGAGTCTTAGTATTATCCCCACTTAAAGTCAGGGATGAGTTTGAGCCTGTAATCCTGTGATTAGTATTCATTTTGCATATGAACTGCAATACAGATTATGTCCTTGCTACTCCTACTTCAAATAGCCTCATAAGCACTTACTTTCTTTAGTGGGCAGTGGATTTTTCTCTCTGGTTTCTGTCTTCTTCAGCTTGGTCTTGTCAAATGTTTCAATTTCTGCAAAATCTGGTTTGTCGGACATGATGGGTCCTGACAAAGAAAGGGAAAACACACTCATGGCTTCATTAGCTAGTGCTGTGATATCAGCCATCTGCAAAGCATTTTTCCTTAAGAGAAAAAATATGAAAATACCATAAAAATGTTTATTCAAAAACCCCCACAAAACTAACACTCAATCTGGGACCTTTCTCTGAGGCTTGGCTCGTTCAGAACAAAATAGGAAATGCATAAATAGAATTTTCTCTAGATTTCTCAGATGAAATATCTAAAAATCATATTTTGTACATGGCAACAAGAATAACCAGTAATAAAGAGACAATGATTCATTGCCGGTAATCCACAGTGCCCCCTGACATAAACCTGTATTTTAAGAAATATTGCTAACTGGAAAATCTACAATAAACCCCAAATCAAATAGGAACAAAGAGCTTCAATTATGATTTTCTTTTGATAAACAGGATTTGTCTTTCATTCTGAGCCTCCTGTACTGAGTACACCCATCTCCTGAGCTGCTGTGGACACTTGAGCGTAACAATAGAGGACCGATTTCCCCAGCCCTTTGTTTGCTTTTGCTCCATATCCCAGTCACAGCTCAATGGCTTTGATGCACTCTATTATAAAGAGAAAATCACAAAGCACACCAGCATTTCACCTGTCAAAACTTCCCTAATCCAATTCCTCTTTTTATTAAGAAATTCAAGTTAAAATCCAGCCTGGGCGTTATTTCCCTTATTTCAGTGGAGTTTCCCATCAAGGCAAGGCTTGGCCCGGAGATGGCTGATATAATTATATTTTTCCCTTCCTGCTGAAAATCAAATTTCATTACTATCTGCACTGAGACAACAGAGTAAATATTCACAAGGAAAAAAAAAATTAAAAAAATGAAAAGCTACTAAAACCACATGGCATTACCGTCTGGCTGCTCTCTCTTCAGCTGCTTGGTGGCCGTCTGAGGCAGTGTGAGTTGAAAAAGGTCAGGGTAATCCCTCCTCTCCTCTCCCCTCCTCCCTCCTCCCAAACCCATCGCTATTAATATTGATTAGTTTAGTGCTGGGATTGTTCAGCGTTTAGGGAAAGGACAGATTGCTCCTGTAGAAAGTGCATGAGGGAGGGAAAAGGGAAAACTGACATGGAAAACTGCCAAATTGATTTTACTTTTTTTCTGTTCTCTTCATTTACCATGACAATCATATTGAAGTTTCTCTTCCCACCATTTTCCAGTGCTGAGGCTTGGAGTAAAGGTGAGGTTTGGGAGTTCCTGCTGCCAGATTAGTTTTTCAGGGGGGACGACTATAGGTGCTTTCAGCAACACGCCTGGGCATCATTCCCGCTCCGGCTGGCAGAAGCACAAGCTTGGGGCTCTGGAGGGGTCTCAGCACAGCCGTGGTGTGATTGCCATCACCAAGGGATAAGTCTGAGATTAGCACAGCCCAGGCACTACAGTGACATCCAGGAATGTGTCCTAAAGGGATGTACAAGGAATTTCTGCTTGTCTGGTGCCTCCCTCAGCCCGTGGCTCTCTGGAAGCAGTGAGAGAAGGGCTGTGTGCATCCTCCTGGATACTGGTGTGGGTTTCCTCTCATGTACTTTCAGTGTCTCCATCTGAAATTCCTGTCTAGACTCCATGACAATCAGAAGGGAGGCAATGAAGTTGGGATAGAATTAATTGTGCCCTAAGAGTACCTGTTTTTCTCTGTTGACTGTAAGGCAGCTTGAACAAAGAGCTCAGAGGGACAGAGATGTCTCTCAGCTGATTGAGAGCCCCTGGAAGGTCTGTGGATCTTTCTGCTGGTACTACACGCTTAGGCAGAGTAGGTTTGAGTCTGATATGTGTGCATAGTTTTAATGTGCTTAAATGTGTCTTGAGGACCTCTTCTTACAATGTTTATTTAAACTAAAACAATGAACAGGTTTGTGGTTGGACTTGATCTTAAAGGTTTTTCCCAGCCTAAGGGATTTGTGCAGGCTGGCTCAGTTATCTCTGCATCTGCACTGACCACACCAACTCACTGTGTGTGCACACCATACTAAATGTCAGGACTCAGTTCCTTTGCTTCCATGCCACATATCCAACCAGCTGTCACAAACAGAAAGCTCTGTTCCTGACTGAACCCCCCTGGGAAAATGCAGGAAGGCAGCCACTGCGGGAATATTTGGTGTAAGCCATAGCTGAGATTGGGCACTGAAGAGCCTTTGTGTCTGTTTATTAACCTCTTGTTTAGCTGGACAAAAGATTTAGAAGATCAGAAAAGACTTTAAAACACAATGTGGGTGATCATGAATCCAGACAATTCATGAGTTTCAGTTTTTTAAATATTTGTCAGTTTTAAAAAATAACAACTATAATTCTGATTATAGAGACAAAAAGGACAAAGCATCTTAAGCTTCAAGAGTAGCACAAGTTCTCTCAGTTATAGAAAGCAAACAAAGTGTTCAGAACAGCAAAGAACTTCACTTTTGGTTTTCTGTGTCCAGTCACAGGCTCTCCCCCCAGGATCCACAGCAGAGCTCAGGCTCTCCTAAACATGCTAAGACAGGGTGAGCACGCTTGTTTTCACCACCGCTACCACTTTAATTGCCCAATTTATTGGCAAACCTAACTCTAAAACAGTTTGGGATACTTTGTTTGGGTTTTTAGGCTGAAGATGACTAAGTTTTTAATTGATTTTGGGTTGGGTTTGTGAGGAAGGTGAAACAGTATTGAGCCAAATAACATAATGATGAGAAATGACACCTTCTCACTCTGCTGAAATCAGGAGATATTAATCACCATAACAAACATCTTGACTATTGAAAAAGTGCCTGTCAAGTTTCTGTAGCTTGTAAATTCAGTGCTGTGGTCAAACACAGCTCGTGTGGGATTCAAACCTCATGTTTATATATGCTGTGCAGCACACACAGCTGGATGCGGTTTACACATGGAAAATTTGGAATTTGGCCTGAGGGCATCGCATACTTTGAGGTAAAGATGGGTAGGTAATATCTACCCTACTCAGATGCCTTTTCCTTTTACTAGTAATGGAAGTATTTTTGCTATATGAGCAGCAAAGCTGCTCTTTGTCAGGTTTTGAATTGCAGGATTTCAGGGTCACCATTTTCAGTGAGGGGAACATGGCATTTCCCTGGCCTTGGGATGACTGTGGTTGCAATGAACCTCAACTTCCTTTGTGCTGCACAGAGGCAGCAGAATGACCCAGTATCTAGAAATGTGAAAAACCAGGAAGCCAGTGGCACATGCAGACTACAGAACCTTTACAGATGCTCTACACATAAAGCACGTAAAGCTACACTGGTACGTCTGTGCCTGAAAAGCTGCCTCATACAATGGAAACTGTACTTTATTTCAATTTGTCGCCAAAAGATGAAGGGGTGAGTCAAACCTGCCAGGACTGACACTTCTGATACCACTGAGTCACCTTCCATTGACAGCATTAAACCATGCCTGGCAGCACAAGGCACTGAGTCTGTCAGATACCCACAGAGCAGCAGGGAAAAACAAGCACTTGCTCCCAGGATTTGGTAATAGGTGAGTGGAAATGTTTAGAGGGAGTCCAAGTGAAAAGTCTGAAAGGTGAGGCTGGAAGGTTTGGACCCTGCTGCCACTTGACCTTTTCCTTTGGCTGCTATCACTTGGAAGCAGCGTGCCCAGTCCATGCATGCATGTATATATATATATATATNTATTTCTATATGGGCTGTAGCCTTTAACGGGCTGGGGGATGCTGTGCTCATGTTTGGCACAAGAGGTACTCTGGAAATGCCAAGTTTCATAGAGACGAGGTGGGTAACTGCCAGAAGAGGTTTCTTTCTCTTTGGTGTAGGAGTGGGAATCAAATGGTCTCTATTTCCACGGGGAGCTGAGGGGGGACAAAGCACCCTAACGCGAGCAGCCGGGTAAGGAACAGACGCTCGAGCAGATCAGTGTCTGTAGCTGAGCCAATAAGCTGACACAACTGATTTTATAATCACATTAGTGCTGTCTTGAAATAACACACCCACTCAAATATAACAGTGATTTCATTTTCAAGATGCTGTGGTATTTTTGGTGCTAAAGGTAGGGGATCAATGTGTCAATGCTGAAAGCTGGGCTGGAATCTACATGGACCCTAATTCCTGTAGGTCCCTGTGAGCACTGAGCACCTTCCAGGCAGGTAGCAGGATTGGGTATGTTATGAGCTGTCCTTAGGAGTTTTCCCATCCTCAGGGGAACAGGAGAAAGAAAAGACTACAGCTTCACTGAAAGGGTTTTCTTAGTTCTCTTTGTGCCTTTTGTTCTGTCTTGCTGCCAAAAAAAATATCCCTGTTTGGGAACGGAGACAGGTTCCCAGGCTAAGAGACAATGAATCCTGGGGGTGTAAGGAAGGCACTGATCCCTCTTTGGCAGACTCCCTGCTGCAATGCTGCACTGCCAGTGAGTAAATACTTGGCACTTGCATTACGCTGGATGTTTTATCATTACCTAAGGTGTTTCATTTTCCTTATCAAGACCATTGAACCTTGAGGGTAGGTACATGCAGAAGGTGAGGGGGGAGGAGGGAAAGGCAGTTGTAGATAGTCCTCCTCCTTGGGCTATTTTTTCCAACCCATGTTTTCCAAATAGCTCAGGAGTTCAGACAAGTCTATACCAGAAGCCCTGTTGCAGCACAGAGAAAAAGAGAAAACATAAGTTAGTGGGAGTAGAAATTTCCTCTCTTTTTTTTTTATATTATAAAACTTGGTATGGGAGTGAATTTTTAAAAGTTTAACCAGATGGAGATTCTTGCAACAGACCTTTCTCAAGAACTGGCCCAAAAGTAGGTCTTCCAGCACAAAGTACTTGGCTCTGGCCTGGCCCCTTCTAGCAAAATTTGTTGACCCATGCATGAATTATTAAAAGAAAAAGTAGAATACAGAATGTCCATGCACAGGCTTCTCCCCGAAAGCCAGGGTGGGGAACAAAGCATGTGATATGTTAGTCACATTAGTTAGTGCTACGGAGCACATGACAATTTGTGATGAATACTGGTCTAGAGACAGAAGTTTAGCATGACTTTGAGTCTTTAAGCTTTTCTTTTTTTTTTCCTTCTTCCTGTCTCTGACAGAAGCATCTCCTGTAAGCAGCAGTTTAGGGAAGGAGTAAGATAGGGAAATCTTGGATGAACACTGGGAGTATGCTCAAACAGGGCTCTTCTCAGTGTAGCTGGCTGCTCTGGAATTAAACAATCCACGCTTGGGATTCTCCCTTTCTTTGCTTCAGGCAGGAGAAACATTACCATTCGAATTGTGGCACCCACTGTGCAGCAAATAGATAACCAGCATAATCCAGGAGAAGATAGATCAAAGATCATAAAATCCAGAGATCTACTAACTTTATGTTAACTTCAGATTTGCCTTTTGTCCAGAGGAAGAAGGACAACAGGTGGGTCTGTTGGTTACAATCCGTGCTGTGCTACCTACAGAGGCGAGATGTTCTTCACTCCTGGTACACAGGGCTGTGGATGTGGTTTTGAGGGGTGCCTCACCAGCACTTCTCTTTGTGTTGCCAAATCATTCCACTCTCAATAGCCTGGGACTTCTGGTAACTCGAGTGGTTTTATGTTTGGGGAGAAGATAAACCCTGAAGTTTTTCAGCTGCGTAAGGAAACAAGGCTGCTGAAGCAGAGGAACAGAAAAGGCAGCCAAGGTATCATTTCTAGCTGATTACTCGGAGCAATTTACAGAATAAAACCTTTTATTTCTCCATCATTTTTGCCAAAAATAGTTTTCCAATTTTATAAGCTTGTTATGCAGTGTAAGTCAAACACATAGGTATTACATGTTGTGTACAAGGTAAGTTCCACATCTGTTAACTTCTGCCTTTCAATTAAAGCTGCAAGTACTTTATGTTAAATGCTGGTTTTCTTTTTTAAAATGTAAAAAAAAAAGTAAAAAGAAAGATGATACTGTTTACCTCTCCTGGCATCTGAAGTGAACATATCTTTCTTCAGAACCTGAGTGAACTAGAACCTTTTAAATGGGTATTTTTATGGACTTTTTTTTCTAGCAAATGCATGTAAAGTGCTGAAATCAGTTGGGTTAAAGCTCTGTCTTCATCCCAGGGTTAGCATGAGCTCTGTCAAAGTAACTCCTTTGGAGTTAGTGTACCTTGAGTATGAGTGACCACACCATGAAATAACATGGGAGCAGCAGAGAGTGATTGTGTTGGCAGCTGACAAATTGTGGTAATGTGAACTGTAGCCTTTACTCAACCCAAGGTAAAAGCACCACAGCAGTTTGAGCATAGATTCCACGTGAGTGCAAAGAATGGGAATTCAACAGCAATGGGGATACACAAGCGTTAATTTGAGTTAACTTTATCTTTGGGGCATGAGTGTGTATGTCCATAGCCCAAGCTGGTGAATGCAGAGAAAAGCAAATAGGAAGTAAAAAATGCAAGTGTGCAGTACTGCAATTTTCGCTTGCCTGGTGCATACGTTGAGTGATTTTCCCTTTTGGATGAATACTAGCTTGCATAAAATTCAAATAACTCAGCTGTCTACAGATGGGGGGTAGGGAGGAGTGTGGGAAGGGGAACAGACGGAAGGAAATGGAACTGAGAAGACTGAATTAACCTTTCGATGTCTTAAATTTCAAGGAGGGAAGAATTATCTCTTGTTAAGTCTGCAACCATGCAATTAAAATATGAACAAGCCTTAAAAGCCACATTTGACCCATATTCCTAGATTTCTACTTTAAAGACTCATCTTCTAAAACCAAGATTCATATCCAAAAAGTGTTCAGAGGCAGGGAAAAAAATCTTATGCTGTAAATGTTTATTTTAGTCACAGAACTCTAGTAGAAAAATGAGTAAAAATGTCTGACATTTACACAGAACACGTGCCTTTGATACTGAATTCAGTTTTAAAAAATCCTTACATATGTGTCTAGTAATAGCTGACAGTCTTTGAAATGATGAATGGTTTTCTCTGGGCTGGAGTTTGTGTTTCTATAAAATAGATCCTTTCACCCATTTGCTTGAACATTGTGAAGCCTCATTTGTTAATACACGGCAAAGCTTTAAAAACGAACTTTGATTCTTAGATGCCCTTTTGCACACCACAAGTTAGAACAATTGGGCACTTGGTGACATGAGCGTTTCCATGGACAGTTATGGATGTTCAGCAAGGCCAAGTGTCACGTGCTAGGCATCCTGACACAAAATGTTTGTTAGAAAATGCTATAATGCTGGAAAAGAACAAAGTAAAGACTCAGCTTGGGGACTTATCTCTGTTTCTGGATGAAATAGGAAGGAAAGGAAGGCTCTTTGCAGAGCAACCATCTGTAAAGTGTTTGCTAATTTTTCCTTGGCGTTGAAAGGACTAGCATTTGTCAATATTTTTTGCAAGATATCAGTAGGATCCAAAAATTGAGCACTTCCAAGTTCAGAAGAATGTATCAAATAATTTGTAGGTGAACAATTAAACCCAAAAGCAAACACTTTGTTGACATAATTTCCAGGAAAAACTTTTTGGCATATAATGCAGAGGTATTACAAGAGAGAGTGTCTTGTTAAGCTGTGTGTCAGATTCCCTTTTCCTCCTAGTAAGATAACCTAGTATGAAGGTAAGGAATTGCATGGCAGGCTATCAACCTTCCAAGGATTCAAGGGCTTTGCAAAGCTGATTTAAGTAAGATTTGGAGTACTTTAGCTCAGTTTGTACTAAGCCTTGTACAACAGTGAGCACAGTGGGGATAAGGATACTTTTTTTTAAGTTTCTTCAACTTCTGATTAGGTGTAATGCAGGGCTCTTGCTGGAAGTAGACTTAATTGGAATCTAAATTCTTCAGAGAATATTATAAAGTCATACTATATCAGCATGGGAACTGGGTATACATGAAGGAAACATGGTTCCAGTTCTTCTGTGACACATAGAGGCAATAGTGATTTGTGCTTATGAATAGCTTTTCCTGAAAACAAGGGAATTACGCCAGTAATTATTTAAGATCTACTGAATTACTTTGTAAGCACTTCGCAGTCAATCTCTGCAAAACTTTTAAGCTGAGCAATTTAGCTGTTAAGGATTTGTAAGAAAACACAGTGAGCTGCAGAAACAGCTCCCCCTTCATGGTGCGGATCTGGACATGGATTTACTGATGAGATAGGGATACCATGGCACTCTGGCTCTTCAGTCCTAGGAGCCAGGTGCTGACCAAGCATCTGCCAAGCTCCTGGAGCTGTGCAGCAGCTGGGGAATGGGTCCTTCTGCTCCTCAGCAGCCTCACACTGGGGCTCTGTCACTGTACAGGGTAGTGCACGGGGTCCACTGCCATAGGGTGACAGCGCTGTGCCACGTGGTGGGACTGCAGCCCTGCCCTGCACAGCCCCTGCTCTGAATGTGCCTGTGGATTCAGAGCGGGGAAACGAGGCTGTGGCAGCTCCACAGCCTGCACAGCACTAGACAGGGAGGAATATGAAATGCTGCCTTCACAATTCAGGTGTGCCTGAGGCAGTGAAACATGCAGCGGGAACAGCTAATGGACATTGCTCTATTGTGATGTTTAGGAGTGATCTGAGAGGCAGATGCTTTAAACAGCTGAATTTTGGGGATGTAACCATGCAGCCACTCATTAAGTTGTTGCCTCTCTCCTCTCTCTATTTAATACCTTAGAAATGTGGCTAAAGCATCAGACAGAGACTAAGATGGTGAAAAGTCTTGAGGGAAAGTCTTACAAAGAGCAGATTAGCTCGCTGCATTTGTTCAGCTCAGAGATGAGGAGACAGAGGGGGGCTCTCGTCATACCCTGCTGCTTCCCTTGAAGGCAAAGGAAGATGCTGATCCTCTCTTCGATGATCAGTCATAGAACCTGAGGAAATGGAATGAAGTTGTGTCAGGGGAAGTTCAGCCTGGACATTAGGAAAAGGTTATTCACTGAGAGGGTGGTTGGCCACTGGAAAAGACTACTCAGGGAATTGGTCACAGCACCAAGCCTGCCAGAGTTCAAGGAGCATCTAGACAATGCTTTTAGTCACATGGTTCAAGCTTTAGACAACCCTGTGAGGAGCAGAGAGTTGGACTCTATCCTTATGGGTCCCTTCCAACTTGAGATATTCTATGACTGTGACTCACGGATTGTCCTCAACCTTTCAAGTAGAAAGCAAGAAGCGAGCAGAAATGCCTAAAATGGCAGCCTGGGACTGCATATGTCTGCCCCCTGCAAGGAGCCTTGGAAGCTTTTGAAAGGAGGTAGGATAAGCTGGCATGAAATGGAGTATTCAGAGCCAGTTCAGAGGAGAGAAGCCACTGCCTTGGACTCAAAACCAGCAAACAGGTGCTGTGCAGTGCCTGCCTACCTGCCTGCCTCTGCTGTCTGTCTCCTCTCACGGCGTGCGCTTTCTGTGTCAGGTTTATTGCAATTTTATTCCTGTCAACAGGCCAATGTATCTGCTGAAGAGCCAGCTGGAGTCCGCTTTCCCCATGTTTCATCAACAAAATTGCCAGCTTGTTCTGATTCAGTATCTTTATTGTTGTTGATGAGGCTAAATGAATCAGAAAGAACATGGCTATGTATACAAAATACAAATTCAGAAACCTCATCCTGATGCAAGGAAATTTTATTAGTGGTTCAGGTGGAGAAGTCTGCTGTAGAAACAGACGGACAGCATAGATACCTCCTGAGAGGCCATTTCCCCTGACCCTACATGTTTTATTTGGTTTGTGTAGTACCTCCTAAGGACACCAAATCTTCCAGCAGGAAAACAGAGTTTTAGATCTGATTAAACTCAGGTTAATTTACTGTGGGATTGTGACTCTCCCTTCTTTGGATTCTAAATGCAAAACATTTTAATGAGTCTTATAAATATATCTCTACATAAAATTCAGAATCCATGCTGGAAAACCTGAAACAAAATCTTCCCAGCTATTGAAAATACAGAGGTTTCAATTAATCCCATCCTGCTTGTATAATTTAGTTCCCCCTTTCATATGTTCTTTGTCAGGTTTTTGTGGGGGGGGAAACATAGCTTTTCCTGAGAGGATTTTTACTAACTAAATCCAAGTTTCCTTAAATGCCTTATTAAACCCACCACCTATGGCTGCTGGCACTGCATGACAGAAAAAGCTGTTGTAGTTTCAGTGTGGCATGTGGGAACCACAGACTGCCAGGCACTGGTTTTAACACTTCGGGTGTAAGCTTGCATCTCCTCTCTAACTTATGCTAACTCATTTTAAGGGTGCTAAATTTTGTGTTTCAAAATGCATTAGCTCTTTGTCAAAGGGCACTTCATTACTTATGGTGCGCTTACATTTGGGAAATGTTTGGCAGTGATTGCTCTTGATGCTTCAATTCAGAAAATTTACAGGAAATATTTTAATATGGTTATGAGAAAAGTAAAACTGGAATCTTTGAATCAATTATGCGAGAAAAGACCTCTGAGGTTGTTGAGTCCAACTTATGGCAACCAGGCCATGGAGCTGAATGCCTTCTCCAGGTTTCTGTTAAACAGCTCCAGGGACAGCCATGCCACCGTTTCCTTGGGCAGCCTGTTCCAATGTCTGATCACCCTTTCTGTGAAGAAATTCCTCATGTCCAACCAAAGCCATCAGGGTATGAGCTTGCATGGTACCACTACTGGCTGTGGTCACTCTCTGGGCACACCAGGATGAGAGGGAAGTCTTAAACTGCTCCAGGTTAGGTTGGACATAAGGAGGAATTTCTTCACAGAAAGGGTGACCAGACATTGGAACGGGCTGCCAAGGGAGGTGTTTAACACCGGACGTGGCACTCAGTGCCCCGGTGTGGTGGACAGTGATGTTCGGTCCACGGTTGGGTTCGATGAGCTTAGAGGTCTTCCCCAAGCTATTTGATGCTGTGACTCTGANGCCGGGTCCGGCAGCTCGGCGGCCGCGGGACACGGCGCGGACAGCGGCCGGCGGAGGAGGGCTGCAAGGAGAGCGGAGCGGCGAGGAAAGGCCCGTGCCGGCCCCCGGGGTAGGAAGAGGCGGAGGAACCTGCTGGTGGTGCTGAGGACGGCGGGGAGGGCGAGTCACCCGGCAACGGTGAGGGGCGCGGGGCGCATGCGCGGGGGGTCCCTGCTCGGGCTGCTCGGTGTCACGTCAGGCTTCAGGAACCTTCTGGCACCGGCGCCGAGCGGGGCGCGGGAACTTCCTCCTGCCGAGCCGCTGGAGCCGCTCGCAGGGAGCTGTCAAGAGGCGCGAGCGTCTCCCAGGCTAGCGTCGGTGGGACCTTGCAGGCAGCTCTGACAGCCCGGCTCCTCCAGGAGTTGTGTGCCCAGGCTGTTCCCTCCTCCCACGGAGCAGCCTGGTGCCCCCTGCCATGGAGCTTGGCGCGCTGACAGCATCAGCCTCGCAGCTCCCTGACAGCGGAGTTGGTCCCAGAAATTGAAAGAGGGGCAGTCACTAAATCGCCTGTGATCCCGAGGGCAGTGCTGGCGTTAAGAACGCTGGGTCATAGACTTAACGCGCCAGCCTGTGACCAAATGTATTTTCCGAGGGGTTTGCCGCTGTGGGTTTCCGTTGTTCATGGAGGCTCCTTAGGGATTAGAATATGTGAGTGGAAATGTTTCTTGCTGTCAAAAAGTTGCTTTAACATGAGATGTCTCAGTGTTGGGGTGCTCCTTCAAGGTTTGGGAAAGATCCCAACGACAAAAAACCTGCCATCATACACTGCAGCACCAGCTTTTAATGTACAACTTTCTTACTCTCAAGTTTCTTGGTCTGGCTGCGTTTTAAGAAATTTTTACAAAAGTTCTTACTGCTGCCAGGCTCAAGATGGGGAAAACAGGTAACAGATGAAGAAAGTAAATACCATGTAATAGCTCTTGCCTGTTAAAAAAAAAGAAAGAAAGTGAATATATAAAAACCTACACAGTTGTTTGTTTTTTTTGGCATGTGTTCCTGAATATCCTTAGGGATGGAATTGTTAATTTGGGAATTTAGAACAAATTGTTAAACTGGATTAGCATTTAGGTTTGAAGTTTTTCTGTCTTCCATGCAGTTTTATCTGCAGCATAAAAAGAATAGAAAGCTGGTTTGTTGGCCTATATTATAAGTAGTTTAGCTATTTCACTTGCTGGGTTTTTTTTACTGCTTATTGCTAGTAAATTGCTTTATATGTTCTTTGTTGCATGACTTGAAGATTTTTAGAATCTCTTTTAATCTTCTTTGTCTGTATTTTATACATTGTTTGGCTCCATAGGGATTCTTTCCTTGTCTCGACTATGTACCAATAAGGAATTAAATACATCAATGTTTTGAAAGCATCAAACTGGAGATTCACAGTATTGTTTTAGAAAAGGCAATCAAGTAGAGTGTCCCATGGTTACATTTAAGGAAGTTGACTCGGAGAAGTTCCTGGTAACTTCGAATGCTTGTAGATTTTGACATGAACAACACATCAAAACATCTGAATTTGGCAAATGATTATTTTTATCTGCTCTGTGTTAGTTTGGGCGCATAGTTTTTGTGTAGCTTGGAACACTGGAGGATCTTCTTGCAGCTCATTATAAGACTTAATTTAACATTTGTCATGTGTGGCTCATACCCTGAGAACCTGTGCAAGCAGTGAAGCATTGCTTTCTAATGTACATAATGGCATGTTTGCAAAAGCAGGTGAGGCTGAAGAAATATTCTGTGTGTTTGGAACAGACATCAGAAAGTTCTGTGAGTCCCTGATTGCTGTATGGGAAGGCTTTATGAGGTAGGGTTTTTTCCTTTTCTGGTACTCAGCCTTTTGATTTCTGGTCAAATATTACAGCTGAGCAGTGATACCCCTTGCCAGGGCTCATTGGAAATTGAGTAAAACCTGCCAAGTCTGAGGTGATTTTTTTTTTAGTTTGGAGGTTTTTTTTGGTGTGGTGGTTCTCTTTTTCCCATCCCCCACAAAAGAAGCTGCAGCTACATGGAAGTGATGTCGGTAAGAGAATGCTTTTTGTCCTCTAATTCAGTGCATAGCACCAGGTTAATTTTACTGCCATATTCGCACACAAAAATCTAGTGGCCTTTTAGGTAGGAGTGAATTAACTATGTGCAGGGCAGTTCATAATTTGCATCTGTAAGGGTGAAGGATGGCAAACTTTTAAAACTTTTTTCCTTGCATTGCAGGCCTAGCTGTATATTTATCATATTGATCATTTCAGATGTGAGGACTGTTATTTAAGAACTGAAAAATAACACTTTATCCAAAACACAGGAGGAGGAGATACAGAAGTGAAGGAATATTGAATCTTCTGTGAAGGACTAGAGGAAGAGGGAGATTGTTACTTGTCATGCAGTTTGTAAAGTGATGGCTAAATAAGTTTTTCAGCAGAGGGGCTCTATGTTTCTTGTCAAAATTGGATTCAGGCAGAGAATACAAGAATTTTACATTGCTCCCTGTAAAGTTAGTATAATCGAGCAATTCAGTCTTGATGACTATTATTTTCTGTAAGGTGAGAGATTTTACCTGCAAAAATTTTTGAGAACAGCTAGCAGTCTCAAGGTAAATTCAGATTTATCTTCACAGTTTGTGCTGGCTTGATAGCCGGATGTTAAGATTTGTGGAAGTTCAGTCAGTTCAGGTGAATTCTGTGGATTATTGCACCCTAAAACATAATGTATTTGTTACTGCATCTTCTACCAGACTTTTTTTCTGGAGAGCTGATTTGTTTTGAAGTCTTAAAATCGTAGTTTGGAAGGTCAAAACCTGTTATGTTTGCAACATATGGGTGGAGTCGTTCACTACACGAAATGGGTAATATTTGCAGTCTCGTATTCTGATCAGTGAAAATAGTTCTATTGTGATAATAACAAACTACTCTTGTGGTCTTTCCCCTGTGAATGTGTGAAATCCTGTATATCTGTCTTAAAAAAAGAGAAAAATATGCCAAATGAGCTTAAAATACAGATAGGGCTTTGTGTTCAAACAGCTTGTAACAAAGACTGGGGTTGCAGAGGCTTTTTCCTTTAGAGAGGTTTGAATGGTTTTTATTTTCTTCACTGTTCGGACATTTCTAAGGACATTGGGTGGGGCATCTGCTCGATCTGAGCCCTGTATCTGCTGGGAGCCCTGCACTGATTGTCCAGGTTCCAGTCTCGCTGGCAGCTCTCCTCATGTGTCTCTTCTGTTCAGTGTTCCCTGCAGTGTGTTAGGATTAAAATTTCTGCTCAGCTGTGTAGGATAATAATATATGGACAAAACTGCAAAGGTGAGGGCTGGAATCTTATGAATGTGGTTCTTTCTTCCTTTATACCCTTTTTTTAGGTATGTATGTGGGAAAGGTTTTCTCCCCGTTCTTCTGAACTTTACATTTAATGAAATCTTTTATTGTCTTGGCACTCTAGAAATGTAATCAGGTTAGTTAATTTTAGTTTGCAATGTAACTTTTAACCTTATGATTTCTATCAGTATCTTCAAATTTAGTCATAATCAAGATTTAATGGGAGACTTCAGTACCAGATTTTTTTTTTAATCTTTTTTTTTTTCTTCCCCATCTCTTGAAATTCAGAGAATCATTGCTGCAGCATTGAACTTTTTATTGAAATGATTTTCTCCTGCAGTGGGGATGCTGAGCCTGGCCTTATTTTCGTGGCTTGTGCTCAAGGTTCTGACAGAGGCAGTGTTTCGATAGTGATGGGGCTGTGTAACCATTTTGAGGTCTGCTAAATTCCAGTGGGTATTTCTGCTTACCTGTTTGGGAGGGGAGGAACAAACTGATGATAAATGTATGTAATAGGATAACTTATGTATAATGAATTAAGTGCATTATATATTTATAGTTTGCTTTTTTGGTGTCTCTGAGATAGCTTGACTTCTGTTCCAAAGTCTGTTTTAACAGCAGTGACAATTGTTAAACCCCTTTGGTTTTATAACGTGAAGCTTGCAAGTTGCATAGTTGTGCTGATAATTTCTTCCTGTTACTGTACTTTTATACTGGCATTGCACTGAAATTCTGCGTTTTCTGATGCAGGGGCAATGAGATGTGTGTGGTTGGTGGTGTAGAGCTTTGCATTGGGGGATGGCGAGTAGGATGAATATAATTAGCTGTTACACAAGATACAAAAGCCTTTTTATTTATTAACTACTGTTGTTAAGAGTGTGATGGGATCTGTGTGAGCAGGAAGTTTCTTTAGAATTCTGCACATGTGCATTGGCAGCAGCAGATGAGAGCAAATCTGGCAGTGTGTGGTGGTGGGTGTGAGGCACTGAGCAAACATCTACTTTTTCTGCTATCGCTGATGGTTTTATTTTCTTGCTACAGTGTAGTTGGAGGATTGTAAGTCGCTGTAATGCCTTTGGATTTCATCTAGTAAGTGAATATAAAACATTATTTTTGCATATCAAAACTAGCTAACATTTTGGTGATCTCTCAGGTTGCTCTTTAAAAGTGTAGAATTTTTTTTGGAATGTTCCTTAAATCAGTCACTGTATTTGAGGTTTTTCTAATAGATAGGATTTGTCTCTCAAGAAGGTCTGTGAACGATGGACTTTTTCAGAGACAGTGTGATCAGGTTCTGTCAACTGAAATTGTAGACTAATGACTGGAAAATAAATAGTAACCAGTATTATGGTTTCTTGGCTTATAAATTTAAAAAACCCACAAAATCCAGAATTCTATTAGTTTTAGTTATATCTCTTGCAGAGGAGCTTTCATGAGGTGTTTTGTTTCTTGCGTGGAAAGGGTTTAATTTAAATAGTTTTAATTTGTAAATTAGAAGGCTTGCTGCGACATTCCCAGGAAACAAAAATTGCATTAGAATTGCATTCCACTAAATCTTACGTTGTATTTTTATGCTTCTACTTGCTTTGTCAGTATAACCAGTATTTTGTCAGTTGAGTGGTTTTTGAGACTATCTCAGAAGTGCTGGTGGCAAACGATGGAGAATTTTTGCTTTATAAGAGTTGAGGTTTAATGTGTGTGCAAATGCACATATGAACACATACACAGGCAAACAGTTCATTAATTGAGCTGGTGTTAATGCTTCTGCTGACTCCTTTTGTGATTGTGTGCAAAACTGGAGTGAGCTGGTTTCCTTCTGATTCCACTTAACCAGAAAGCAAACAGGGCAGTGAAGAGTTAGGAACCATAATGAGAGACAAGGGAGCAGGAAAATCACATCTGCTTGAGAAAATATTTGTTCTAACATGGATTCCTTCAACACTGCAAGTTAAATTTTGTAGTTATACCTAATTTCAAACAGTATGCCTTCATGGGGATGGGGATTGTGTTCTTATATTAAATTTAAAATAATAACTGAGCCCAGTTGTCTGATTTGCCAGTCTAGACTTGTAACTAAAATACCTCTTGATAGCTGATTTCACTGAGTCAAAAAGAGGAAATCTTGCTGTAAGAGTCTATTTTAAGCTAATCTTGCTGATTTAAAAACTTTTATTTTAAATAATTATTGTTTTGACTACTCTAATGTATTAATGTGTACTTAAATGTGATTATTCTTTTTACATGGAGGATGTTCTCTGTCTGTTCAATCACTGGCACATCTCTACATAGCTTTTACTGTACTCTTGAAACAGATTTGTCCTTTTCTGTGTCCTGGGTTTGTGGTAGAGTTCTGTTTGTGGGGTTTATTTCAATTTGTCTTTTGTATAGGTTTACCCCAAGCCATGTCCCCTCCCCAGCTTGGCCATCTTTTAAATTTTGACTGGATTAATTCAAACTAGCAAAATAGTCTGTTTTTACTTGTTAACTGAACTAAAGCTGAAAAAAGATGAGCAAAAGCTCTTTAGCCCAAAAAACAGTTAATCCATTGGGAATGCTCACAGTAATTTAAGTATACAAATGGCATAAAAATCAGTGTTAATTGTTGCAGTTCTGACATAACATTACAAAAAAACCAGTTTCCTTTTAACTCAACAAAACTTAAGAGTAAGATCGAGAGTACTGGTTGCCATTTTTTGGAATCATAAATAAATGTAGTTCACCGGTTGCCGAATGGCTCTGTGTGTTCTGCGATGAGCTGGGACACAAAAGTTTCCCAGGGAAGCCTTCTTGCTCCTGCTCATGCCTGGCAGCCTGCTCTGGGTGATGTCACGAGGAGATGATTACATGAGGAGAGTTCCTGTGATTCCAGCTTGGAATCTGTATCTTAAGTTTTGGCCATCATTTAGAAATTATTCTTAGAAAATCTGTTTAAACTTTTATAATTTCAAACTTAACCAAAAAATGGATTATTTATTTGGATTTAACAGTATGTTTGCTGTAGGCATCCAGGGGGACATCACAGGTTTTGCCTAGCTGTAAGTCCTATAAGTAACATAGCACATCATTTTTCTTCATCAAATATAGAGTTAGAAATCAAAAACTTTGAGACTTCAATGTTTTTTGTAGAATTTTATTTGTAAATAATTGTTGCAGACAAGTAGCACTGACTCTGTTTTTGCTGAAGGATATGTATGTGATCTGTTTGGACTCGGTTTGCAGGCATGTAATGGTTCACAGGGTCACAGCACTGCAGGCTGAAAAAGCCAAAAAACTTGAGGTATGTTTCCTGAGATGCAGGGACAGGCCAGTTTGTTACTTCTTTTTCATATCTAAAGATCTTAGTTTTCACTTTTTTGTGTTAAAATAATATTCACTGGTGATGTTTGCTAATGCCACGAAATAATATATTAAAAATAGAGCAAAACAGCAGTCAGTGTTAGCTTTGGGTTTGGATTCAGACACAATATGAATTTCGTGCTACATAAAATGGGCAAATAAAAGAATTGCTTAAATAGTTGAGACTTGTGGCAGGCATTCTACATGCAGAATTAATGTTTTCATTCCTATGGCACAGTTTCAGTTTGCAGTCTTTGTTTATTTTTCCTTGTTGCTTCATTCCTTTGTTTTAAGGAAAGGTGGTGGAACCCTGAAGACTAATTTAAAATGATGTCTGTATATTATTTGTACTTCAGTCTTTAGTGTAAAAGCTGAACTAAATGTAAGTCTAAATTTTCATGTGTATTCCTCAAATATTAACAGTTAGCCATGTATTCTGTGGGGTTTTTAGTGGCATTTCATGTGTGGGTGTAAATATTTCTTGAGTTGCCAAGAGTAGTGAATGCTATTATGATGGCAAAATGAAGCTCATGGTGCTGTTTTCCCAGCAGACTGTGACGAACTTGCCTTAATTAAAAAAAGCAAACCAAAAATTTTTAATAGTATGTGAGAGCACTGAAATTCAGAATACAGAACAAACCTCTGTGTTTTACCTTCATTTAAAGTGCTTGGGCTCAACATGTTGCAAAGGACATAGCTTTTTTCAGTCTCTTGTAAAATTGCAGTATAATATGTGGCTGTAATAAGGTGTATTTTTACTTTCTTGCATTTATGTTTACTAGAGCATGATTGCAGCTTAAGGATGTTTGTAGTAACAAGGAGGGGAAGTAGACTGAAGAAAATGCAACCAGAATGTTTATAAATAGACTCAAGCTAGGTAGGGGTTTTTTTTGTTTTTTCAAGTTGCTATTTTTTTTTCTTTTTTTCTTGATAGAACTTGTGAAGCATTTAGGTTGTGAAATTGTAAGGAGGAAGCATGGACTCAAAAGGATCAGGATAATATAGGCAAAAGTAGAAAGAGTTGACTGAGTGGGTTAGTGCCTATTTCCTGACTTGTTTGATTGGTATTAAAAAAGAAAGTATTAAAAAGCTCCACAGCATTGCTTAGTATTTGTAAAAGACTCTGGAAATAATCCTGAAGGTTACATGTCCTGTCCTAGTTTTCATGTGTCTGCAGTGAAGTGCTGCACTTCCTGAGTCAAGGAAGGGCAAGTGGGAAAGCTTCTGATCCATATAAAAAGTGGAGATAAAACGTTTAATTATTAACAGTTTTGTACAATGTTGGAAATAGCAGGAAATGAAATTTGCTGGAAGTTGAATAACTTTCAGTTTCCAGCTCTTTCTACATTTGGTAAATGTCCAATTGTATTGGATTAATTGTATCACAGATACCAAAGCCTGAACTAACAGGGAAAAGACCGAAATGCTCTGAAAACAGATTATCGCATATAATGATATATTGCAATGTGTGTAAAAGTGTGTGTGTGTCTGAGAGGATGAAAATGAGGCTTTCACTTATTTTTCTAGGTGATAATAAGCCATATAAAGCTTTCTTCAAAGTATAAACCTGGGTTGTAAATCCGGTTTTGCGCTAACAATGAGACAACCAGGCTGTTTCAACTTCATTGTTACATTGCCAAGCCAGTTAAAATAAAAGTCTGTATTCTTTTCTTTTTTTCATGCTCTTGAATGAAATTAATATTCAGGCAGCCTGTTCATCTGCTGCACCTGGCAAAAGGGACTGAGCTTTCATGTCAGTGAACTGAGCACAAAGTTGCCTCTGCCCAGAAAGCTGGGCTACAAGATCCTTCATTTGATGCCAAATTATCAAGAAGTGGTTACTTCTAATTTGGCCTTTTTATTAGGTGGTGCTTGTTTTGAAGGTTTGTTTGTTGGTTTTAGCGAGTCAGCCTGAAGCATTGTGGCAGATCCATCAAAAGTTTTCTCCCAGCTTTCCTTAACCCCACAGCTGGCCAGTGTGAGGTTTACTGGTTCATTGTGCACAAGCTGACTTTGGTCAGCTTGAGAAAATAGACTGTGCAACTTCATATTTTAAAATTTGCTTGATATATTGGGACTGATTGAAATTTACTTACATGCAAAGATTATGTTGACTTAAAATATCAAAACTAAGAAAAATGGCTGTAGGCACCATTTTAGGGTTAATAATAAATAAATTATAGGGGTGTCATGAATTGCGACTACTTCACTGTTGCAATCTGATAGGATCTTTTAGTAACCAAGAATTTGCAGTAACAGATTTGAATATGATGGGGGTAAAAAAAACCAAAACAAACCCACTTAGAATATAACCCTTCATTTTCTGTTGTCAGCTCTTTGGAGTCCTCATCTCAGAGCAGGATTCACTTGTGTGAGACATAACAAATGTGTTACCTGTGTGTAATACAAGGCAAGAGACAGAGAAAATGTAAACACTTTAAAGCCTGAAATATTTTTTACTCTAGGCCTCAATGCAAGAAAGTGCTGAAGAGGTGGAAGCAGTCTTATATAGAGCTATTGACCAACTCCCTTAGCACGTGGATGCAGTTTGGGGAGGGCTGGGAGCAGGAAAGCTGTTTTATTCAAGCTTCTGAGAGTACTCTGGGCTGCTGTTGCCGTAGGCTAATGAATGGTCTGGCATTTTGGTGCTGAAGAGGGCTTGGTTGTCAGGAATTTGCAAGAGGAGATAAAGTTTATTTGTCCTGATGTGGAACAGAAACAGGAGCTGGTGTGGAAGAACAAAGAGAGGGAAGGGGGAAGGTAGTTGTCTCCAGTCTGTCATACCAATCTGAGTTACGAAACAAACTGTTTCAGTGAGTATACTTTGAAGCTGGGGAAAGCCTCTTCATTGTCTAGTTTTGGTGATGAGTGTTGTGGTTATGTGTATGTCACAAGATTGTTTTGCCCAGTCACGGTTGCTTGAGTTTATTTAGAGCAGGTAATGGAGATCAAGGGGCTGAGGTGACCCTTGGAGTGATTCTGGGTGCATTACATTGGCTCCACTGTACCGTGAAGCTGCAATTTAAATTTTTAATACCACAGAAAATCATAAAGGTGATTTACTGTGGTTTGTAGCTATTTTGAGAGCTGAGAACATGAAAAATGTCCAGATAACCTGGATTCTAAATAAACGGTGGCAAAAATGTGAGTGGTTCTGTGGAATCTGACTTGAGGGAAGTTGCTTTGGTATCCAGACCTGATGATCACTTGGACTTTGAACTGGCAGTTAGGACACGTCATCAGCTTCCTAGAAAAGATGATCAGTACCACAGGAAACTGGTTGACCCTAAATGTTCCTTAGTTAGGATTTTGGTTTTGGTCTTGCTTTTTCAAGATGTTGTATTAGACTGGTGCCTGAGATCCTTCTGAAAATTTCATAGCCATTAAATATTTTAGTATGGTAGGTACTTAAAAACACTCTGTGTAACCTACTTAGCTATCCTTGATTCTTTGGAAGAGGATTGAGTGAGTCTCCAAATTATTTCGTGATTGTTAAGACTTAGACGTCCCATGCTAACTTTCACTCCAGATTTGGTTAACTTTTAAGTGAAAAGAGGGATTTGCTGTTTTGGGGGCTCTCTCATAAGCTGTTCTAATGTGGTCTTTATGCCTTCTTGTTCAGAACAAGAAACTGATGATTTGACAGGAATTCCTCTAACTTGATGTTTGGATTACTGACTGAGTTAAAAACTGTTGAAAACTTTATGATCCAATAATATTTTCCTTGTTTTCATGTTTTCAGATTAACTGCTGAAGTACTGACCGAGTTCTGCTATTCTTCAATGAGGAACTACAGGCTGATCTTTTGCCATAATCTTAAACAACCATAAATGACAAAAGAATGCTTGGTCAGTGAGGGCAGCTGGCGCAGAAAGCGTTTTTCAAACTCGGCTGTTTAAGTACTCTGAGGTGGGTTTCTTGTTTAACTGGGAAAAAAAAAGCAGGTGTTGATTTCAGAATGTCTAATCTATTAGAATTTACCTCTTAGTAAATAGAATTTTCATTTGGTTGCAGTGCTTTGACTAACAGCATATACTTCATGTTCTGTGTGCCAGCTTCTGTGAAAGTGATTGCTTGCATTTAAGCAAGTATGTTTTCTTTTTATTATTTATTTTGAAAAGACAGTTTTTTCTTTGCTAGAAGAAATATTTTGGTTTTGACAGGACAACAGCTTGACTGAGTGTCTTACACTGCCCTTTGTTATCTATCTAGATCTTTTATCAAGCAAAGACTTGTAAGTGAAGCTCGAGCTTCTGCATGATAGAATGGTATTGAGCATCTAGAAACTAGCTTTGGGGGTTTTCTGTTTAGTAAAAATTTTAATTTTATGTAGGTGTTGAAAGCTTTATTATGTGGACCAGAAAATGCCAAATATATTTTAAAATTATTACAGTGAAGTTGTGTATCACAAAATATTTAATCATTTAATGTAATTGAAACTTAGGGTTTTGGTTTGGTGTGGTCCACTGGTTTAATTTCCTGTTTGGGAGGCTTTTCTATTGAGTTCTGAAAGACTGACTACTAAATACTGTTAGAAAAAGTACTGAGGAATCTACTAAAATAGCTTAGAACTTAATTAGATATGTGGTAACTAGAATTTTCTTCATTTTCCTTGCTGCTGCATATGCTCTTCTCAGTCCTGTGTTGAGGGCTGGACAGAACATGTCAGTGATAGTAATTTATTGAGTTAGCTGTGTTTGGAGTTATTACAAAACTGTCCATTAAAGCAGTGAATGGATAGAGACAGACAAGAGAGTATTTGCATTAGGTAATTAAAACACTCTGTGTTGCAGATCAATGCTTTTAAAAACATATATTGAAGTGGGTTTTTTGGTTTTAATTTCTCCTGTTGACAGAAAAGACAGCTTTGATTTTTGGCTGCAAAAAGATATGAGGAAGAGCTCCTCCCCTTCCTTGAGTAACTGCAACTCTGTTCTTGCTAACAAAATATTTGGAATTCCACTTGATGAGCTGCAGCAAGA
This sequence comes from Anthoscopus minutus, assembly GCA_013399455.1. NCBI lineage: Eukaryota > Metazoa > Chordata > Aves > Passeriformes > Paridae > Anthoscopus > Anthoscopus minutus. The sequence goes on from VWYI01046931.1 coordinate 805,024, forward strand.
AGGGCAACCAGACAATGAGGTTCCATTCATAGTCCGCCATGTTGTGGACTATATTGAGGAACATGGTATGTATCACCTTGCTATATTTTAAGTAATATATTTCATTACTATTCTTACAGATTGTGGGGTTTGAAGAGTACTTGTTTTCTGAAGTCAGTTATTCAATTGGATGGAAATTGGTTGTGTTGAGTACTTCCTTTCTTTGCTCCTTCTATTCTGTGTATCACTGTTTTCTAGCCAACAGTAATGTAGTCCTCTCTGCAGGGGGCATCATAGGAAATGCTGTGGTTTAGGTACTGCTAACATTTCCCTTGTTATTTTATTGTTACTGGGCACAAGACTGTGTATGTTGAGAAGAGAACTGCTGGAAGTTGTGCAAAACTGTTGCCCAGAAAATGTTTCAGTCAGTATGGGAATTGTGCATATCTGATTATCAGTATTCTTTCTGATATATTTGTCTATACTGGAGCTAAAAGTTTATTTCTGCAATTTTTTTTCTAACCCAGGGGGTCTGGAACAAGAAGGACTTTTCCAAGTCAATGGGAATGCTGAGACAGTGGAGTGGCTCCGGCAACGATACGATAATGGAGAAGATGTGGACCTGGTTAAAGAAGCAGATGTACCCTCAGCTATTAGCCTTCTTAGATTTTTTCTTCAAGAACTTCCAGAGCCAGTTATTCCAGGCAGTTTGCACACACATTTGATGCAACTTTCTCAAGGTAATAACTCTTGTTGATTCAGTGGTTTTATTTTATGATTTTAAGAGTAAAACCCAGTATTGACTTGAGACTTGTAGTGGCACTAAGCCTTTGGTGCTCTGTATAGTCATAGTGATAATACTGCTGTGCACTTTGCTTGCAACATTATCTGTCAGGACTGGAAATGGGATTGAGATATACTCACTTGGTGTGGCAGCAGAATTCCCTTCTATGACTGTAAAATCTTGTGTGAAAATGAATTTTTTTCCTCCCATCTTTGAATAGATCACTGTTTACATGTGGATTGTTTTTAGCATGCAGGTCCTCATTTGGTTCCCTTTTGTTAAATATATAGAGGAACTTTACTTAATCTTGCATCTTATTCTTTACTGTCTTTTTTAAAGTGTTAAAGTTATTTCAGAAAAAATTTATATTTATCTGTAACAAGGGAGTCAAACCCTATGAACTCTTAAACAGTATTTTCAGATGCTAAAATGAGACTTTTGATTTCCTCTAATTGGTTTTGCCTGTCTGATAGACATATCTCAGTTTTCAGAATGACATCATCAGCTGCATTTGAGGCAGAGGAATTGCTTAAAGAAATGCAGAAGGTTGACCCATATGTCAGTTCTGCTATTGTCCTCCCAAATCATTAGGTCAGGCTTAGTCCTTGGGATGACTTCATTATACAGCAAGGTGTGGCCTGTGTGTCTGGTTAGGAGCTCATTGCTGGCAGGTGGTTCCACAGACAGGTGATTTGGGTAACTGAGGTATGAAAATGGCGATCCCAGTGCATGGCAGTGTGTCCCACAAGTGAGTACCCCTGCTTTAGTGCCAGAGGACCTCAGTTACAGGTAAGAGTGTTCTGCCTTTGAGTCTCTGGTTGTTTAGAACTTAAACATCAGGATGGATTGGTTAGACAAAACATGGAGATCTGTATGTTCAGAGTGGCCTGATTATCACCTTGCTGTTGTCCCTTTATTTTTAAGTCTACATCTATTGTTAAAGTACTTTTTAAAAGTCTTTTTTTCTGTTCTGTTTCCAAAGTGCATTTCTAGAGTAAGAACTGTCAATGAAATGTTCATTATAATGTTTTATTTGTTGAGACAACCATTTTCTGTGCTTGGCTGCCTGTATTCAGCTGCTGTAGATGTTGACCGTGTCTGAGCAAATGAAATCCTGCAGTTCCTGCTTGGTGTTCCTGTACATGCTCAACAGGGAATTTACTCACTCTTTGCTTTGATATTAAGGACTAGGATGTCTCTGCTCTCTCATCTAGAGAGGCAGAGATGGATCATCATCTTCAAACGTGCTTTTCCCTCTCTAACTTTCTTAGAAGAATTTTCAAGTGTCTGAGAAAGAAGGGGAGGCCTCTTTGTATCAATTTTTTTCCCACTTCGCTTTTCTGACATTTCTTTTCCTGTATATGGAATTTCTCAGTTAAGTACAAACAGCTGTAAACTCTCTGAGCCTTGCTGCCTCCAAGGCTGATGAGGTAACAAATATGGTTTATAGGGACATATTTTGATGAAGGGTATATTTGAATGCGGTGAGAATGAGGAGATTTTATGGTGACCCTTTCTCAGATCTGAAATTGAATCAACAAGCTTCAAGCTAAGCATGTGTGAAGATGATTCCATTGAGAACTTGGATTTATCAGTTAAGTATTATAAAAGCAGGTAGAGTGGTGAGAATTGGATGCTTGTTAAAAGAAAAAGTGTCGAAGTAGCTTGTCTGCCAGAATTTAACTAGATGGAAGTTTACTCAGTATCTGGAGCTGTTGTTGTCTCTAGAGCTCTTGTGTGAAGCAATTGTTATGTTACAGTGGTAAAACAAAAACATACAGAGTTTGCCCTCTGAAGTCAGGAATTTGAGTGGTAATCAATTGGGGCAAACGTGCAGAAGAGAATTTGGTGGATAATATTGAACAAATGCAAGTCAGTTTTCACATTCTAGGTTGTGGTTTGACCAAATTAGTTGTACTTTCAGGTGTAAGCAATTGTCAGAGGCAAAAAGCTGATCACTATCAAATATGAAAAAATATCTTCTTTGTGACCAAAATATTTTTATTCCTTTTTCAGATTATAATAATGAAGATGAATTTGGAAGAAAGTTGAGGTTCCTCTTGCAGCAGCTTCCACCTGTTAATTATAGTTTGTTAAAGTTTCTGTGTAAATTTTTAGCTAACGTAGCATCACATCATGAAGAAATTTGGTCAGCAAGTTCTTTAGCTGCAGTCTTTGGCCCGGATGTTTTTCAGTAAGTTAATTATAAAAGTTCATTCACTGTTTCTATGGGAATTAGAGTCTCTCTCTGTAGTTTTAAGTCATTCCTTGTCAGTGAGTAAGAGTAACAAAGTGCACAATATGTTTCAGGTAGAATCTTTTTCTGTTCCCACCCACTTTCACCGCAGTTTGGTGAGACAATTGTTGCTGAGATTTAAACAGCAGCTTGTTTCTGAGCTGTGGCATCAGAAACCACTGTTTTGATTGTTGCATTACTGTATTTATTCTGAGGTTCAAATATTTTAGTGATAAGTATGTAAGGCTACTACTTGTAGCAAGAAAACAGTTCCGGGAGAAGGCTGGTGAAGTACCAGCTTCTACAGTTGTTTCCTCTCCACAGAAAAATATTTGACTTTTAAATATTCTTCATGAAAAGTGAATTGACTAAATAGTTTCTAATTCATAATTTTAAAATATAAAATAGTATAAAGTTTTGTAAGGCAGTGGTGTGAAGGCATGCTTAAAGTTTTGTATGTTAAGAGTGGGTAGGGGATAATGGTGTGAAGTGTAGCACTTAGTCATAGAAGACATTCAGAGATTTTCTTTGGGGAAATGTTGAATTTTGATTTTTAAACTAAAACAATATTGAAATCTTTAGCATTTACACAGATGTGGAGGATCTGAAAGAACAAGAAATAGTTAGCAGAATAATGGCAGGACTTCTGGAGAACTACTATGAGTTTTTTGAAAATGAAGAGGAAGATTTTTCATCTACTAATGATTTAAGCTCAATGACTGAGCAGGTAAGAATATTTTGAATGGTTATGTGTTGCCACTTAAATGTCGGTTACACATATTCATGTTTATGAAATATTTGTTGAAATGCAGTGTCTTTAGTATGACTTAGAGTTTCTTGTAGACTGACAAAACCTGGCATTTTCTTAATGCTTGTGAAATTCTTGCTATTGTAGTAAGTATAGCTGAGCTATAGTGAAAAAGACATAGGAACTAAACCAACAGTGATAACCTCCTGAACACAGACACTGTTATTAACAGCTTTCTAATTACCAATTTGGGAATGAATAACCCCTTTTTGATCAAATGAAGAATGACTCTGTTGTTGGTCTTGGTCAAGAGTATTTTTAGGAGTGTCTTAATGGAACATGCAGGGTCTTGAACTCCACTTGATGATGTTATCAGTGGTGCTTTCCTGTGCCAAAGTTTTTGTATAGTGTTTCTGATGCTAAGACTTGAAAAGGATGTATTTTCTGTAAAGAAGAAAAAGCGTAAAAAATAAGCAGTTGCTAAGATAAGTAACAAAGAGTAATAGCACTGAATTTTAAAGCCTATCTCACAAACCCCTCCTCTAGCAAGACAGGTAAGGCAAGTATTGGGGCAGTTGGCTACTTCCTCTTCCCTGTAGTAGAAGTTGGTCTGGTGTGCCAGGCGTGGGCAGCAGGTTCTGGAGTGAACAGTGGCTGCTGTGTGAGCTCCTTGGGCAAACACTGCTGCTCCACAAAGCTCCATGCAGGAATATGTCTGGCACTGAGAGCTGCCACAGCCCTGCTGCATGCAGGGAGCTGATGAACAAAGCTGGGCCATGACTCCGGCAGCTGGAGGCTGGGGCTGTCACCAAGTTGGGGTAACTGCTCTGTAAACCAGAGCTGCTATGTGCTCTCATGCTTTGAAATTGCTGGCTTGCCTGTGCCTTGTTATATGATTCAGCAAAAGGGTTTCCTAAGCACAAAATCTGTTTGGTGTGTGGTTTTGTTTGTTTTTTCCCTTAGCTGGAGGGCTAGTGGGGTGTCCCTTTAATTTCTGGTGTCTCCACCAGATGTCAACAGTGCACTTCTGTCGGGCCGGTGTGGTGGGGACAGAAGGGTCGCTGTCCCTGCCAGGCACAGCCCTGCTGGCAGCTGCCCCAGTGTGTGGGTGGGCTTGACTTTGCTTCACTGGCACATCCTCTTGCAGTTACAGAGGAAAATCAGGGATAAATGCATTTCTTGCCTGGAATGTAGTGCCATGTAATGTTACACTCCTTTTAAAAACTAACAAATATCTCCTCTCTGTCTTCTGTGTAATATTAAACTTCTGAAGTTTCAATTTTTCTTAATTTAGTGTTTTTGTTTTACACTGGTGACATACTATAAAGCATATTTTCTTGAGGCTACTGTTTTAATTTCTTGGTTTGCAAGATTGGGAGATTGGTAATCAATTACAGAGGCACTTTGGGAGTCAAAGTTGAATCACTTTTTTCTCTTTACCTTTTCATGTTTTAGGCATAGTTGCTTTTTAAAAAATGAATTTTGCTGTCTTGAGTTGCCACTTGGCTATAGTGTTTTGCTTTTGAAATATTTTGCTATATTTTGCTGCTTCAGTTAAAACATCTGTGTTTGGAAACAAAGAAACAAAAATAGACAAGAGCACAGAAACTTTGTGTTCATTCAGAGCTTTGAAGTTTGGGTTCATAGACTTGTCTATTGCCTTCCCTAGGAGAGTTTGAAAATGCTTCTGATACATGAATAAGGCTACCTGTGGAATAGAGGAGAATTATCTGTTTTAGACATAGAAGAAAGGTTCTGTGGTTCATGATTGCAGTGTGGATGGGATTTTATAGTTTCTTCATTCTGCTTGTGTTCATTTATGGCATCAGAGGTGGTTCTTGCTTTTCAGTTTTTGTCCAGTATTCGAGAGTAGCTTTTTAATGGTGTAGAATTTACAGTTTTACATAAAAGCAAGTCTAGTGTGCCTGGTTTTTCCTAACATTGAAAAATGTTGTTGTTCTTCACGTTACTTTCATACCTTTCATGCTCTTTTAATTCCCTGGACCTCTTGAAAGGAACTTTTCAATCCATTGATTTTGACTAAATGTTTTTTAGATCAATGATCTCTTGGAAGAAGAGGAGGATGTAAAGCTTGAGCAGTCGGAAGAACTTCCAGAAGACAGCGCAGAGAAACCTGTTGAAAGGCCAGCTGTGGTGCATCTAGATATGACAGGGAGTCTCTCAGATTCCAGGAATGTTACAGCATCAACAAGGTAACTTGGTTCTGCCTTGGAGTTTGGATTTAAAGTTCAGATTGCCGTTTATTCTGTCAGAGAGACAAACTGCCAGACTTTTGAGATAAGTGTTGGTATCTACAAATTGAAGCATCAGAAGTAGGCGCAGTTCTTATAATAGCAAAATATTGGTTAAAATAACTCTTCTCAAATTCAGCAGAGGAATGCCTGTAGAACTCAGGTCAGATTAAGTATGGAGATTTATGCAGGGAAAGGTAAAAAGGGCATATTTTAGTGAAACTGTAAAGTGGTATTTAAACAGTAAATTTTACAGTAGAAATAAGAAGAATCTGTATACTGGTAGATCTGAACCTGTTCTGTACCATCCTTCCAATGGGAAATCCTGGAACTGTTTCTTATCACATGGTCCTGGAGAGCCGTGAGCAGATTTGGAAGTTGCAAAATGTGATACAGGCAGGAATGTTGGAGGGTGACCCAGCTTTTAAGAGCAATTCTCATAAAAGTGTGTAAACATAAAATCATACTTTCATTTGAGAGCTTATTGGTGCTTGCTTGTAATACATAGATTTATATTTTACTTGTTTGTAGTATGCAAGGTTTTATTTTTAAGTCTGCTTTACTTGTACCTAGAGTTTACATTCTACAGATGGTGAATTTTACCTCTTCCCCTCTACAGCATGTGTTGGGTATGGGCATTGCATGTAAGAACTTGTAGGGAGGAGTGAGGAGGAAAGTATAATAAAAATGTGACTAAAAGCAGAAGAAATGCAGGGGAAATCACAAGTAAGTTACTGCCTAAGAATGGGTAGTCTCAAGAATAGGAATTTTTGGTTGGAATCTGTTCAGTTGCTGGCTGCATACTTCATTCTGCTTCATGGCAAGAAGCTGTAAAATATCAAATAATGACAGAAACATGATTCTGTTTTCTAATTGAAATTATATTTTAATAAATAGTTAATTATCTTTATCAGTAATAAAGCTTCTTATTTTTAGTTTGAATTAATTTTAAAAGTTTCAGTTTAACTATTCACAGGTATTAGGTTGCTTTTGGAATGTGTAAACATGGCAGTAGTGACAAACTCAACATGTCTGAGAGTTTAAATTGGATAGCTTGAAGAGAAAAACATTTTTACTTTATGTTTAAGGTTAATTAAAATGAATAGGCATTAATTATGGTTGACATTTTACATAATTTTTGGGGAAGGATAAGGAGGGATCCTTTAGAAGAAGGAGAATTTTGACTGTAAAACCAGAATTACAGGAAACAGTTAAAAAAAATAAAGTGAATGAGAAAGTGTTCTTTATTAAACTTTTAGCCACTATAAATATTGTAAATATTTTCCCAAACCTAATGGCTTTTATGTATGCATTTAGTGGCCTTTTTTTGGTATTAGTTTCTTGATGTAATATAAAATAATAATTAAGAAAGCAAATGCTAATACAGGTTAATTTGGATTATTTATCTTTGTCCTGATGTAGAGCCTGTGGCAGCTTATACAGGAACGAGGAGGAGTAGATCTTAAACATCATTCTCACAATTCTTTAGGCTGGAGTTTTGTTGCCTTTTTGTTGTTGTCAGGTTTTGGGAACCAAATATCTGTATTTTGGTCTCTCTGTGAAGGGTATTAAAAGAGATTGTTTATCCTGGTTTGTACAATGGGACGTCTGACCTTGCTCCTTATTATTTGGACAATTAACTTGCTTCTAGTTTTGCTCACTGCCTTTTTTCTCTGCTCATACTGTTTGTTCTTGCTGAAACCTATGACCTTCCTGCACTGCATGGTGTTAATTTGACTTTGAGTTAGAGATCTTGTGAGAATGTAGATAATCATTAATACACTTTGGTTTAGTGACTGCTTGAAAATTGTATTTCTAATAAACCTATGGAGTGATCTTTGAGCCTGTTACTCAGCAGGGAGCATTTGTTGCTCATGGTTTGGTGTTGAGCACATAAAGGAAACTTGTTCTCCCTTACCAGAAGCCTTTTCCCTTGACTCTTTCCTTTCTGCTGTCTTGACTTTTGGAGTAAAGAAATACAGACTTAGTCTTGCAGCTGAATTTTAAGACATGCTGTTGAAATAAGTATTTTAGAATCCTTCTCTGCCATTATTCCAAATTTTTCATCCCTGAGCCTTGCCAAATATATTTGCTTTAATTGGGCAGTTCATCTCAAATGCTGTCTGTCAGAAGCCTAGTATAAAAATTCTTTGGTTTTGGAGTTTTCAAAATTATATGTGTAAAAATTGAGATATATCAGGCAGTAAGTTGTATAAACAGTTTGCTTTGTTTCTACTAAATGCAGTGACAAGGGCAACATCCTCACTGCTTCTTTGATATTTTTGTTAACCCTTTTGTGATTTAATTAGCTCTGATCAGAGAGAAGTGATAATACTAACACCTGCCAAGGGAGACAAAATGCATGTTATAGCTGACTGAATAGAAGAGCTGCCTAAATTGCTAGAAAATACATTATTACTTTAATGTAGTGCTGTTTTTAGCATCCAAATACCTTTTCCTCCTTCCATCCTGGAAAGTCTGTAAACAACACGTTAGGAGAGCTTTCAAATGTTGATTGGGCAGCTTATTGTCAGGAGTGACCTCATGTTGCAGTCGATTTCTATTTAGACTGCAGTGTTTAGTGCAGCCCTCCAGAGGTGCCGCTCAGAGGCAGCCCCCGGAGCACAGCCAGCAGCATGCACAGCCAGCAGCCCACAGCACGCTTTGCTGCCTTCCAAATGAAGCATTTTTACATGAAGTGCTCTTTTGGGATAGCAAAAATAATCAGAATGGCCTGTAAAGTTCTGCTGCACAGGTAAATGGATTAAAAGAAAATGTTGTTTTTATATGATCGCAAGTAAGGCTTTAAGTTTAAAATTATGTGAAATTAAATGTGGTTTGGAAATAGAAAATGAAATAATGTCACAATTGATTATTTTAATGCGAAATAAGAATCTGTGTGTGATCAGGAAATTACCAGGAAGAACTTGAACATGTTTTATCTCCAGTTAATGTATTTTTTTACTCAAGATAGGTTTTTACCAGGACCATTTCTGGATGGGGAACCAGTGTCGAAGGGATTCTCAGGAGGGAGTTAGCATTATGAAACAGAGATGTTTACCTTTCTGTGTCTTGCTGTGTCATGCTGCGTTAAGGCTCTGTCTGGCATTACAAATTACAGCTTTTAAAAAGTATCCTTGAACTGTGGTGGGTGGGCTCAGAAGTTGTAGTGAATGGCTTTTCACCTGATATTGTCACGTTTGTTTTAGAAAGTGCTTAATTACTAAAATGATTTTTTGAAGATGTTAAGATATTCTTCATGTAGTAAGAAGATTCTTTAGGCTTTGTAATACTGCTGATTTATGCACAGCTTTTGCTGAGTACCTCTAATGCTCCCAAAAGTGTTGAGTAAAAGCAGTGGAGAACTATCCTGTGCTGGGGGCTGAAGGTTGCACACTGGGATGGAAAATTTTGTTCTGAACCATGTCTGAAATAATCTGCATTCTTTGGAGATGAGTTTGATTTTTCCCTATTCTTGACACATTTCCTCATTGTCTCAAGTGGTAGAATAAAAGGATTTCAAGTCATCACAGTTTCCTATAAATAGTGTTTGTACTTGTGCCCTTGACTGAGTTTTCCTTGCTCTGTTTGGAAATTAGGGTGCTGCAGTGTTCTGTGCTCTAATTGCCTCATTTTTTTTCTCCCAATTTGTACAAGGAGTGACTATTTTAATAGTAAATTGATTTCAATCTACATTATTATGTATTTGTACCTTTAGAATACAAGCATACGTTTTATAATGCAACTTTTGTAGAACTTACTGAGATGGATACTTAAAAACTTCATTTTTCATATTTTGAAATACTACTGGGGTTTTTTTCCAAGATTGTACTTCTTTTCTCTAACCTTGTTCATGAAGTTAAACTTGGAGCTTCATATTTTCATTTTTTATTTCAAGTATTGTTAATGTAAAGTATGTTTATCAGAAAGTAGACTTCACACAGGTTGTAGGGCTATGCTGAGCTTCTGTGCATGGAAATATAAATGAAATGTAAATATCCTAAGCTGCAAACTACCTCCTGCTGTTTTTTTGTTTGTAAGAAAAATTCAGAATGTCAGCGTGTTCCTCCTGTTATTTGATCTGCAGCTTTGAAATCAGTGGCTACAAGATCTGGCTTCTGTATCAGGTGTTCTAATTTCCCAAGGCTATGTCTGTTTTGAAGTAGTGGTTGAGTGCTGCCTGTTCTGTCAGTGCATTTGGAATAGATCAGCTTTGGCTTTTCACCAGGAAAACACACACAAATCAGAAGATGAACTTGATTTTTTAGCCAGTTTCCATTTAAAAAAAAAAAAAAAGGGAAGAAAAGAAATTAAAAGCATCTATGAGCACCTGTTTGTTCACTTGTGCCATATGGAGTTTAAATGTTATGCTCTCTGCTCTTGGCCCAGTACAAGGCGTCTAAGGCAAACTGGTATAGTTATTTCTAAATAAATACTTTAATCACTTTCTTTATCTTAACATAAACATAAACTTATGTTTAATTGAAAGCCTTTTATTCCGTGCGTTTCTTCTACTTGTTGGAAGGAAAAACTAAATCTGCTTGAGGTGATTTCTCTCTCTGGTGGTGGAATTACTAATAAACCTCCTAAGTTCTAACCAAGGTATTCTTTGCTACATTGAAACTATTCTTGGGTAAACAGAGTCTGCATTTTTTAGTGCAAACAAGGGTCACAGCAGTCAAAACTGGTAGGACATCTCATAGAGGTCATAACTTGCTCAGTTCTCCAGAGGAGTTGCTAGCTCCTTGTATTTCAGTGTTTACTTTATGCATTCATGAAAATAATGTTTTAAATCAACTTTGGCAACAGTGTTGTTGCATGGTAAAGAGTAGAATAAAATATTTTTCAGCTTTTTAAGCTTAGTTATCTGTAATAGAAAGAAAAAGCCTTTTTTTGCCTCCCTCCCTGCCTCCAAGTTTAGCTGAAATTAATATTTACTTTTTTCTGAATGGGGTGTGTGTGTTGCAACTCATGGCTGTTTATAGTGGGTTTCTCACCTTTTCTTCTTTACTGTCGCTTTGTCTGAAGTTTTAAGTATTCTGTTCATAATAAAATTTTAATCTTGTTAATGGAAAATTGTAAAGGGACCACACGTGAATTAACTGATTTCCACCATCCCACACCTCCTCAAGGAGTTTAACATTCTAGGCTGAAGTGGCTTTGCCTGGAGATTTCCAGATGCTTTACAAAAGTCAGGCTTCTGTCCCAAAATCTGCTTTCTACTTAAAAGGCTGTAACTGTTCTCAGAGAGTGTTGATCTGTTGAGCATTGCAGAACAAAATTATGCAACAGTGGGAAGAACCTGTGGAGGATAGCAGAGTAATTTGCTTTAGGCAGCAAGGTTAAAATCTGCATTCTTAAGGAAGGTGTCAGGAAATGTTTGACTACGAAATGATTAGTATTTCCCATGGGAAAGACCGTACATCTGAGAGCTTGGAGCTTCATAACACAACAAATATTGGCTCTTGAGAGACAGAAATCTGCATTGCTACTTCTACAGCTTTCTGCCTTGTGATGGTGCTCCTTTTAGATGTTGTCATTTCAATAATAAAGGACTACAAATCAAGGTGTTCCTTACATGTTTGTTCTATTTCTGTTAGCTGCATCACATGCAATATTTAAGCATTTTTTAGGTTGCTTTCTGTTGACTTCATGACTTCTATTTAGTGTGAAAAGTTTATATTAACTCTTTTGTTCTTTATTGCAGTGCTCATATCTCTCCCATAAGTATCTTGCCAGCCTCTGCAGAGTAAGTATAATGAAAATATAAAATGTTTGAATTGTGCTATTACTAGAACATGCATAGAGGTTTTGTATGCTTTGAAAAAAAATGCAGTAGACTTGATCACAGTTATGAAGGAACACATTTTAGTGTGAAGGATTTCACTGGTGGCATTTAACACTTAACACAGGAAATACCAAATGCCTGCCAGTGTTGTTGACTGCAGGAGCATGACAGCAGAGTGTACTTGCATCCAGAGTCCAAAACTTTGGTTTTACACTTAGATACATCATAAGTTTTTTATTTAATCTTTAAATAGAATTTATATTGTAATTTTAGCACCAGTGATACTAAGTACAGTTCAGTGGAATTCTTTGTGCAAGTGTGGAGGAAAAATAAAAGCACAGTTTCTGAGTTAAAAGGGGATTAAATAGTTTAAGATTTTTACAGGAGGGTTTTTAGAGGCCTGTTATTTGTAAGACCTCTTGATGAGCTGCCTGAGAGGTGCTCAGCAGAGTAGTCTGTTTTTAAAGAATACTGTTCTTTTCTTGATGAAATTTTAGGTATATCCTGTGTCCTTCATCAGTTACTTGCTGGTTGTCTCTGCTGTTTGCTTTTGCCTTTTAAGATAACAGCCCTGTTCAGGAGAGGATGCAGGCACATGTGATGAAGTGGAACCTGCTCCAGGGTTGATTCTGACCTGTTACAGACACAGGATTTTACCATAACATTAATATATAAGGCTTTTATAAGTTTTTGTGTATAGTTGTTAAAAATTAGGTTAGTTATTGTAATATATTAGTTACTCTTAAAATACTGTTCATAAACTTCATAATACTTTATGTAAATCTTACAGATTCAAAAATAAGAAGTGTGGTAATTTCCACTGCCTTTTTGGAAAAGTTAGTCTCATGTCTTGAAGTACTGCTATCAAAGATTCCTGTCATGCAGAGTTTTATCTCTGCCTTTCTGTGTAGCTGATCAGTGCAGAAGTAGAGTTCTTAATAGGACTTTTCTGTCTTTTTTTCTTTTTAGCATTTTAGAAAGAACAATCAGAGCAGCTGTGGAACAGCATCTTTTCGACCTGCAGAGCAGCTTAGATAATGATCTTAAACATATACAGCAGCAACGACTGGGCTGTAACAATGAAACAAAAAATCCCAGCGGGGATGAGGAAGGATCTAACAACCAGTAAGATTTTGTTGTGTCTGTACTGAACCCTGTAGGATTGTGTATCTTAACTCTTTCAAAGAAACCTACCCAAATCCCACATCTCAACCCAAAAGTTACGACTTTGTCTGTTGATTTCAGTTTTATCTATTTTAAAACTAATCAGCATCCATCAGGTGCTGGTAATCATTAGTTCTTGGAGCAAATATTTTAAATTGATCTTGTAGTTAAAAATGCCATGAGGCCTATCTACTCTACTGCTGAATTCTGTGCAAGTAGCACAGGAGCTTAAATTTACTCAAGTGCTTTCATTCTTATCTCATGGATGTGACTTATGACAGAATTTTAACATATTAAAGCTATTGTAGAATCTCCTTCAGTTTCATAACTCTGTCTTTCCATGTCAACATAGCTACTTTAGTGCTCTGGCTGCCAGTGGGAATGAAACAGCCAAAAATGGATAGAATGACCACTGTGGGTTTATTTGCATAGAATTCCAACCTTATTTGATTGGATTTTATTTTTCCTGTAAATGAGGCCAGATTCTGAGTGTAGTGATTGCCATGGAAGCATTTGGAAGATGGTACATTTTAGTGCTTCATTAAAAATAAGTAGTCGTGATTAATACCCAGACCTCAAAAATACGTTGTTAAGATTTCAGTACCAAAATTTCTTTGTTGCTGAAAGCTGGAATATGTGAACAGAGCCTGAAATACATGAAGTGTTCAGCGACAAAAATGCTCTTCTCTAAATTGTTCAATCTTCAGTGGTTTTAGAAGACAGGAATAAAGTTTGCAGTGGATCATAAAAGTAATAATCATTGCTGGTAATGATCAGTTAAATCTGCATTTTAGTGCTAAAGATTCAATGTCTTTGAAGTAATTTGTAAGTGCGTAATTGCCTCACAGCCCTGTAGCAGCTGAATTCCTCCAGTCCCAGTGTAAGTGCTGTAAAGGTTGGCTGATCTCAGAGGAGGAGGCTCCAAGTGCCATCACTGCTGGTTTGAAACCAGTATCCTCCTCTGGCACAGGGACTATTCCAAATCCTTCTGATCATCATTCCTCTGTGGATTAACTGTAAGAGAGGATACATGATATCATTCTTCAAGGGGATGCCTGGGTTCTTTAAAGCAGCAGTTTGTGCACAAGGCAAATATACAGTTGAATTTAGAACTGAAAAAAGCAGTGGCAAGGTGCCAATTTCTTAGTACTAGCTTAATGGCTGGAATGAAGAAAAAAATAGTTAAAATGTTAATTTTTCAACCCATCTTGTTTATTATCTCTATATATGATAGAAAAGGAGCTTTCTTAATGTGGTTTGGAATTCATTTTGAGGAGAAGGAAGGCAAAGAAGTCAAAGGCTTGTGATGAATGGCAGAATCATGTGGTAACGGAGTGGTGGCACATAAAGAATATACGAGAATACAAATATGGTGTCAATTAATTTTAATCTGGCTGTAATGTTGCATGCCTTAAGTTAAAGTTTCACCTGACTGAATGTTAGAAATAATGGGATTTCTCACTGGAGGGGAACACATTGACAGTAGCTATAAACTGACTGGCTTCAGTACTGAGTGTAGCTACAGCAGTGTCATTAAGTCACTGTAGTTTCAGGATGTCATTGCTTCTGACTGTTGTGTTATAATTCTTTAGATTGGTGTGGTAAGTGTTGGATATATGCCTGGCCCTTCAGACTAGAACCAAACAAATAAATTTTAATGTCTATCACGTATGGATGTACAAAATGTCACATTACTAATTTTTGCCTACAGGTCAGAATAATTCTGTTCAAAAAAACCATCCTGATGTTTGATAATGTTTAAGGTGGGGAGAAAGTGTTTATTTTTTTTTCTTTTTAAGGTTTCTAAAATCTCTGTTTATATCTTTAGGAATGATGTTATTGAAGATAATGACACTGGTAGCAGTGAAAACACAGGAGGCTGCTCTGAAGGATTGGTTTGCACTGATTTAGACAGTGAAGCTATGAAGCATGATACTGTAACTGAGGAAGAAGAAAGCATTCAGGTGAGAAGGAAGAGTCTCCTGTATCTCAAATCATAAGTTGCTGCAACTTTAGTGCTCTAGAGATCCCAGTTTTCCTCAGAGTTCTGATGTAGCAGTACATGGTGCCCTTGCTCTGTGCAGTCAGTTGTCTTCCTTGCTGTGCCACATGGCACTGAGAAATTTTTATGTATTTTGGTGTGACTTGTTTAGACCCTCACTGATATTTTTCCATTCTTCTTTCTCAGATACCATCCCTTCCTTCTGCTGAGGTAAGTCGGTGTATGACGCAGCATAGCACTGGTTAGTACAACATCTGTGTTAGTAAAGGCTTCCTGAGGAGCAGAACCTGTAGAGCTGGGATTGCAGCACAACCCACAGTCACCTTGCATGGATCAGGAAAGGGTAACAGTCACCTTGAGACTTGGCAGCCTCTTGGCTGTGCTTGTGCTAAGAAGGTATGGTTTGTCATTAGCTAATTACAGCCATTCCTCTGTTTCTGGTTTCCTCTGTGATAGGCAGAGATGTCCTGTTCTTTTCAGCACATCTTTATCCCTTCCCTAGTTGATGCAATCAAGTAATAGTAAAATATGTGCTGACAAAAATGAAATCAAGGGTAACAATAAAGTGCAAGAGAAGAGAGTATTCTTCCACTCTGTATCAAGCAGCACATATGCAGCTGTCAGATAAGCCCTAATGAAAATAATCAAATCTATAGTTCCTTATTTATTTGCTAATGCTTTTGTTATTACAAATCTAAATGGTGAATTCTGTGGGTGGAGAGGTTTGTTACACATGTGTAGAGAAGTTTCTGCAGTGGTTTTCAGCTTTTTGCCTGTGAGTCCATAAATCTTCCTGAGGGTTTCCTGAAAGATAACCAGATAAGCAAAAACCTATTTTAGTAGACTTGAATTAACTAGAAGAATTTAATGGGTCTTTGAACTTGAAAAGATTGGATTGGATGCCTTAGCATAGTGAAACTGAGTCAACTGGAACCTGTATTTTTTAAAGCAGAGTTTCTGTAGTGCTTTTCACTGTTGTGATGTGTTCTGCTTTTGGACTTCAGTTTGCTTTTGGGGTTCCTAAATGACTCTCTTGAATCACCTAGCAAGCCAAATTTTGCAGTTGTTCCTGCAAACCAGTGTATTGTTTTGGAATCCCATTCTGTAAATTAAATTTTATAGAATGTATTCATTGTCCTGATTCTTTCCTCATGCTTTAGTGCCAAAACTTGTTCTAAAAAAATAATTAGATTATTATACTATAGCACAAAATACATAAAACATGGTGTTGGGTATAAAGGGGAACATGATGCTTGGGAGAGCACTATAGCAGTACTTTTGTTGTCATACCTGGTGTCATTCTTGGCCTTTTTTTTGCTTTCTGATAGACTTCTGTTGTGGAGTTTTGGTTTTTTTCAATGTTAGTTTTTGCCATCTTTTCTTAATACACTGTTTCAAATGTTATTGGAGAGTTGTATCTTTTGGGGAGAGGTTAAAGGGAAATGTGGTGATTCTCCTGTGTGGAAGGAGTTTGAGAGGAGCGTGTAGGCTTGTAGGAAAAGGAAGCTCTGCAAGTGAGTTCTCCTTCAGGCCTGAATCAGAAATAGAGGCAGCTGTTTCCACAACTCCAGTGTGACTATGCAAGACTTACACAACTCATCTCCAGGGTGGAAATTTTCTGCTGGGTATGCTACAAATGCACTGTAATTAAAAATTGTTTCCCCAAATTGGAATTTGACTTGAGGACTGAAATAATGTCAACAGAAGAATGGCATTTTTTCTTATAACGGTTTCAGTTGCTGTAAGCAGCATAAAACTGGCAACTGTTGGTGTGTTTGAACTCTGCTGGTAACTTGGTGTTGTATTCAGACACTGTAAAAATCTTTTTGTGAGAATTTTTGAAGTCTAAAACTAAATGACGTATTTTATATTTCAAATTTCTTGTATTCCCCCAATAAGACACTTTTCTAAAGAAATCAAGTACCAGGCTTTGCATAAATACTTTTAGTGAACAAGGTGGTGACATGGATTCATCTGTATTTGTTTTGTGAGATGGTGTCATAGAACTGACAGCACTTCATCTCCTTCCAGTTCTGTTGTTGCTTTATTTAGTAACAGGGATGGTTGCTCCTTTAAAAAGTTTGTCAGACTTGTTTCATTTCGTATATGCTGGGCACAACTGTTCTTGAGGTTAGAATCTACAACCTGCCATGATTTTAGTCACCCCAAACTTCATGTCATGAGTGACAATTTTAGGTACAAGTTTTATTGAAGAAATAATAAAAAATGGTTTATCTGACGATGAAAAGTCATTGTCTGATTTCTGGTGATTAAAACACCTGGTCACTGGCCTTACTTGTGGTGTAAAAATGTCACATGGTTAAAAAGCGTGATTTGCACCCCCATACACAAGAAGCTTTTAACTCTTCAGAGTGTTTTGTGGTCAAAGATGATTATGGAAATGTTTTCTGTTGAGTGAGCCATTCCCAAATCTTTCTAAACATACTTTATCCCAACAGACTGCAGACATATTATTGAAACCATGTGATGAAGATGAAGATGATGGAGAAAATAGTAGTGAAAGGTTTGTGTTTTTCTGTAGTCATACAAACTTATGATTAACTTACAGCTTTTTTATGTGAACAACCCTATGTTCTGGGCAAGAGAAACAGAAGAATAAAAATTTATTCTCTTTAGTTATTTGGCACATTTTATTGTTCTTAATGATTGAAGAATTAATGTCAGCAACGGTGACTAGCCAGAAAGCTTTGTTAATTTGCAGCTTTAGTTGAGCACTGATTGAAATTTCAGTTTTATTCAGTTGAGTTATAAAATACTTACTTTCAACTTGAGAATAAAGGTCTGAACTGTTTTTATTTCCAGCTTTGTTCAAGTCTAGTTGTTTAGATGCTACAACTTGAAATCTAATGTGAAGATCGGAGAGTGGAAAAATGTAATATAACTTTTACCCCCCAGAGTTTTAATTATTGCATTAAGTAAATACATTGCCTAGCTGCTAAAACTGCATGGGGTTTATAAAAAAAAAAAAGGGGGAGTGTATAGTTTTTACTATCCATTTAAATGATAATGTCCATTTAAAATGATAATGAGGTCTGTGTCTTCTCTTCAGGGAAAATAGTATATTGCTTGATGGAAATGATAGAATATCTTCAGAGGCATTTCTGGTAAGATTTAATTTATATACAGATACACAGCATCTTATAAGAAATACAAATGTGAAGTAACACAATACATTCAGCTTTTAACGTCTTAAGGTGGTTGGTGCTGCAAGGCTTGAAGTGATTTTATGTCACTTCACTGAAACTTAGGGCAGCACAGCATGTTTATGCTTATGCATCTCAAGTAAGAAGTGCTTTGTAATGTAAATAAGTGACTGCTGTTGGGGTGTATTTGTAGTTCCTTGAGTTTGGAAAAATTTTTTTTGCTTAAAATTTCTAGAAGAGCTGGAACTGATTAAGTACCTGATTTCTAGCTACTAAGTAATAATAAAATTGTTCTGTTCTTTAAATACAGGATTCAAGTAGCAAGACTTGTGATCTTAATGCAAACACTGATTCAGAGGTGTTGGGGGATGGCAGCATTAATGTTCCTGAGGAAGCTCCAGGTGTCCAAGTACCGCATCTGGATCTGAAGAATGTATCTGATGGTGACAAATGGGAAGGTAATTTTCACTCTTTAGCTCACAGTATAGTTAGGGAGGAGTGAAAAATAAAACAATTTACAAAGTAGAAGCAGCAGACAACAGCATGTTCCTGTACATGTGGTAAGATCAACAAAGTCATGACATAGGTCTCATCTTCTATCAGAGCCATCTGCAACTTAATTAAGGACTTTAAAAAAATGTAAGGAAAAACTAAAGAAAGAAAGCAAAAAAAGACCCAAGTTTCATTCTAAGTGGCATTTTTTTATTGTTTTTAAAGTTCCATGACCCTGAGTCTCCCATCCAAGTCTTTAAACACCATGTCTAATTATATCATTTAGTTAAAATTCTCATTGTGTCTTGTTTGTCTTTGTTTTACTGAATGGAAACTATTCAATTACCTGAATTTGACTTAAAATCACTAACCTGCCAAACACAGAAGTTCATATTTCAATTTTTCCGAAAAAATCTGTCAGTTGTTTTGGTTTCCGTATCATTGAACAACTTGAAGCAGCTCTGAATTTTCAAATAAAGGCTAAAGTTGCAGATGGATATTTTTCTGTGCCCCTTCTCATTCCACAGTTTGCATTTTAGGAAAAGAAAAATACTTGTAACAGTTTTCTCTCAGACAGGATTCCCTCTGTGACCTTATTCTTCGCTGCCTTCCAGGGTTAGCAATCCTGACCTTGTGACTTGACTGAATTTTATTGCTCAAACATCTGGTAATAACTGTTAAGACTTCTGTTTTTGCTTAAAACAACCATAAGCCCTATGTAACCAGAGCAAAACACTCTTGTCAATACCTTCTTTTCAAAATACTTCTCTTCTTATGTCTTCCTTATATCATGTTTCCTCTGCCTGGTGTTGATATTTGGAGTCATCACACCTTAAAAAATGCAAGTGATCTAAGCTGCTAAACCACTGTGAGCTGTCACTCACAGTGCAGTGGCCACAGGCCACTCATTTCTGGTTTGGAAAACTTACAATACAATTTGATAGATATAGTGCAGGTAAACTCTGCAGGGACAGGGTTTTAACTTTCAGCAGACTCTGCCAGAGTGACAGCTGTTCCTTGAGATGCCTTTAAGAGTCACAGTGAAACCTTAGCAAGACACTGGTAACAAGGAATCACTGCACTGAACTTGTGGTTGCAGTGTTAGAAATATTAAGTGGGGGAAGTAAAGCTGGAATGTGTGTTCTGTAACAGTGCAGCTTAGAGTTGTCAGCACACACGTCAGCACATACAGCTTTGTCCTGAAGCTCAAGTGGTAAGAACCGATTGTTAATTTGTCACTGCTGTTGACTGTGTTGCAAATTAATTGCCTTCATGAGTCCACAGTTCCCTTCTAACCCTTTTACAAATAATGAGGTTTGCAACTTGTGATTGGCTTGATTGGTTTTGTACAATATTTGCTGGTTGGTGCTCTTGATCCCTAGCAAACTGCACATTCAGAGGGTGTTGTGGCACAGAGGAGTCAAATTGCAGGCACCCAAAGACATTGAGTCCAGATTTTCATTCTTGTTGCCCAAGTTAAGAACAGTCTAAAGTTAAAAAAGCCATGGCCATAAAAATCCTGCTTATGTTTTTAGTGTTTTATTTAGTTTAATTGCTTACTTGCACATTACATTTTGTTGCATCCTCTATTTGTGTTAAGATTACTTAATATGTATTCTCAGAAGGTTTGTGGCATCTATTTTCGTTATTTCCTTAAATATGCTCATGAAATTGCTTTTGGTTTTACGTCCCCAAATAGCTTTATGACCCTTGTTTTGAAAATAAAGCAGCATATCTGTTTATAAATTTATATTATAACTTCTTGGTATTAAATCATGTTCTTTGCAATAGGTCTTACTTCACTGTGAAGTATTTGAATGGTGACTATTCTTCAGTCCTGTTTAGAATGGCTATTAGGAACTCAGCCTTCCAAGGCACTGCAAGACCTTGTGGCATTCCATTGAAGTAGAGTGACTGTGTTAAGAAATCTGTACTAGTCCAAATTCAGTTACAAGATTTGGGTTATTAAAGCCAATCTAATAGAAAACTCAAAGGCCTGTATGCAACAGAGTTCTTGAAAATCGACATCAAATGCGTGCTGGACCAAGGTGGAAATGCAGAATGTTTGATTTATATTTCTGAGTATTTTTTCTGCATTTGCCCTGCTTTTTGGAAATCACCACCGTCTCTAGTATTTACAAGCTCTGAGTAAAAATATTAGAGCTTGTCTTTTCTTCATGTGAGGATGCATGAGTCTCTTATTAAACTGCAATAAGTCTTTACTATTCCTCTACCAGTTCTTTGTAAACCTTTCCAGCAAAAAGTTCAAATTGGCTGAGGGCTGAGCATCCTTACCTGCCATGGGAATTGCTTGGAAGCTGAGAATGCTCAGGGCCTGGTCCAAAAAGATGGGATGTTTTTCCCTGGTACTGTATCTTCCTGCTTTACATGTTATGTATAGTTTGTTCTGACTGTGCTGTGTGTTCACTTCAGTATTTTTGCCATTCTTTTTCATTTTATTAGCGCCATGCCCTATCACTTTCCCCCTCATTGATTTCAAAACAATGCATCTGCAGAGAGAAGGGGAGGGTAAGTATGGTTCGCCATACGTTCAGTTATCTGCCTTTTGATAGTTGATGGTTTGCTTTCTAACTAACCCTTCACCTGCTGTCCCTTATATCTTGGGAATATTCTGATCTGCAGTTATTTTGTTGATTCAAAAAGGTCCCCTTTTTGTATCTTGTACTGTGCAAACAGGCAAGATCACAGCTGAAAAATAACAAAAAAATTCCCAATCATACTTAGTAAATGTGCAATGGAAAGCAGGTACAAGGGTTGTTTTTTTTTGGAAGATTACTTTGTGGGTTTTATTGTTGTTCTGCACACTTTGAACCCAGTTTTCAAATTTCTGATTTGAACTTCAGGCAACTCTGAAAGGAAAAGGGGGGTGGGATTTTAAATTAAAGTAATTGAAAGGCTATGTCAGCTTTTTTTTAGACAGCAAGAAAACCATGTCAAAGAATTATAAGGGAAGTTAATAAGGACCATTTCATAGGGATTTGAAAGAATTGATTGTTTTGGAATCTCCCTCCTAAAAAAATCATCTTCCACAAATTAAGAAATCTCTTTTTCTCAGTGGTGTCAAGATAGTTTTTGTCATAAAACCCAAAAACACTCCTTGAAAAGGACTTAAGCAAATGGGCATTGTGCCTAAAGAGGTACTGTCAGACTTACCCTCTTCAAAACCAAGAGGACAACCTTTCAAAGTATATGTGTACAGTTTAAAAATTAATTTCCACAGCAAAATACTGCAATAGACAATAAACATATTTTATATTTCTGATACATAAGGCTCTTTTACATTGTTGAACTGCTCAGAAATGCATACTCCCAAGATACACTTTGAAAAAGGGATCCTAGTGTGCATACTTCATTTCAGTACCTTTTTCTTTCAGTTTTATGACAGAATTTGTAGCTTTCTGATGTATTTCACTGTTTTTATTCACTTTGTGTATGACACCACATCCTCTAGAGCATACAAGACTAAGCATTGGGTTCACTTTTTTGTTTCGACTCCTGTTTATAATTCTGCTAACAGAAAAGTACCATTTCGTGTCCTTTTTTATCTTCTAGATCCATTTCCTGCTTTCAAGTCTTGGCAGGAGGACAGTGAATCTGGAGAAGCTCAGCTTTCCCCACAGGCTGGGAGGATGACTAATCATCCATTGGAAGAGGACTGTCACCCCATATTGTCACATCGGAGTTTGGATTTTGGGCAAAGCCAGCGTTTCTTACACGATCCAGAAACGTTAGACTCTTCATCCAAAGCACTTTCTTTTGCTAGGTGTGTATTTTAATGTCACCACTTCCTGGTGGGCAGGAAGTGTTACTGCCAGGATGAAAATAACAGCTGAGATTGCTGTGGGTTTTCATGATCTGAATGAACTGAAGAGCAATGTCAAACATAGCATTGTGTGGCCATTTGGCTGCTCTGCCTGCCCAGGAACTGCTGGAGTGAGTCAGAGCAGAGGTTCAGCTGGGGTGGGATCAGGTCTCTCCAAGTGGCCACTGATAGACGCTGAGGGAAGGAAGATAAAAATAGGACAAGATTGCAGAGCTTTCCCTGGCATTTGGTCAGGGCTTTGGAAAAATGGCACTTCCTGGGCTGAAAATAGTATTTATATCCTTTGTTTATCAAGCTTTGCTAGACTCTGGTCTGTGATTTTATGTAAGCTCTGGCTTTTTATTTCTTGTGTTTTTTTAACCTAGTTTATTAAAGTAGAGTTGGCAATAAATAAGTTGCAGGTTATTGGTATGAACTGGGCTGTGTGACTCTCCAAATCTGTAAATAACCTGTGACCTATACTGTCTGCTACTGTTACTGGGAAAGGGACATTGAGAAGAATTTTCATGCTTATTGGGGAAGAGTTAATCTCATAAAAATAAAAATAAAAAAGCCTGAACCAGGAGCTTGGAACCAGTTTAGAGTGTCTAGTTGTCTGGCAGATTAATTGATGCAAAAACATCCTTGTGCAAGTTTTCTCCAATTAGGCACAGAAGATATTTGACATACTGTTAAAATGATGTAAAGACTGACCTGCAGAAAAGTGCTGATGATAATAGCTGTTCTTTTCTTTCTGAAACTAATAAGGGTCTGCTCTAGTAAATGATTAGATTAGTATTGCTAATATCTTGAACTACATAGATGTTACTGACTGTGTTGAGGGATGTTTCAAACCGCTTGTATACTAAGTGTCCTGGAAAATTCTCATGTCAGTCTTGAAACAAAAATGCTTTGCAAGAGCATGTCAAGGAGCTGTGTGAAAGATAATATAAAACCACATACTTTAGTAAGATTAAAGAAATTTGTTAGTAAGAGTAACAAATAATGTGGCTACTTTTTGGCTTAAGTATCTCAACTTGCCCGAGACAGTTGAGTGAAGCTGATTAATTACTAAAGGATTGTTCAGTGGTATTTTCTAGCCTGGGCTTTATTCTGTGCCCAGTACTTGAAGAACAACTGGGTATGTAGTAACTTAGGCAAATAGCCCAGGCACCAGAAAGTTGGCAATTAATGGTATGTTACGCTTGAATTTCAAATATGGTTTTCTGTTGTGGGTGTTACTGATGTTAGGGAGACAAAAGTAACCTCACATCTTGAAGGCTCAAAGCAGTTTGAGTAAATAGCTCTGAAAACTTGAAATTAATGGATTATGAACTGGAGAAAAAATGAAATTATTAATCTCTTACTTAAATATACATGTTGTTTGCACTTATTTAATAATCTAAATGATATTTTAAAAATGTTTTTAAGCAGAACACGAAGAGCATCCTTTAGCTCAAAAGATGACAAAAGGGAAGATAAGACACCTTATCAGCTTGTCAAGAAATTACAGAAAAAAATAAAGCAATTTGAAGAACAGTTTGAAAAAGAGAAGAACAGTAAGGTAGGTTAGCACTTCTGTCTTTGCTCAGGATAAAGGACTGCATGGGTGGGTGGAGTGACTCTTGTAGTTCATCACTGAGTAACTGTGTTCACAAATGAGAATGCTGTCTGCAAAAGGGAGCTGAGCAACAGCAATATTAGAAAATGTGCCAGAATGCCAGAGCCAGAGAAAGACAGTGACAGTTCTGCTGTGAGACTGAGGGCATTTCAGATGAGATGTGTGGAAAAGCAGTGGTGTCTTACCACTCTCTGGTTCAGCTGCTGAAGTTGTTTCAGCTTTATTTTCACAAGTGTTGTCCTTATGTTGGCGCTGAGATCTGATCTGCTACTGAGTGGCATTCCTGTAACTGTTCACATTCACCATCACAAATGTTGCCAAATCTTCAAAGAGGTATTTATAATAAAGACTTAGTGTGTTTGTTTTAATATGTAGTTTATTTATATTTTTTTCAGCCCTCCTATAGTGATATTGCAGCCAATCCAAAAGTTTTAAAATGGATGACTGAACTTACCAAATTGAGAAAGCAAATAAAAGGTAAGAGTTTGCTACAGTTTCTCATTTTTTACCAACACAAATTATCTCTATGACTGAAATGGCTAAGTCAGCCAGTAAAATTCCACAGTACACGAAAATGTTTCATTTCTACATTCTGCACTATTCAAAAATATAATTATTCTTACGGCTTTAATTCTGTAGGCGAGAAACTTGCTCT
The DNA here is from genome assembly GCA_013399455.1 of Anthoscopus minutus. Taxonomy (NCBI): domain Eukaryota; kingdom Metazoa; phylum Chordata; class Aves; order Passeriformes; family Paridae; genus Anthoscopus; species Anthoscopus minutus. The sequence continues at coordinate 829,732 of VWYI01046931.1, forward strand.
ATGCAAAGTGGTACGTTCCTTTATTTGCAGTTGAACTGAGAGTGTTATTTCTTTTAAACCTTTGGATTGAGCAATTTTTCCCATTTCAGATGCAAAGCAGAGGAGCTCAGAGGGAGAATTCATACCTCAAACACGTCCACGAAGTAACACTCTTCCAAAAAGCTTTGGTTCCTCTCTTGACCAAGACGATGAAGAAAATGAAGATGAGATGCGGGTTGTGCAGAAAGAGAAGAAGCCCACCAAGGAGGCTACACTTGAACTCATTTTGAAAAGATTAAAGGAAAAACGAGTTGAGAGATGTTTACCAGAAGATATAAAGGTAAGCATAAGGTTATGGATAGGCTCTTCCTAAGAGAATAAGGGGGAAATAAAGTACTGTCAGATACCTGAGATACAACTTTATCGACACAGATGCCTCTGGCCAGCAGCCCTTTGCCAGGCCATCATATTTCAGACTCAGTGGGGAAATGATCAACATTTTCTTTGCTCTTTATTAAAATATTTACAAGTATGTGCTGACAATATTGAACAGCTTTAAATGGAAGAAGGTGGGTTGTATAATAAGTAAGCTAAGTTTGGTTTATGCATCTGTATAGCAACTAAAAGTGAGTTGTGTTTGATTAAATCCTAATTATTCTTGATAGAAAATGACAAAGGACCATTTGGTAGAAGAGAAAACATCTCTCCAGAAGAGCCTCCTGTATTATGAAAGCCAACATGGACGGCCGGTAATGATTGGCTTTATTTCAAACTGTGTGTCCTTGTGTGCACAGACAGCAGTTACTCTCAAGGAATAGTAAGACCAGAATTTAATGCTGGTGTGTGTGGGGGTCTTCTTTTTTCTTCTCCAAAACACAAAGGTATCTGTTGGCCTCGATGTTGCCATCTGAGGAACTTACTGCATTGACTTCTAAAAAAAAAAGTATGTATTAATAGGCCCTCTCCTCAGAAATCAGCAGGTTATTGGAGTGTGCAAAGTGATGGGTGTCATTTGGTGCCTATATGTCTGTGAGGCAAAGAGATGTCTTAAAAATAAACAAGATTATTGAATTTCCTGGGAAAAGACTGAAAATGTTATTCTGGATTTCACAGAAACAGAAATTAAAAGACAGTTCCCACCCCCCTTCTCTACAGTTCCATCTTATCCTTTTTTTCCCTTTCATTTCTCTAGAACCATTGTCATTGCCAGGCATGCATCTTTTCCCCCACTTCTTGGTCCCTTTTTTGCCTCTTTTCCATAGATATTTAAAGACAGTGGGTTTGCCTGTGCTGAAGCTCCCCTAATTTTAAGGAAATGTTTAAATCTTTTCCCTGAAAAATTCAGGGTGTTAAGGTGAGAGAGAATGAGAAAGCACGGACTTACTCCTTTTTATCTGCATAAACTCCCCTTCATACACACAATTTTAAGGTAGTTTTATTCCTAGTTAGAATGTTGGTGGCCTGGCAGGAGAAGCACACAGCTTTGTGTTTGCTTGTTGGTGATTGAGTGACCGGTATAATTAATTCTGTGGTTTCTCTGCCTCTAGGTTACTAGAGAAGAAAGACATATTGTGAAGCCACTTTATGACAGATACAGACTTGTAAAACAAATGTTAACTAGAGCAAGCATTACTCCTATTCTTGTGAGTAAAACAAATGCTATTTCTATTCATTTTCCCAATTTTGAACTGCAAGGCTGCCTTTAGAAGAGCTAGTAACACTGTTCTGTGAAACGTCTTTGTTGTGGAAGATACAAGGATATTGTTGTCATTGTACTTGAGGCATTTGATTGATTTGCTGCTGAGAACAGAGCAGTTTCAAGCTGTCTGTGACCTTGATGGCTCTTGGGAATTAAATGGTTCTCTGTGGAAGTAAGTGAGCTGTGCTAACTTGCTATGGCTGAGATGTTCCCAAGTGCCTGTGTTAGGTATGTATCCACAGGACATACTGTACTTCTAGACCTCCCCAGAATAGTAACACCAGTTGCAGTGCAGGTTGCTGTCAGCAGAGGCTTGAGTGACAGGATTGCCATCAGAACAGAAACATTCCTTCATGCTTCCCCAGAGAGTGACATGTTACCAGCACCTGCAGCATCTGTACAACACCCTTACTTTTTCATTGTGTTTTCACTTCATTTCCTTCTGAACTTTCTATCCTCTCTCTGTGGTCTTCTAAGAGATGAGGAAGAAATGTTTCATACTGTGCAAGGAAATCAATGTAACCTTGTTTATAGTACCTGTAAAACAGCTGGGGAATGACAGTGAGCTGATTTTGTTCTGCATGAGCCATAATCCAAGCCTTACATACTGACCCAGACTGTTTGCGTGTTGGCTGCTTACCCTTTTGGAAGGAAGGGACTGCACAGCTGACATGAAATAATCTCTTTGCATACAGACAGTTCTTCCCAGACATAGGTAGCTGGGCTTACTCAGCAGGAGCTTAATCTGCTGTTTACATTGTCACTGACAGTTCTTAGCTCTCTTCTCTAAGCTGGAGTGCATTGAGATACAGGGACCAGGTTGCGATTCTGCCTTTCTTGCACATACATTTTTTTTTTGGTGGCTCCTTTTAAAGAAAAACATGATTTTCATCACAGTCAAGTTTAAGGGCTTTTATATCAGAATCCCTTTCTGAACTCCATAAACACAGGTTGCTCTTAGGCACTGATGTGTTTCTCTGTGACTGGTGAGTCACAGCTTTTTCGTAGTGCCCTTGACTGAGCTCTGTCCCATCTCTCCCCTCAGAAATCTGACTTTTCAGCTGAGATGGGTTTTCCATTCTGGGTAGCCTTATGACTGTACCATAGTCATTCTGTTTTTTTGGCTGTGAAATAAAGGATGGGTGATAGCTCACCAGAAGGATTTTAAATTCAGGAGAGATGTCAGTAACATGATACCTAATCTCTGGTGTAGGCAACACCCGTAAAATCTTTTCCACAGATCTTTGCTTTTGAAGCCTATAAGAGATACAAGTATTTCTCTCTTGCTGCCAAGGATTGTTCAGTGGTAGCTTCTAACTAGTCTGTATTCAGTGCCAGGTATTTCAAGAATGGATTTTTAGGTTTGTATGACAATTGATTCCGTGAGATATCTCTTAATGTATCCTGGTACACTAATGACATGCACTGAAGCCTATGGAAACGTCCAGAGAAGCAAAAGACTATTTACCTTTCATGAACTACAGTTTTTGACAGGTCATTGTCTGTGTGGCTTTTGTGTTTCACCTTTTTCCTGTCCATAGACCATCTGTTGGAATTGCTTTTGCTGTCTGGGATTAAGGGATGAGCAGGACATTATGGCAGGTGTGCAGCAGGCACCTGGACAGCACAGGGACACGTGCTTTAGACTGGAGTTTGAGGTGGCAACAGGTAGCTCTGATTTCACACTTCCAACTGCAGGGCTTCAGAGTGGTCTGGAAAAAGAACCTGGCAGGATTATTCCCAGTGGATGCCTGGCAGGAGATAACCAGCTCTGGCCTCTGTGACTGTGCTTTGGTTTGATAGGAATGAGAATAAATACAAAATTCAGAACTATCATTGTACTTCACGAATCTTCCGCAAAACATGGAGAGAGCAAATGCTTTTTATTTAAAGACTGAAAAGAAATATTTTAAAATACATTTTAAGCTACAACATTTATTTCTGTGTCAAGGATACCTTGGTGTCTGAGCTTTTTGGGTTGAATAGTTATTTTATTTGTGCTCTGTAAGTATGTTTGCAGTGTTTTATTCATCTCAAAGAGGAAATACTGGGTGACTTCAATGTGATTCTGACTTCAAACAGCACTTGATGTCTTACTGTATATTTGAAACAAATTTCCATTTTTTAGGGATCACCATCAACCAAGAGGCGGGGGCAGATGTTACAGCCCATTATTGAAGGTGAAACTGCCCATTTTTTTGAAGAAATTAAGGTAGGTACAGTGCATTAAAAAAGATACTTCCCAGCACTTGTAACAGGAAACTGAAATAAATCATATTTGTTTTGAATTACTGTTTCCACTTTCAGGAAGAAGAGGAGGAAGGTGATGGTTTGTCTGCAGACCTGAATGATATCTTAAAAACTGCTGCCCAAACACAGCCTGTTCTAAGCCCAGTTGAAAACTCTGAGTCTGATATTGAAGATGGTCAAGAGAAACTCACCCGGGACCTGCGGCTCTCCAGCACCCGAGCTGCTTCTATGTATGGACAATTAAGTGGATAATTTAATTATAATAGTTGTAATTATTGTAGTTAGAGTCATGATACTAAATCTATGGTGTTGGTTGGAAGGGAGTGACATGTTCAGCACTTCTCAGGAAATGTTTGGATTGAATGAGTGTTCTTTGCTCTGACATGTCTGACTAAGATCTTTTTGTATTCACTGAATTATTTAGTATCTTCTAAACCTTCTTCAGCCTTACTTGAGCTGTGTAGACAGCAGAAAATTTATACCCCTTTATTAACTGCTGGTTTATTCTCAATATTTCACTTCCAAACTGACAGTATGATCCTTATGAGCCAGACAAATAAATTATTAGTGTAGCTACCTCAGTTGTTTCTGAGAAATTTAAACTCTATTATACAGCCAACATATTTTTCTTTCACTTCAAATTTTTAGGCCTGAATTATTGGAGCAACTGTGGAAAGCCAGAGCTGAGAAAAAGAAGCTACGCAAGACATTACGAGAATTTGAAGAGGAGTTTTATCAGCAGAATGGAAGGTTTGTTTAGCACAAAACCAGATGCTGGGCTGCAGCCTCATTGTGTAGCCAAGTATATCTTCTAACTTTGAATGTTGTTAGCTGGAATCTGATCTGTTTTGATCTGCTGTGAATAATCTCCTGAGGGAGATAACTTTGTGTATTTTTAACAGCTCCATTTTTAAAAAATATCCTTTAGAAATACCTACTAAAAAGTATGATTTTTTATTTTAAAAACCTTATATTATCTCCGTTCTATAACAGGGCAGGAAAATTTCTCCATTTGCTCCTTGTTCCAGTAGGCCAGTTCTGGCAGTGGATATTTGCTTTACTTGTGAAGATTTTTATAATTTTTATTCTTCTCCATGTTGTTTAGTTCTTTTTGGCTTCTCATTTGAATTTGTTTTGTCATGAATTGGATTGCACTGCTGCCCATTCTATTTTAGAGATGTCTCATGTCATGAACAAAACTAACAACACTCGTAAGAGGTCACTTTCTTGACTTGGAAATGCTCTCACTTCTGAACTACAAACCCCTGGACCACTGGTCAGTGGTCAAATTCTAGTAATGTGGCTTCATTGTGCACTTACTGAATTTGGGACAAAACTCCTTTGACTTCAATGGCAAATAATGAAGTTAATCATATTAATAGATTATTTATTATATTCCAGTAAGAGTAATGCTCTGCTGCCAATTGGTGGGTCAGTCTACTTACAGTAAAGAACTTCGATTGACTTAAATTTGTCTTTTTCTGTAGTGTGTACACAGGATCTGAAATGAAACTTCATGTTCTGTTAGTAAAAGTCCCAGGAGTGCTTAAGGCAATGATTATTACCCAGTGCTGCAGCAGTTGTTCTGAAAAAATGTTGCTGGGTTTTCAATTCAGTTTTTTTATGTGATGGCAGTTTTAACTAAAATAATGTCATGTCTGTTACTGGTGAACAAGCTGCCAGTAGTGTTTCCATCTACCCTAAAATAACTTTGTATAGCTGCTTCTGTGTTTGGCTTGCTGCAGGATGAAGGATTTAGTTAAAATTCTGATGTTTTTCTTTTTACAGGAACGTACAGAAAGAAGATCGGGTCCCAATGCTGGATAAGTACAGGGAGTACAAGAAAATCAAAGCCAAACTGAGATTGTTAGAAGTCCTTATCAGCAAACAAGATTCTTCAAAATCAATTTAAATTATATTCCTCCAACCTGTTGAGTAACATGCTGTTTCCATATGCTACCCCTGTACTTATTGGGTGCTTGTGTTCATATGTCATGCACTGTTGAAAGAATCCAGTTTGTGCACTTTACTGTGGTGCCACTAGGACATGTTTGAAGGGTAAGTAGGTCCTGGCTAGAGAGAAAATAAAGTTTCTGAGTTTGAGACTGCTCAACTGCAAAGTAGCAAACACAGTTTCCATCGAAGTTTTGTATTCCAGATGCATCCATCCTGTTCCAAAACAACCATAGCTTTTTTTCCTTTAGCATACAAGAACTTTGAGACTTTTGTTATTTCAAACCTTTTGCATTGTTGAAGAAATTATTAATATTATAATGCTACACTGAACTACTCCCTTGCCTAAAAAAATCAGCAAATTAAGGGTTCATCTCTTAATTCCTGGAACACTTAAAACAGACTGTAATTCCTTTCAAAGGACTGTGGAAAAACTTTGTTTTTTTTGGTATTCTAAATTGCATGTATACACAGTAATAATTAACGTCTGTGGATTTTGCTCCTTAGCAGTCACGCTTCCTCCTTGATAAAGATGACAGTGGACAAACCAGAAAGTGACCTTTTCTTAGTGGCTTTTAAACCTTGGAAAACGGAAAAGTTCAATCACATGCTGCCTACAGGACTCATGTCATTATTGTTCATTTGATCCCTTTTTCAGTTGTTGTTTGTCAGCCAGTGGTGACGTAGTGTTTGGGCTGAATTGGATACGGCATCTCCACTTTCGGAAGATTTGAGGAGCACAGTGAACACTTTTGGTGTTTGGGAAATCTGATGGCACTCAGACTTGTGTGGCTCCACAGAAAGGGAGCTGGCTTAGGACAGTTAAAATTCCACTGTACCTGAAATGAGTATGGTGTCAAGGGCTAAAATCAGTGTAGTTAACACGCACCACAGGGAGAACCATCGGTTTGGAGTGGAAAGATTACTGCTGTTTATCACGGTTTTGTTTTACAGTTGGAGAATAAAAGTACATTATCTAATCCTTACGATGTAAGCAAAACAGTTTATGGGCCTTGCATGATTTAGCTTCAGAGCTGAATCTAACTAATGTTTTGAGTATCACATCTGCTGTGCTGAATGATGATTTAGGGACTAGCTTTGCTCTGCAGCAGCCATCTGCATCTGGCAAAATCAAAATGTTAATTTCAGCTGGTGCTTTCTCAGTTTTGTTTTTTTTTTAAATTTCAGTGTATAAGTTTGATTGTGGCCACGTTTTGCATGCACCTACTCTCACTGCATGTTTTTGACTGGCTAATGTCAACATAGCAATGATTCACTCTGCTTTATGAAAGACCAAAAATGAACTTTCTCATAATGTAAGAAACGGCTCACATAAACTCAGAGACTTGCTGTTCTGTCATGAAGCATATGAAACAGGTTGCAAGTAGGATTTTTAGTGCTCAGATTTCATTTGTGTACTGTAGAATACGTCTTGGTTTGTTTTACTCTGCTTGTAGGCATGTAACTTTGGAATTCAGAAAAAAAAAAGCACTAAAACTATTGAGCACTGGTGGTATGCCTTTTTCTTTCTTTTTTTTTTTAACTGCAAAGTGATCTGGGACCTTAGAGAATTATGAGGTTAAACTAGTCTTGAGACCATTTACCAATTTTATTCTGTTCCATTGTGCAATGTACACTTCAGTTCCTTTTCTATCAGTCTGCAGACACGGGTGTATCCAAACATTGAAACTAATGTGTACTGTATAGTGTTGTACATGAATGTTTGTGTTTTATATACCACATGCAAAATGTCAATATGCACTATTTAAATGTTTTAAATAATATATTCCTCCTTTATAATGCTTAAATCTATATGATTCCAATATTTTTATAAGTGAGTGAGTGATCAGACTGGTTCCAATTCAGAATTAACAGCTGCTTTGTGTTTGTTATGCAGTTTTTGGCTGTTTATTCAGTATAGTAGATAAGCATGGCAACAGTTATGCTGAGTGTGTTTTGTGCCATCCTTGTTGAGCAATAAATAAATGGTAGAACTAGGCATTTTGTGATATAACGGTTTTACTTTGGTAAAAGCAAAACCTATCTATATAGGTTTATAGCATATATCTATATGGATATATAGATATGGAATATATACAACTAAACCAGATATAATTGCATTGCTATGTCTGGTGCTCATTGTATAGACTTTTGTAATAAAAGTACCTTAACCTTGATTGTCTTGTATCTTTGTCACCATGCTTTCTCCTCCACTGCCATCTCTTAAAGACGAGTGCTGAGTCCTGTGCTGCTCCTGTTTGTAGCTGCAGGGTGTTGTGAGGTGGCTCCTAGTTCCACAATGTGCCCTGGTGGTGGCTCTGCTGGTGGCTCTGGTGAAAGTGATCCCCTGGAGCTGTTCTAGCCGCGCAGGCTCTGTGGGAGAGGGGCCCCAGCAGCTCCTGGGCTGGCAACATGGATCATGGTGCTGGCTGGGCTTCAGTTCCTGCTGGGAGTGATGCAGGAGCACACTGGGAGTCTGGCTTCTTCCTGCCCCAGCAGCAGCAGTTTGGCAGCAGGTGGGGCAGGGAGTGCAGCGGGGGACAGTTCATTCACTGCCAGTGAATGCACCCTCAGCTGAGCACATCTGCTGTGTCTCTGTAGCCATGAGGATCTCTCATCCCTGGAATCACTACTGCAGCAGTCACTGCTGTTTTGTGGCCAGGAAACGCTGCTCCTGCACGCTGCTGTACACACCAGAGGATGCTTTTCCTCTGAACCAAACAGCCTTTATTTCATAGTATGTTGTGAGTTCACAGAAAGTGATCAAGGTCTTGAAAGCTGACTCTTGTGTTGTATTCTGTGAAAATCCACCTCTCTTCACCCTAAGATGTGGCAGGGGCTGAAGAGCTCTTGAAAGTGAAGACTCTGCTTGTGGATGTGTGGCACTGCAGATGAATGGGAACAAGAAACCTGGAAGTTGAGGGAGAGGAGATGGAAGGCAGCCTTGGCCATGTTCTCTGGGTTGGGCAGAATAACCTTCCCTCTGATCACATGGCCTTTCTCTGAAAAGAGGGGAAAGAAATTCTTAGGACATTGGCCTGAAGAATGAACAAGGTTCCTACAGATCTGTTCTACAATCCCCCATTTTTCCTTAATTACATTATTTATTCAGTGATGCTTGCTGTGACCAGGACGCTAATAAGAAATTTTCTTTTCTAATAAGAAGAGTCCCTCAGATACTGGTTTAGTGGGAACTGCTGCAAATCGATTTGCATTGTACTAAGATTTTAAAGAGGAAAATAACTGTGTGGAACACTATTGGTCAAAATGGAGGAGAAGCATGTTTTTGAGGGTGCAAAAAGCTAGGTTATATTAGGGAAACCATTACTGGAGAACCAGTTCTGATACAACTCAAGTCTAGAGTCTTCCAAGCTTTCCCTCCTCCAACAGATTTGCCTGAGCAGTTGTGTCCCTGCCCAGAGCTTGCAGGGAAAAGCCAGGCAGGGTGTAGAGAGGGTGTCCTGTGCCCCAGGGGAGTGGGGTGAGGTTGAGGAGTGCTTGAAAGCTCTTTTGGGAAGTTCTGGGAGAGGAAATGTGTCCAAAGGTTTTGAGGCTCTGGATGAGAGGGCTGCCAGGAGGAGGAAAGTTTGGAGATGCCAAAGGTGCCACACACCTGCTTTCTTGCTGTCAGGCTATTGAGTAATCAGGATAAACACAGCAGCAGTGACCTATGTGTTCTGGGACAAGTGTCCTGGGCTACTGCCTGGCAACAAGATCCCTTTGGAGGGGAAGGGAAGAGTGGTTTAGTTTTAAAACCAGTCCCTTTAGAAGAGAGCGGATGGCTTGGCTTGGCCAGGAGACCAAAGTACAAAATCAGTGACCCCTGGAAGGGGCACTGTGTACCCTGTGCTCCCTGACGGTGCTGTTGGACTGCAAATCCCCTCCTGGGACCTTTTGAATGTCTTTGCTCCCTTCTCTGTGACCCTGCTCCTCCACACTGGGATTAGACAGGGAGAACGGAGCTCGTGTAGCAGAGTGACTTTAAAATACAACTACTTGTATTTGCAGGATTTGTCTAAGATTCAGGGGCTCTGGGGCTGGGCTGTGTGGCATGCAGGAGCTGAGACGTGCAGCGGCAGAACGGGCCTGGGACAGGGACGGGGGGTGCAGCGGGTGCTGCATCCTGGCGCTGGCCCCGCGTTTTCCCGTGCATCGCCCGGATGGCGCCTGGACACGTGTTTTCCTTCTCCTGCAGCTGAGTCCAAGCGATAACCAGACAGCAGTGGCTGCTTGGGAGTGCACAGCTCCTGACCTGCATGTAGCTTGTCTCTAGGGCTACGGGAACTGAGGAATAAAAGGGATGTTCCCGAGCTCCGGCCCGTGCAAGGATGAGCGAAGCGCCCTCTGGTGCCGACAGCTGTGAGCTCCTGAGCCGAGGAAAAGAGATTTAGGGGTTTTCCTGAAAGCTTGAATTGATCCTTTTTTCCTCTGAAGGTAACAGAAACCTGCGGTAGGAATTGTTGAGAGATAAGCATTAACCTCGGCAGCTGATGCTTGAACGGAGCAAGGATCGGGGAGAGAGAGAGGGAGGGCGGATGCGAGGGAGCAGATCCGGGATGCTGCCGGGGCTCGGGATCTGCTCCCTGCTCACACAACTGGGTCTCGAAACAAGGCAGAGGAGTTGATGTCATCCAGGCATTTGTAGAGGGGCCTGCCCAGAGTCCCAGCAGGGCTGGGCAGTTCTTCTCAGAACAGCACCTGAAAGGTTCAGAGAAAAGACCCAGAAGTAATGATTGTTTATACATTTATTGGCAGTCCTGCTCGTCTTGTCCAGATATAGGGAAAAAAAAAAAAGAAAAAGGAAATAGTTGGTTTTAATTAAACTGTGTGAACAGTCTGTTCTGGCTGAGCTCAGACATTTTGCTGTGCCCTCTTTCCTGAAGCTCTACTAAATCCTTCCCTCCCTCAGGGCAGCTGTTGTCAGCCAGTATAAAAGCCCTTAAAATATCTTAAAATCACTGACTTTGTGCAGTTCTTCTGCCTCTCAGATTGTCGCTCAGTGAGGTTTCAGCAAGGACTGCAGCTGCCTGGGGATGGGAACAACATCTGCAGGAACAGACTCCTACACCCTGCTGGAATGCTGCGCTGGAGATGTCACTGAGCTGTGACTGAGTCTCTGTCCTCAGAGGCTGGATACCCTTCACGAAGATTCTTCCATTCCTGTATATTTAATAACTCCAAATTCAACACCAGAGGGATTTTTTTTAAAAAAAAAAAAGAAAAGAAAAAAAAGAGAAATCTCAAACAAAGCCAGTATGGCTGACTGGGACACAAGTACCACAATCAGTCTTACAGGAAGAGATACATGCAGCTTTGTGGGGAAAAATGTTCCACATCTGGCTGAAAGTAGACTTTTCTTCTGGCCCTTCTAAAAAGACAGAAAATACACATTTCTTTTCAGAGTTGAGTGAGATGGCAGGGATTATTGTGCAGTAATGTTCACAGCCTGGGGGCTTTTCCCTTTCTTATTGTAGAAGTGATTTTCAAATAAAAATATGTTGTACAGACACAGACTTACCCCAAATATGGAACTGGAACAAAGACTGCAGGAAACATTTTAGCAAAGTAAAGAGGTGTTGCAGTTATATTTCTTCTTGCTGTAGATGCAGCCTGTGGCCCAATAGATTGCTATGAAACTTGTTTGTTTTCCATACATCTGTTTCTGGTTAACATTTTGGGCAAAAGTCCAGCTCACAACTTTATACAATTGCTAAAACTCACTGATCTCGCCCTGCTGCCAATTCTACTGTTGCAGTGTATGACCTGGCCTAAGCAAGTTTCATTTGACTTTATGGGCATAATTGGTGATTTATCTTTATTTATAGGTTTAGCTTTTGCTATTCCTATGATGTTAAAAATAGCATCCTGTGGAGAAATAGATTTTGTATGTCATAGTGGGGGCAACAGTGACTCCTTTTGTATTCAATTTCCAAAATACAACCAGCAGTTTCTAAGATTATAGGAAAGAATAAAGCCTACCTTTTCCTTAGCACTGTCTCCATTAGTTTGGCCCAAGAGCGACTGGTTAGGAATAAAGGTAGTTCCTAATTTTGGAGAAGTTTGCACTCTCTGTCCAGAGATCAGCAGATGTATTTGCAAATAAAATGCAATTAAATGCAGTGTCCCATCATGAAGGCAGTCCTGAATCAAGGTCAGAATATTTTGCCTCCTTCTGCAGTTAAGAAGTAGCTACTTTTTTTATAGCTTTTGGCTACAAAACTATGACTGCCTTCCTCTCTTACAGCCAGGTTCTCTGTACAGGTCATACATGGCTAGCACTGGGTCTAGGAATAGGCTGAGTTTAGGGAGGCTCTTTCCCTGCTTCAATTTCCCAGCTGCTCCAATGGAGACAGCTGCCCATGTGCAAATTTTTTTTTAAATGAGCTTGGAATTTGCATGACCTATGTTCATGAGGGGGAGGTGATTTTAAACTCCTCTGGAATCTTATAAACAGAATTCTCCCTTTGAGCTCCACCTCTGCAACTCACCCAGGAAAAGATAAAAGTCAACATTTATGCTATGCTTAGGAACACTGTGATTCCTGAGTACAGAGAAAGGGAATACGAGCCAATAGTTTTATCCAGGGAAGGAAGATGTTGACAGAATGTTTACAACGTGTTGCTGTAAAGAACTTACTAAGATGCAAGGAAACAGCAATCTGGATAGACATGGGCATCAGCCAGCAGCTCTTCCTTCAGCAGGCACCCTTCTGCAGGGTTGGTGTTGGAGGCAAGGGCAAGGATGGATCCTGAAGGAAAGCAGAAGCCAGGGAGACTCCAGTCCAGCTCCCTGCCCTCTTCATTTTGCACAGGGAAGATTGGATCAGCTTAAAAAAGCCCTTGGTTAGATCTGAAGAACAGGAGCATTTGGATGTTTTGTTGTAAGCTGCATATATGAGACTTTATTAGCCAAACCTTTTGTATTTTGCTGTGGCAGTTCTGGGCTTGTGCTGTGTCACACACCACACACATTCCAGTTTTACTGTGCCAGCTCTGCTGTGCTCCAGCACTTCCCTGCTCTGCAAGGATTCAGGCTCAAGCAAACAGGGTGGATAACGAGTAGGGAGGGCACAGAGCCACAGCAAGGCCAGAAAGGGGTTTCTGTGATGGACCCTGGTCTGTGCAGCCTCTTCAGGGTAAGATAGGTTAGACTGAGTCTAACCAGGCACAGATTTGGGCTCTTCTGCCTCGTTGCCTCTTTAGCCAGTGCTGGCTTAGGCTGGCAAACACAGAGGTGAAAGCCAAGGGGTAACTCACCCCCACAGCAACAAACACAGCCAGTTCGAGGCACTTCTGAAGCATTTCTTCCTCGGTTTTACTGTCTTTGTAGCTCCTTAGATTATGGGTTCCATGACAAAGAGGCCACACGAGACTTGGCAAGGACACAGGAATTAATCATGACACGCAACTGATGTGATGGACTTCACGTGGGAGGTGTGTGGGGAGCTGAGAGCAGCCTCAGTGTCAGGGAGAAAACTGGGTGATAAATACAACCCCTTTGAATCTCAGGCCTTAATTGTCTAATATTACTAATAACAAGGACTAACAATACAGTCTTTGACCTTGAAAAAGACTAAGAAATCTTTTCCAACAGCCAGCAGCAACCAGTGCACAGACCAGACACCAACTATTGCCAAAAAATGGGAAGGACGGATCTGGGTCTGCTCCCTGATCTAACTGCATTTCTACATTCTTAATGAATGGCTTGCCAGTTGCTACTTGAGGAAAAGTGGCTGCATATGCCTGAGGTGTCCAGCCTTTCCTCGTGTCTTTATGGAAATATGATGCCTCAATAAATTGGGTTTCACACACAGGAAAGGTAAGAGCTCACCTGATTATCCAGAGGAGGTTCACATTAGCATTACTTCTTGAGAAATATATATACATTTGTTTATGACATACAAACACAAGTATGATTAATGCAGCTCTGGTTCCTCTAGAGAGCTAGCTGTTCTGCCTGAGAAACATCAGCTTCTCCACACTCTCCTGCTTTTAGATGAAGAAATATTCTCCACTGCTGTAGCAGCCCATAGATCCCAGTTCCATATCATATCCAGGGGATAATGAGGGGGCTGAGGTGTATTTCCATCTCTCAGAAATGGGAAAACAAAGCAGCTCAGCTTATGGAACCCAAACTGACATAAGCCTGAACTTTAATTTTGTAATCCTTGTTAGTTCTTGTGCTCTTCTGCATGCAAAACTTACCACTTAAGACAGACCTTAAAATAACACTTTTCTTTATATTAAATACTCAAAGATATACGGCCTTAACATATTCCCAGTGCCTTTATTTATTTGCCCAGTACCTTCTCAAAACAGCAATTGCTTATTAATATGGATTTCACTGAACATGGGCCTAGTAGTTTATTACTTTAAAACCTTATTTCATTTCCTTAATTAACTCTGGTTTACATAGATCATTGTTACTTAAGCATGTTCATGTGGTCTGTCATTGTGTTAATTCAGTGCTAAATGAAGTGTGTGAAGCAGAGCATTTCCAGAGTATTTTTGCCCGATTCCAATTTATAAATATATGATTTAAATTCAAGCCTCCTATAATTGATTTCTCCAGAGATGATAGAGATAGGAACACTAACACGTGCTTCTGCTCAACTGGGCTCATCTTTCCAGTTCTTCCTGTCTCTCTGCTATGGATTTCCCATGCCAAATACCCATCTCTAACGTTGGCACAAAAACAAATCAGTGGTTTATCTCAATGTAAACAAGAGAAAAGCTCAGCTAATTGCACTCATGGCTGTTAATGACTGCAGAATAGTGGCACTTTCAGAAACATTTCTGTGCTCAGGCAGGATTACTTGCTCAGATTGATTCCTTAGACTGAAGCCAAACCTGTCTTCAATTCAATAATTACATTTGCTGTATGCTAAAAAAGTGTGGAATTACAGGTAGATGGATCCAGTGGTGTTGCCTCCTTTCAGCTGGTGGACCTGGGCTACTCCTAACAGCAAATTCTTGTAGTAAATATGGCTGTTGTTGTTTGGGAGGGTTAATGTTGTGCTGTGATAGCTTTTCTCCCAGCAGAGTCCATCCAACAGGGATCCCTTTGTAAACTATGAAAATATTTTTTATTAAAGACTTTTTCCAGACTAAGCCTTGTACATATATATATATATACATATATATATATGATGCAGCAATTAGCTGGCCTATTGCTTTCCTGGGCTGATTATTCAGGAGTGTCAGTATTGTTTGTACCCAGCATTTCTCCAAATGCATTTGAAGGAGATGGCTGCCTTTCTTCAGCTGAAAGCACAACATTTAGCACATGGTTTTCAGGTGAACCATGAGGAGGTGAGGTTGCTCTGAACTAACACTGGGAGCTTCTTCACTTGTTTCTCTACAAGAAAACATATTTACAGGGAAAGCCTTGCCCTCCAGAAATCAGCTCCCAGAACTGCTCCTGTCATCCTCAGAAGAGTGAGAGCTCCAGGCAGAGGTGGGACATGGCTTTTCTCAGGGAACACATCTGTGCTCAGCACACTGAACATCACCAGAGAGAAGGGGCAAGGAGGGGACACTCACAGGCTGAATTTAGAGGGTGACAACAGCTTCTAACCTTGCTCTGCCATTTCCAGTTGTCACTAAGTCCTGCTGCTGGGAATTGAGAGCCATTTCCACCACAGGGATGTTTTTGGGTGGATGATGTGTGGAGTAAGGAGTGAGTACTGAAGGAGGTACAGCTGACACAGTGATTGCTGGTAAAGAGTGGGAGTCACCTCAGTTATTCCATTACTTGTGTGTAAATACATCTGTCAGAGGAATGATGCAGACTTTCCAACCTCCCAGTGGAGCTTGTGGGCAAACTGGGTGCTGGTTTGCATCTGAGCAACTCCACCTCCAAACATGCAACAGGGAAGTTATCTTAGCATATTTCATCACTAGAACAGCCCAGGGGAGACGTGTGGTGGTAGAGCTGCAGGATTTTTGGGGAAATTTAATAGTGTATAATATAGTGCATAAATTTTATGCAGTTCAGATTTGGGAGGGTTATTTAACAGTACAGCAGTGCAGGGTTAACTGAGGCCTCATTTTTTCTGTTCTGGAAGATGCTTGAGAGGTTTGCTGACTGCACACCTTGATGAGGAGTTCAGGCTAGATCAAGTCCCACAAATTTTCTTGTAGTAAGTACAGTTGAGAGGTCTCCAGTTTTGGTTTGCTGGAGTTCGGCAAAATCATATTCCATGGTATTTGATATTATTTTGAACAAGGTGTCTGTAAACAGCAGCACACAAACCACTTGGGTGACTCAAATCAACAGCTTATTCAGAGTCAGCAGCAAGATAAGTTGCAACCACTCCTTGATTAAAGGAGGGAAAACATGATAGCCCTAATGATTCATATTATAGAGGGCAGGTTTTGGGCCAAGTGTGCAAGGAGAAGAAATACTGATGTTGCCTCACTGGCATGGTGTAGTGTTAATAGGGTGTCGGCATTTAGTTTATGCTAAATATTTTATATATGTCAGATGACAAATGACAGTGGGAACAGATAGGGGAGGGGACAAGTGGAAAGCTAAGGAGGGTAAGAA
This sequence comes from Anthoscopus minutus, assembly GCA_013399455.1. NCBI lineage: Eukaryota > Metazoa > Chordata > Aves > Passeriformes > Paridae > Anthoscopus > Anthoscopus minutus. The sequence continues at coordinate 846,161 of VWYI01046931.1, forward strand.
TCCATCTTTCCCAGGCTGTAGTTGATGCCAGACCTTCAAAAGTTTCTTTCAACAGATCAATCAAGGAAGAGTCAAAAGATGATGATGGTTATTTAAAATTTTATTTGCCTCTAATTTATTCTCATAAAAACACTCTAATCTATTTGGTTTAGTATTCAGACAGTACAGACTTCTGATATTATCACAGGTGATATTAGAGAAGCAGTACAAACCAAGCTACCTTAGCATGTAACCAAGCACAGGAGGAATTAAGCCCACCCACACTTGTAAAAACTAATTAACCTGCTTTCTTAGGCTTTCTAGTTAAAATGCAATACTCAATTCATGGTTATAGTCACCAAACCATATAAATAAAATCTAACATGGTAAAACGGGAACAGCTGAATGTGCAAGAGTCAAAGTAAAAATATGTAAGTAGACATTTTGCTAATTAGAGCAATCACCAGTTAACTGCATCTATGTTGTAACTGTCTCTTACAGGTATGAGGTTTTCCTCTTCATTTCCAGTTAAAGTTCATCACTTTCATACAGTCCAGACTGTTCAGCCAAACGCTGAAACTCCCCTTCTGGTGAGAAAGCTTGTTTCACATCCAGTCCTCTTCCATTAAGTGCCAAATACTTGCTAAAAGTTGGTCGAACCCGTAACTGCTTTGGGGCTGGAAGTGGCTTATTTGCATGTGCTGGAAGAGAGAGAAAAAGGCTTTTTCAGTGCCTTCCCAGAGTGTAGAGAGAGCCATGGTACAGCAACCCCATCGCTTTTTACCTGCAATATAAACCAGCAAGCCCTTGGGAAGAATTTAGCAGACAAATCCATATCTCAGACACCATAGATTTATATTCACCCTCTTGCTTGGTGTCAAGGAAATTGTAGCCTTTAAAAGTGCAAAAGGACACTCTACAGTGTCCTGTACTAAACAAAAGAGCTTTTCCCAACTTTTTGTCTAGGAAATAAATCCTCCCAGCAGTCTGAACTTAATGAGATTAACCTTGAGGGCCAGCTCTGATTAGAAGATGCACTTTCTGTGGTGCTGGGACCTGGAACTTACTTGCAACCTCTAGCCTGGCATGGCACGTGGCCACCCCTGCCCCATTGACAGCAGACACGGTGTACCAGCCAGCATCCTTCTTGTTTGCATTATGGATCAGGAGGCAAATCCTTCCAGTATTGTCATGGAGCAAGCTGAAAAATGAGGATGTTAATGCCTAAGTGCTTTGAGGAGGAAGGAGAGAAAGCAGAGTCAGTTTGCATGCTGAGGAGTTGAGAAAGTCCCAGAACAATTCTTGCAGGGCACTGCACAATATCCAGACATGAACACTGCATTTGTGTTAGAGCCACCAGTGATTCACATCTTGGCACCATGCAGGGGGCATCAATGTGTAGCCCCACACAGCACATTTCAGTCCTAAAGCTGTGTTTTCCATGGGCCCTGTACTGCTGCTGGTGCTCAGAGGAGCACCTGGGCACAGCTCTCTCCCTCTGTGCCCTCCAAACAAGGCTCTCAGCCCCGTGCCTGGCCAGCACACAGGCCTGTGCCCTCTGTGTCACACATATGGGGCAGATCCAGCTTTCCAGCCTGCTGCTTTTAGAGACCAGCCCACCTACATCTGCTTTAGCAAACACTGGTTGCTGTTTTCTAACACACCAATGGCCAGTTCATCAGTAGGATACCTTATTCGGTCTGTATTATATTGTACCATTTCGTTGTTTCTTTTCCAGTAAATCCGAGGCGTTGGGATGGCAGAGATCTGGCATTCAAGTCTGGCTGTGTCTCCTTCAAAAACCTTTTTGCTTTGTGGCTTGAAAATGAAAGTTGGAGGCATGTGATGTTCTTTTGCTAAATTAAAGAGGAGAGATAAGGAGGAGTTACTGGAAGTGGGGAATGCTCATGTCATGCTTGTTTTATAAGACTTCAGGATGCTAAATTCAGGAGGACACATGTTCCTCATTGCACCTCCTTAGCCTGCAGGCAGTTCCCATGAGCATAAGGGTGTAGTAAGCACAGTCCACTTTAGAAGGAGAGTCAATTAACATATGTTATCAATCCTGGAAAATTAAGAACATTAATTAAATTCTAGATATCTCACTATATCTAAATATCCTGACAGAAGTGGCTTGAAGAAACTTGGTATCCTAGATGTAGTTATTAAAATTGTCTTGGAACAGGTAGGTTGATATTTGTTTGAGCCTGAACATGTGGAGTGCTACTTCTGCTTCTTACTAGTTTAATTTCCCAAACACAAGGAGGAAACCAGCAGATTGCTGAGACTTTCCCTGTGTGGCCAGGGAATTATCAGAACTCTCAGTCTTACCAATTACTTCCACTTTTACTGTGAAAGATGCTTCTCCTGCACGGTTGACAGCCACACATTCGTATGTCCCTGCATCAGCTGATTTGACTGCTTCAAAAATAAACGAGTGGAACCCCTTTTCTGACACTATCATTTTATGAAACTGATCCTGATGAACCATCCTTCCATTCTGGTACCACATCACATCTGGAGTCGGGAGCCCACTAACCTGTGAAGGAGAGGAGAGCAGTGAAGAGTTAAACACCTTTAAGATAATAAAATCCCTCCAATACTACAGCACAGGAGTTTGATGCTGACTGGTGATCAAAGCATGTTTCTACTGCAAAATTGTATAGTGTTGCCAACATCCATTAATATTCAAAATGTGATGTTGCACAGAAAGGCTCATGGAGTGCTGTGCAAAGATGAGCTTTAGCTACAAGACAGTGGATGCTGTTCCTGCAACCCCCTGTTGTTCCATTCTTGTAGGTGGCTTTGATCAGGCCCAAGATGTTCATTATGGGCTCAGCCTTTTGTTCCCACAGCTCTCACTGCAGCAGTGCTGACACCCAGAACTGATAATGGCCGTAAATAAGCTGTCCTGCAGGCATGCTCCAGCTTCTCCCTTCAGAAGTTCAGGCAACTTAGAGGAAGGTGGCTAAAGGCCATGTGTAAGTCTGGCCAGAGTTTACTGAAGCAAAGAGATTGGCAGTCATTAGGAAAACCCAAGTCTGTAAGGGAGAGCAGGGTCCTTTCTTACCCCAGGGCTGGTACAGCTGCCATGAAGTTTTAGGCTATTCTTGAGTTTTGTTTCTCTTTAGGGCATTTCCTTGCTTGTCTGCTCCAGCAAGGGTACAGTTAACTCAGGGAAGACTCAAAGGGAGGTGAGTCCTACACAGATCTTGCTGGATATGCATCCACTGAAGTAGTGGAGTCCCTGTGCAAAGCACAAGGTTTCCTGCCAAAAAGCTTTTTTTTTTAGCAGGGCATTAATATTCATTCTTCCCAAGGAGGTCTAGAGACATTCTGTAGTGGTCTATATTTACCACTATTCAGCTTTAATAATAATTTTGTGTAGCTAATTCCACTTACATTTTGCAAGGGAAAATGCTGAAATATTTAGCTGTCTCCTGTTTCTTGGTTTCCATAGCCTGGGGAGACCCTGAACCATCTGCCTTTAGTGCTCTGGCTTAATAAAGTGCAAACACTGCAGAGACCTCTCTCCATGCCCCACACCCCAAGAGGGAATGGAATGGGAAGGGAGAGGTTGGCAATGGAATGGGAAGGGAGAGGTTGGCATTACTTTGAAGTCGAGCCTGCAGAACCGCCCCTCCTCAATCACTACATCTTCAGGCACTTGTGTAAAACGTGGCTGAAAAAACTTTTCCTGGATTGAGTCATGTCCACGATCATCACCTCTTGAGGATGGTCTGCTCCTGAAAATGGGACAGGAATAGTTAATTGTTTAAAAGCTACTGTAGCACAAGTGACATCAAACCTCTGATTGCAGCTGGAGTCCCTTAACACATTTAGGAACCCAACACTACAGCTCTGGTTGATTTTTCAGCTGTAAGTCAGAACTTTTGATCAGCCACTTCTCTTGCTCAAGTTGTTCAATTCAACACAAAAGCATAGGCTCCATTATGGCCTAATATCCAAAAGAATTGATGAGAAATTTGGCTGTGTTTCATTTTCATAATTTATATTCATTTAAATATTTATGTTTCTTTGACTAGAAATTAATCTGAAATACAAAGCATATTTTCCCAAGGTGCATGGAGTTTTTAAACCTTTAATGCAATGTTTAGAATCCACTGGATTAAGATCATGGGCATGAACACCCATCCATAAATGGGGTAATGGGCATTTTAGTTGAAAGGGAGTGAATTTAGTCATACTACTTTATCAAAAGTGGTAAGTAGTGAGATTAAACCAACACTGTCTAGAAATGTTTGAAATAAGATCTTGAAGAATATCACAGTACAAGTTTTTGCTTTACCTTACATGTGTTGTAGGAACCTGCAGCCTGATGTTTTCTGCATTATGGTGCTTGGGAAGAGAAAGAAGAGAGGTGAGTTCACTTAGAAAGATTTATCTGTAGACTGAATGAGAAGCAATTTTAAGTTCATATCCTGACTGCTGCTTAAAACCAAAATTAATCTGCTTCAGAAGTCATTGGGACAGGAGGCAGAGGAACTTGCATGAGGACCTGACATGCTCTGTGTTCACCATAGGCTTTGCCATGGCAGAGCTTCCCATTGCTGCCCAGGTGATGGGTGCAGCAGCTTTGTCTGGCACACAAAGCTTTCTGCCAGCCCATAACCTTTGTTAGAGAGGAGCAGGACTCCTGGCAATGTCTATACTGAGAGCTGAGTACAAAGTGTCCTTCCCCACAGCAGGAATAGAATTGGAATTGCTGGCAAGAGCCTTGTATTGTGCCCACTTAAATATGGTACCAACAGCGATGGCCACATGCTGAGCTGGAAAATACTTTTCTTTCTAGATCACAGCACCAGCTCAGCTCGCTGACAACTCTGCAATCACATGACTAAATCTGCTAAAGTACCCAGGATTGATTCCTGTTAGGAGCTTGGATGTTTGGAAAATGCAACAGAGTTTGATGCCAGAGACTCATTTTAGCATTAGAGTCAGAGAGAGCAAATGCTGCAGGGAAATTTCTGGAGTGTTTGCATTGAGCCATTCCAATATCTGGTTCTGTGCTCTGCAGCCCAATCCTGTGGGACATTTAAGCCTGGGTTTAAACTTCAAGCATGCAGGCAGTTTTAAGTTCAGGGGAAATATTACATGAACAAGAGTTTTGCTGGGCTGAGTTCAATGTGGAGTCCAAAGGCAATTGCCTGTATCTGCTCATTGACACAAGTTCTGTACAATTATTGCTTGTCCTGTGAAATGATGCTGTAGTGATGCAGTTGCTGATGATTCTAATGACCTGTTACATGGACTAAGTTCTTGAGGAATCAGGAGGCTGACTGAATCAGTGACTACAATATTTAAAAATAAGACTGAACAATGGAAGTAAGATGCCCCAAACATAAGCCAATCTCTGCTTCCAATGTTCTTTTGTTAAAGCAGCATTTCACACATGCTGAAAAGTTGTCAGTCATCCTGTTGTGACTGAATACTCCCTTGTTCTCTGCAAAAGATGAGGCTTCCCTTGCTCTCTGACATTCATAATTTTCCCTTCTTTCCTGCTCTTGCCAGGTGATTGCTGGGGAGAAATTGCTCAAACTGTGCATTCCTCCTTTGCTCTGATTTTAAGTGTCTGTTCCATGCAGGAGTTTTGCTGAGGCCACTTTGACAGGTGTGTGCCTGCTCCTGACTCCCTGCTGCTTGCTGCAGATGTGTTTTCTTTCCAGCACAGGTGCCCAGTGCCATACCATAGACATTTCCACTAACTTTGAGCACTTAAGTGCCAAAAGTGCCAAAGAGAGCTTCTAACTGGCCCAAATAACCAACCAATGATGCAAGCCTTCAACTAAAACACTTTGAAAAATGCCTGTAGTGATAGATTCTTGTCTATCAGCATGTGGGCTACTGAAGTAACTGTTCTGCATTCTCAATGGCTGCAGCCTCCTGGAAGGGCTAAAACCCAACTAATCCCAGCCCAAGGCCATGACCTCTTTAAGCCAATGTCACTTATCCAAACAGTGACAGGTGTAGATGTGGTTGTCCTGGCCAAGCCTGCACTCAGGCTGTTGGGAGTGGGTACCTGGCTCCCTCATGCTCTTGCTCCCTGCCTGTCACAGCACTGGATACTGTGCTGTGAAGCAGCTGTTGTAATTCCTCCCTGGAGAGGTCATTCCTACAGATCAGGCACAGTAAGGGAATGGTGCTTCAATTTGCCCCCTCTGCCATCACCCTGTGAAAACACCAAACCCGGGGCACAGAGAGCTCTGCCTTTGAGAGCCATCCTGCACTGGAACCAAAAACCCCATCTCTGCCCCATCCAGGTACAAGCAGGCCACAGCACAATCACAAGAAATCCTCACTCTAGAGACAGGTCCCCAGTTACCTGTGCATTCTGCATGTTGTCTTCACTCTGTGTGTCCAGCACAGAGGCTGCATTTGCTGGTCCGAGCAGCCTGCGAGCCATTCTTTCTTCATAAGTCAATCGCTGAAAGCAGAGTGGAGAGGAATTCTAGTCAGAAGTCCATTTATTATCTCAGATCAGTTTGTTAAGAGCACGTTAATATGCCACAAATTCAGGATGTTGTCAATGGAAGCAGGAGCTGACCAGAAGCCCCATGTCTGACCCAGAGGGTTTGCAGTCTGTGATGCCAACTGAAGTCAGCCTCAATATATACAGCACTGAAATGCATAAAAGATTAAACTGCCTGTTCATCAAAGCCTCTCTAATGCCATCTGTGGCCTTCCACTCCTCCTCTTTCTCTGCTGGGATTATTTATAGGTAGCTGATGGCATCATCCTCAGAAGCCAGAGTAAGTCCCAGGGTACCATTCTGTTAGGGCTGGGAGAACTTCCCAGGTCATTCAGCTGTGGAGCTGGAGGCATGATGGATGCTCCCAAAAAAGCAAGAGCCACACCAGAAGCAGGCATGGCCAAAGAGGAGCACCACTGCCCCTGAAAGCACTGGGGAGGTTTATGCAGCACATCTGCAGGGTGAAATCATGTGAGCTGTCTGGGGAGGAGGCAAGGACACGCTTCAGGCATGACATAGTAAGTTCCTCCAACCTGGATGTGGCACACAGGGATAAAAATGAGCAGAGCTAAATTCAAGCTCTGTCAGTTGGGTTACTTTAGAAAAGTATGTTCTGAGCACCAGAACACCTGACACTTCACTGCCCACAGAGTTTAACTCGGGTTTGGATTTTCTGACATGAGGACAAGCTCTGACTGAATTTCTACTCTGTACATAAGTGTCTACTGCTGGGTGGGGAAAGCTTTGGGAGCCTTGTGGGACTTTTCTTTAGAAGAGAGCACAAGACCTTTAGCAAAACCTGTGAAAGCTGAATATCCCTGAGGTCCTTATGTGTGTATCAAGTGTGGCTGAGATTGGCCAGTTGGCTGAGACCCTGTTGGAGGACAAGGGGAGGAGGGCACAGTGGTGATTGCATAAGCCTTATTTTTAGCCTGGCTTCCTATGGGAAGAAAAGCTGACTTGCTATGACAAGCTTCCTTACAACACACAGGACATTCCTGTTCAGGAGCATATTCATTCAGATTTGACCTATTTGTTTGTCCATTCAGTATTTAAAATTACATATATGACACAAATCTGTTCTCACTGATGATCATGAAAATACTCCTTTCTACTTCAGGGGAAAGAAGATGGAAACTTTAAACACTGAGCTTTTACCAGTCTGCCTCCAACCAGCAGAAAGGTTCCCACACTATAAACCTGCCTGCTCTAGCTTGCTGCAGTGGACTTCCCTACTGGTAGCAAATTTTTCTCTCAGATTTTGATTTCTTGGTAAAGGGGATTGCATTGTAACCCTTTGCAGAGCAAATTAATAAGTACTGAGACTAAAAAGTCTTTTTATAGGAGATAGGCTTTATGATAAAAGCTCATATAATTTCTTTCATTTATTGTTGCTAATATAAAAAGAAAAAATTTAACTCATTTGCTGGTGGTCCCTAGAATGAACTTTCAAATATTCAAATTTTTCCTCAGGTTCTGCTGATTTTGAGATATTTATTAACCTCAATGTTGAAAACCAGGTTGTAGTCATGTCTAGAGAACTGAGGCATTCTCCATGGATTTTTAATTTTCTGTGGATGTGATGTTCAACAGGATGCCCAGAAGAGAGTTCAAATTTGTGTCACAGCTCTAAACATGTTCTTTTTTGTTTCACATTGAACGAATATTCCGGTCATAAATGGCTTTTGCTCTCGTGAGATCTGCTGAGGTTCTAAGTAAAGGTCTTTGGGCAGTGCTGCTCCTGCATTTCCTTCTGCTTTTAGCTCAGTTTGGAGGCTCCAGCCTCTGGGGTAGTAGAAGCAGTCTCTGCAGCCCTACTTGCACTACTGAGAGTTCTTTAATCCCTTACCTGGTTGCCATTCTGGAGAAGGCTGTCTTTGCACCGGAGTTTCTTTTCCAAGTCCTGAATGAGGGCCTCTTTTGTTCCTCGAATTTCTTGGTCTGATGTCTTCGGCGTAGAGTTGATGCTGGCTTGTTTGTTATACATGGGCTGTGAGTAACTACTCGTGCAGGAAAAGAAAACAAAGTTATTACCACAGGCCTGCTGGATTACTTGCTACAGCTTCACAGAATGCACATGAAAATGTGAGCCTGCCTCCTAAAAACTGTGGTTCAAATGAACCCACAAAGCATCTGGGAGGTGAAGAGGCCAAGTTGGGTAATTGAATATCAAAACCTTAAGGGGAAGAAGCATCATGATGCAGCCAAGCCACGGAGTGTCCTCCCACAGCACTCATTCCTACATCCCTGCATCCTGCAGTGGCCCCTCACAGCCTGATCCTGCAATCCATAGCCACGGGATACAACCAGCTCCTGGAGCTGGGTACTACATTTTATTGTGAAGGATGCTAGGAAAAGAGGAGCATCTATCAAAATGGGTTGCAAAGGTCTGCTGGAGGTCACAGCATTCTGTGCTGACAGGTTCTAACCTGGTTTGTGACCTGCAGTGGGGCCTTCTGTGCTGCGCTTCTGTTCAGAAATTATTTCTATTCCAAATCCTCTTCCTCTTGTTTCTTGGGAATTGGTTCTGCTGACTAGAGTAGAAGGGTTATAATTCCAGAATACTCCAGCCCTGCTTGGACTTAATAACTTAATGCAAGTTATAACTTTAAAACTTTAGTGATTTGCCCAAGAGATGAATACATCTTATGTCCCTGTTTGCCCATTAGTAGCATGATTGGGAAAATAATTCCTCAGCTCACTGCGTGTTGCATGTGAGAGCAGCTTATATGAAAAGTGTAGTGAGCCACCCAAGCCCTTTGCTATGGAAACAAACAACCCCACACTACAAACACAAACCCCAGCAGTCACTCCAGCTGTGTCCCAAAACCCCCACACTCCTGCAGGACTTCAGGAAACACTCCCCAGTTAACCCACCCCATCTTACCTTTCCCCTTCCCTCAGCGCTGTGATTCAGAAAACAGACAGAAATATTCTGATTTCCTGAATGCAAACTGACACTTAAGGGTGCATTTATATCCAAGTCAGCAGGACCCCCTGCCCCTATCAACTTTCCAATATCTCACTTTGTGCATATTCTACCCTGACTTTCCCCAGGACCTCCAGCTGATGTTGGCAGGAGTACAAGTTGGTAAGAAGGCAAGGCCTAGCTCCCTTTGAGATCTCACTGACCTTGGAAGACACTTGGATTGCAGCCCAAAGGCAAAATGATATAATACATATTCAGGAAAGAATTTAGTCTTTGGTCTAAAGGGACAAAATTTTCAAGGGGCTGCCTTTCTTTTACGTGTATGATTAATAAAAGGGGTATTGTAGGTGAGTTTAGATCCACATCATGATGTGGAACCTGACAATATTGTTGAGACTTACTAGCACTCTCTAAGTTGTTCATGTATGAGGAATACTGCTGCCTTCCCCCAGTCTCCCTGTTCATCAGCCAGGATTTTGGAAAAAAATTAGACATGAGTGCCTGTCTCCTTTTTGATTTGACAGAGATTTCTGTCAAATCAAGCGAAACAATTCAAACCAGCTCCAGAAAACTCACACAGCAGCCTTTGACAGACCCACAGTGCAGTTAATTCCCACACAAGGGCAAGCACTCAGCCTCCGAACCTGACTCATGCCGAGTTCTGCCTCGAACACCAGCAGCCAGTGGGAGCTGCGCCACCAGCTCCGGCCAGCCTGGTCCTTACCAGGGCACGGGGTTTGGGATGGGCAGTGCAGGGGACAGGCCAGGCCACAGGGAAGCAGGGCAGGTTAGAAGGCTGTGTATACTTACTGAGGTTCCATGGGAGAAGGAGCTGGGCTGTTATAGTCGGGCTGCGAGGGGAGCACCGAGCACAGGAAGGCTGCGGGGGATTGGTTAGGCATGGGTAGAAGCCTCTGCCCGGATGATGAGCTAGCAGGAGACTGTGCAGATGCAGGTGTGATGGGATATGTGGATTCCTTAGGGGCACTACAGGAAGGAGAGGAGAGCGTGATTGAAGAGCTCAGCGATGACGAGGAGGAGAATTTCTGCCCGCTGGGGTTACGAGGCTGTATGAGGATGGAGGACTGTTTGATTTCTCTGCTTGACTCTGTAGAGGCTGCAGGTCCTGGAGGCTGCTGCTGCCCTTGACACACATTCTTAGACTGGATAAAATGTTTCGGACGTTCGTAGTTAAACATGGTTGGTTGGCACATAGACAGAACGGATGGGAGAGTAGGGACACTCATAGGAGAGGTTTCACGGCTGTCCTGGGTTTTTGTTGGAGATAATTGGCTTTGGATAGGTGGCTGGTAAAAGCTAGGTGGTAGGCCACAAAAGTTTTCTTGGCTGGGCTCCTGGATAGAATGGAACCCTTGCCTTGCAGAATAGAGGCTTTCTTGGAGTGGATTTTCCCTTAAGGAAGACAATACAGATAAAATAAATTGTACGTCACAAGGTGAATCACAAAAATACTGTGTTCTGAACAGTCATGAGCAATTCAAACACCATGAAGTTAAAGTTCAAGTAAGTTAAAGCTTGAACTTAAAATAAAGTTATTTAGGATTTAGATGTTAGAACTGTCCCACTGTAAGAAGATTTTGGGTTGTGATAACAAGCTATGCAGTCTGTCTGGCTCAGGCGCAACGATCACCATGCTTGGCTTATATGCCAGAGCCCAGTAAATTCTAAAGGAAATAGCAACTGACTAACCACCTGCTTAAGTCTACAGATAAACACAGATACTACTCCTAACTCAGGTAATTTCCCATGTATCATCTTAACTAAAGATGCCTGGATCCTGCTGCCTTGTGCCCTGTCAAAATGCTAAATATTCCCTAGAACCAGCTATCTCTGCCAAGAAATTTCTCATACCACAGGAAAGCACAAAAGTTTAACTTTCTTTTAAGTCTAAAATTAAACTTTTGAAACCAAATCTCCTGATTTGTTCTCTAACGGGTTTTGAATTCAGAGCTTCTAATATCCAACTGAGATTTGGGATTAGAATGCCAAGGACTGTGTGTGTCTGTTTGAGGTGATTTCCTGAGATTTGTTATTCAGGCTTCTAATTGCCAGAATGACGTGAGCTGCAAGATGGGGTAGGGCAAGCTGAGCTGCCCAGAGTCCTGCATTTATTTTGCAGGTGTGTTTGATATCTAAACCTGGGCTTTCCATCAACTCAAAACCTGGGAAAGTTTTATTGAGCAAGCTTTTTAAAATGGATGAACTACTTCAGCACCAGGATAAATAAATAATTCCCCCAAATAAACATAAAGCCACTAATTAAAAAAAAAAAAAAAAGAGAGAGAATATAAATCCTCACAGTTACATGTGCCGGAAAAAATTGTAATCTTGCCCCTCTGAGATCAGCTGTTTCACTGCTATATATACCCAGTATATTGTATTCCTCTTGCTGGAGAGCCTGGAGAAGGGCTCCACGAGGTCATAAATTCCCATGGGGAGAGCTAACTGGATACATTGCTCTGATACTAAAGATTCAAGGCTTTAATTTCCTAAAGGTAATCATTAATACTAGTTGTGAATCAGCTGTAAATAAACAGAGGCCTTATAGTAAAATTTTCCTAACTTTTCTCTCGTCATACTCTTGGAATTTGAAGCTAACTCGAATTTTTGGAGCCAGTTCACACTGTGTCCTCATTCACTGGTGCAGAAAACTCATTAAGTCTTGTCTTTATCCCATTTTCATATCACTACCTGTGCACGGATTTGTATATTCACTGTACTACAGGCAGTGGACAGCAACCAGCGTTTACTTTGTTTTCTAGAACACTGCACTTAACCAAGCTGGGATGCACAGCATCACTTCTCACAGCAAGGGATAAGCCATGTCTTCCTCAAATCATTCCACCTTGATTTGGGAGGGAAGAAAATAAATCCGAAGATACATTTTACCTTACAAGATAAAACCAGTAGCTAATAATGGGGACACTTTGCCTGTTTAAAAACAAACCCATGTTTTTGGCTGCGTTGCCGCCCACGTTCCCTTTGACACGGCCAGGTACGGTTTCACCTCAGCGTTCCCAGCGCGCTGCAGTCCCTCACGCCGCCTCCCTAACCAGCTTCCAAGTGAAAAGTGACGTGGAAAAAAACCCGAACAAGCACCTTACCTACAGCCTAGGAGTGGTCACCTGAGCCGTGGCCGGTATTTTGGGAAGGGACGGTCATTCACTGGCCCGGGCTGTCATAGCCGCCCTGTGCGCGGCGGATCGGGACCGGAGGCTTTAATGTGCTGCCAGCGGTGCCAGCGCGGGCCTGCGCGGCCGCGGCCCCCGCCGCTGTCACAATAAGAGTCTCCGCAGCCCGGGCACTGTGTGAGGGCCGGCACTTGGGCAGGTGCCCGGAGCTGCCGCTTTGTGAACCCGGCTCTGTCCCTGCTCGGGGCGCTGGGCACGGCCCCGGCCCCGGCCCGCCCCGAGGGGAGCGGCCGCGGCTCGGGAGAAGGGGAGAACTGAAGAAGTCGGCAGCTCTTGAACAGGAGAGCAGGTGTTGTGGCCATAACACTGTCAGGGAGCAGGGAACAAGGACCGCTGCACTGTGCTTGAACGTCCCTAAATCCCACTTTCTTACCCCGAGGAAATTCTTGCCTGGAGAGGCTGTCACTGACCCATCCCTGGTGTTCAAGGCCACGTTGGCTGGAGCCCTGAGCAACCTGAGCTAGTGAAAGGTGTTTCTGCCTATGGCAGAAAAAGGGTCATCTTTAAATTGCTTTCCAGCCCAAACCATTCCGTGGTTCTAAATTCCTTGTTTAATTCATTTACTAATTGTTTATAGCAAATCGCCTCTGTAGTGATAAAACTCTGGGACGGATTTTAAGGCTGTGCACTTAAAGGCAACAGATACTCGAGAGCCAGGTTGAAACGTGATTTAAATCCCCCCAGCCGCAGACCCGAGCCAGCCCTCCCTCCGTACCCAGGGCCAGCTCCCCCAGCCCCGGGGCGACCCACACCCCGCTCCTGTACGGAGCTCGGTCAGGAGCAGTGGCACTGCTCAGGGATGTGTCTGAGCAGCCATAAACTGAGTAACAAAACTAGCCCTGTGGAAAGAATATGATAAAAATTTGGTAAATCTTAATATTTTGCTCTTTGCCGTTGTTATTACAGCTATTTATATGGATGGAAAAAATGCAGCTGTGTTTTCACCGGAACAGCAGCAGAACCTACTGGCAGGTTAGGTGATTCGTATCCCTTTAATCACCAGCTTCAATGCCTATTTACATCTTAAATTAAATTTATAGCGTTTAAAAATCTTAATTATACTTTGGCAACCCTCGCGTATTGTTCAAAAGCCCCCCAAGCACGGAAGTACCGGGCTGGGCTGCGTGTGGGCTTTCAGCTGCCTCATCTCCCTTCTCTGTTCTCTTCTCTGTGCCCGTGTGTCTGTCAGCACCGCGATCTTCAAATGGTTAATCCACCTCCAGTGTTTGTATTTAAACATCGTCTCATGGGTTTTGAATTAAAACTACAGAGCAGGTGTTAATTGAGCGCTAATTTATATAAATTCCTCGCATGAAAGTGATTAAAGGAGGGAGTGTGTCCCTAGTTGTTGGAGAGGTTATTTGCTTTTTTACATAAAAAAAAAAGAAAGAAAAAGTAAAATAATTAAATAGAAGTGGTTTGCACAGAGAGAGGCGAGTACTTGGGAATAAAAAGGGTTCCTGGATTATACCATTGCCCTGCAGGAAGCTGTGAGCACGGTAAAGGTCAGGCTCCATGCTCAGACAGGCTCCCTGGCTTTCCACCAACCTCAACTTAGCTCTAAAGTTGGCTGCAAGGCATCGGTTTAAGGACAGTTTTATACACTTAAAACACTAGACACAACCAGGAGAGCTTGTGTGAAAGAGAAGGGACAGAAAAACCTGACATCTAGAAGGTAGGAAAAAGGTGAAAGTACTGGAAGCTGAACTGATGAAGGCAGAAATCTCATCTCCTGTGCCAAGTAACTTAATAGTGCTGTGACCAGGACTGTGAGGTGTCAGAAATCAGCTTTTCTGTCCTGCTTCAGTTTACTCTCTAAGAATGGTGCCCTGCTGTTTCTGATTGGGTTCTTTCTCCTCATTGCTTGAGTCATATAGCAAAAAATGTCTAGAAAAAGAGTTAAGAATCTGTTGCTTATTAATTAAGATACTTAAAAGCTACCTAAAATACCTGGCACTATATTAGTGCCTGAAGCCTCTTCTTTTGTTAAGTTTTGTTAAGTTAATAATCAAAAATGATTTTATTCTGCTTCTTCAGGGTTTTTGAGGACACTGTAAACTGCAGGTGTAAAGGGCTCAGAAAGGAGTAGCTTGTAGTGTCAGCCTTGTTGAATTGCATTTTCTAGCTTTTGTGGAGTGCCTGTTGCTAGGCAATAATTGGGAGAATATGGGTATAAGAATTTCATTCATTTTATAGCTATTCCCAGTAATGGCTTTGTTCTGTCATCACTGCATTTGTTGGTATTTGCCAGTGGTAACACAGTTGCAACCACATACACTACATGAGGGAATTATATGATAAATCTGACTAACAAGACAGTTATTTTACAGCCAGCCATTACCCATGATTGCTGAGTTTGAGGTAACAGCAACATTTACAATGCTGAGTCACATTCATAATGATATTTCAAAGCACCTGGCAGTATGTCTGGGAGATTTAAAGGTATTTAAATTCTCATAGATGGGTATATCTAGAAATTTTAATAGTTCCTCTTTGTATTTTGAGGCATGTCTGAAGTCTGGGCTAGTTAATGTTTTCATTTACATTGACATTTGTGTGTATATATATATATATATATATATATAAAACACCTACATTTTTAAAAGCTGTTACATAGCTGATTTTGGTGGCATGGTAAATCCTTTTATGCATTAGAGTCTGCTTAGGGTCCTAGGTGATTTACCTGGATTGAGCCTGGATTTTATAGAAGGGCTTGAAGCCAAACCGAGAGCTTCTTCTTAATGATCTGCATGCTGGTTATTGAAGCAAGCCATTTTTACTCAGTGATCTAGCAAAAAAGTAACTCTCCTCCATGGAAACATCTATATTGAAATATGATCTCTCCCATGGTAAAATTTGAAGGAGGGTATTCAGAATTGTTAAAATAACTGCTTTAGTTAAAATGGCTGAGTACATCCAAAAATAATCTCTAAGCCAGGGAATGCTCTCTGTCAGGGACTGCCGTTTGCACACTCTGTAACAGGATCACTGCAGCTGCAGGCTGGCACTCAGCTGGGAGAGCAGGCACACGTCTGCCTCCACGTAGCTCTCACTGTCACTAACTGGACTGAGGGAATCCTCTGCTGGGCTTGGAAATGTCACGATTTGAGGTCATTGTTATGTCTATAAACCCCTGAGAAGCCCTCCAGAAATGGGGATGACATCACCAATCCATGCATTCTAACTTGTTTTGTTTCTCTGGAGCAATCAAAAAGCAGTAAGTGTACAGCAACTTGAGAGCTGCATTTGGGATGGAAACTGGATCAAGTCTTGTTATAAAATGGAATACTCTATTACTGGCAGAGAGTCTCCATCTCCTGAGTGGGGAGTGTCCCTACCACGGCATGAGACAGTTTTGCTTCTATCCAGTGGGTCACTGGTTGAGTGCTTTTCCTCCACAGAGCTTTGCAGGTCCTGTCTGACCATGCTTACAGAATTTTATTGCTATCTTTCAGAACAGGAAACAAAAACATGAGGTGATGCCACTTGGCCAAGGCCACCAAGGAAGGTGGCAAGGTACAACAGAACAGTACCTAGAGATTTCCCAGGTACTGAGATCTTTGCCTCATGCTCTGCTGTGGAGCTAAAGATCTCCTAGAGGATACTTATTTGGGGCAATGCTTTTAAGTTACTCACAGACAGGCACTCCTGCAAACGACATCAGGCACTTCCCTGATGCTTTAGGTGGTTACACAGTTGGTCAAATGGAGCCTGTGCTGGGACCTGCCAGGCTCGTGCTGCACATTGTCATTGTCACCCAGGCAAGCAGCTTAGGCTACTGCATGTGCCTGATCCCTGTCAGGGTAAGGGGCATTGCAGAGTGCAGCTGGGATCACTGGACAGTTTATGCCTTTAGTGTTGTAAAAAAGCTGGCACAGGGATGTAATTTTTTCTCTGTCTTACCGCAGAGGCGAAGCCTGAGGTGAATTTTCATAAGCTCCCTGGAAGTCTTCAGCTTGGCTCTTGCAGTTCTTCTGACCAAAGCTTGTGGCTGCTGCTCGAGTGCCCAGCCCGGGGCTCTCTGGGCTGTGGGATGGCAGAGCAGCTGTCCCACAGTCCTTGGCTCCTGCTTGGCTGTTCCTGGGAAAGGTGGGTTTCTTCATGGTGATCTGCGCTGCTGGCCTGGGGGCAGCACCCCCAAAGCTTTCCAGCTCTTTAGCTCCTGGAAGGAGAATTGTCCCCATGTCATAGGAAGCAGTGGTGGCTCACCTGTACAGCACTGCAATAACAGGGCATGGGAAACTGGAATATGAGCAGGTGGATGAGGCTCATTTTGCTCTGCACAGACTGAAACCTGCCCACCTGCAAAAGCCAAACGTGACTTGTGGCCAGGGCTGCTGAGCTCTGGGTACGTGCCAGGTGCTGTTCTGGTTGCAGATGGCTCCCAGCATGAGCCAAACAGGTCAGGTGGCACCATGAACAAGGTATAGAAACAGCCAAAATGTTGGGACAAGAATCCCTGGAGGGATGAGACTCCTCTGAGAGAGGGAACAGCATCTCCACCTTGTCATCCTTGACCCAGGAAGAAGAGGGACCAAAAGCACAAAGAACAACTTGCATCCAGCTTTGAGAGGTACCCAAGCAGACTGCATGTTTTGGGCATTTCTCTTCTCTTGAGCCTACAAAATTTTTTGCAGGCTTGGGAAATATCTGTGATTCTGACTGATGTTGAGCAGCAGCAAATTCTTTTGTGCTTAGTTGCTCAGCACAGAAATCCATGTGCTTACCTGGGGAAACAGAGAGATGTGCACTGGATGCTGCAGACCCAAATTCATTTTCCGCAACACATTTAAATATTCCAGAGTCTTCTGGAAAAGCTTCTGTAATAACCAGGGAGCAGACTTCCTCTGAAATAAAAGATTTAGGCATAATGTTGTACCACAAGAGGCAAATGTTAACCTGTAGGAACTGCTCTTTACAGGACTCTACTTAGTGATGGGGATTGGAACTAATAAAATGCAAAAAAATGATGTAGAGGGCATAGAAAGTCAAGGGGTTTTGAAGGAGCAAGATTAAAGAAGACTTTGTGACATTAATGAAACACAGTACATTTTTTGTGGTGGGTGTTTTGTTTGTTTGGTTGGTTTTGTTTATTTGGTTTTTGTTGGTTTTGTTTTTGTTTTGGGTTTGGGTTTTTGTTTTGCTAAATTCTATGCTTTCTTGCACAAGTTTAAAAGAATAGAGGTCAGAATGGTTGATATATTTTCTCTTAGCACAAGGTACCCTTCACTGTCTGAATGTAAAAAGATTGATACATTTTTCCAAATGTTGTGGAAAAAATCAGGGCCTTTTGGGAGCCCTGCAGCAAAATTAAGAACTTGAAGGCTCTTGATCTGACTGGGTATTGTCTTCTGCCTACCTTTGGACATTATTGTTCTATTTTGGATGAGGTGGGAAGTACTGAGTGCGGTGAGGATTCTAACAAAAAATGCACAGTGTACTTACCAGGGACTGCTGATGAAGAAGCCTCTGCTCAAGAGAGAAAGAATTTAAATTATTATAATGTCAGAATGGAAAAAAACCCAAAACCTTCAGCCCTCACTCCCTTTCCCACCTCAGCTGTCACACTGGTTACAAGGGAGCCATCTCCCTTTCTGTCCACCACAAGGAATAGTATCTGGATAGGAAAAACTCAGGTGTGGCTGGGGAACCTGGTGGTACAAACACTTCTCAATTGAGGTGATACACAAAGAGCTCCACTGACTTTGGAGTTGGTTGCTGCGGGTTTGGCCCTCTGGAGCTCTGACCTCATGCCTGGGGATATAAGAATTTGTTTAAAATAAGGTTATGCTTTTTTTTCCCCTGAGTTCATCAGTAGTTGTAGTGTATGGTGACAATGCCTCCGTGGCTCAGTAGGGCTGTCATTAATAACATGTCAATAATAACAGCCCAGAATCTCCCCTGTGGTGCCTGACCCACTCATGCACTGCCAGAGGAAGCGCAGACTGTGCAGCCTGTGACTTCAGGTCATCTGATACTGTAAACTCTGCTTCCATGAATGAAGAGTTCTCATTCCTGTCTTATCTCTGTCCCCAAAAAATACCTGTACATCGAGTGCAGCAACACCTACTTTTCCGCAGTATTCGGAAATCAGCGGAATCCACGATCCGATCGTATTCCCTGTACCAGTGAACCTGCAGGGTGGGTGTGGAGTGAATGCGACACTCAAATACCACCAGCTGACCCTTGGTAGCTCTTATGTTTTGTAGACTCTGGAGGAGAAAATATTTGGGTTAAATCCCTGACCTAAGTATTTCCCCATTGAAGCATTTATTAGGAAATTATACACCCTACAGTGAGGAAGATGGTCTCGCCTGCACTTTCACTTTATTTACAATAATTGCTTGAACTCTAAATGTATTTGCAGTGGGTTGTGAGTGGAAGTGTTTTCACCAGAAGGCCAGAGCTTATTAAAGCCTTGCTTGTGCATTGAAATAAAGTTACAAATGCAGGAAAACCTTCTATTCCACTAGAGGAAACATAATAAGGATAGTTAAAATGTGAAGTTTTCATTTCAGCCTTCTTTGCAGGAAATAAATGAGATGAATTCCTATAAGTGGTTCTGTCTGTCTGGATCATTTACCAATTCAGATATTAGTTTGATAGCATCACTAACAAAGTATGCTGGCTTTTTTGAATTGTAAACAAACAAATGTTCCAGCCTAGAAATATCTTTTGGTGGAAGAAAAAAATGCAAACTCTAATGCTGGTAGTTGCAGGACAAGCTGTGTTTTTCAGGCAGCTTGTGGTCCTTACCTTTGTAAACACAGGTGTGGTTCCATAAGCAGACCCAGCCAGGCTCAGTGAGGGACTCTGCATCTAGATGGCAAAGAAAAGAGATTTTTATAGACTGTATTTTTCACATGAAGAAACCTGGCTGTGTTGCTGTAACTTTACTTTGAAGGAGAAGAAGATTCAAAGTATTTTATCTGTTCATGTTCTGGGCTAGTAAATACCCCATGGAGAGTCTCCTCTACTCAGGTGCTCAAGAGGAAACAACTCCCTGGCCTGCAGACACCAAGTTAGTGGGAAAAGGAGCTGATAACCAGTAAAGGTTGCTCAGAGCTTTAAGCCAATTACTTGCTCACATCTTGCAGCCTCTGTGTAAAGATCAGTGCTGCTGCCAGCAGCTGTCCCCTTCTACAGAGATCCTGACCCAATTTAGCTGATCCCACCCAGGTCTGGCACACCCTGGCTTGTGTCATGTCTGTGGTTGTTACAGTGAGGCTGAAGATAGAGAAATGAGCAGGATTTTTCTACTCTGTCCTGATATCCTCTGTTAAAGCTCTGCTGTCACAGAAGTTCCAGTAAGGTCTCTGATTGAGCAAGAAAGGCAGTTTTGAGATGATCAAATATTTGCAGTGCAAGATATGTCCTTGTTCCATGGTGAAGTGTTGATGTTCACTCATCTCTGTCTCATTTAGCTTTGGAACCATGTGTCTTGCATATAAATGTGCAACTGAAGTGCTTGGGTTTGTTTTGCTGTGACACTGGTCTTTTTATTTTATAATCTTATCTTTGAAGTAACCCATGTTTTCATGTCTTTCCCTCCTAGCCTGGGTTAAGATGTTGAAATATATGAATGTGATTTGTGCTGGTTACATTGTAATTGTATCAATATTTTGGGAAATAATCCCAAAATAATTGGGAAAGTATATGTGATTAGTGTTGTAAGACAGATGAGTTTCTTTGTAGATAATACTTGTGAGAAACAGAATGAAGAAATTAGACTCAGCCTTGAGAAGACAAAGTTAAGATAACTCCCCGAGCAGAACCAGCCTTGAGATGAAGGGAGTTGTGACAACTCCAGATAGAGAGTTTGAAACAGGGGTCTTATCTGTGTAATAAATAAGGTTTAATTGAAACACAGTACTTACTTAATAATACCAGGCTTACTGTGCATGCACTACCTGCCAAGTTATCAAGAAAGCAGTGAGAAAAACCTCAGCTTTCAGCCAAAATAATACCCCCAAAAAGTACAGAAGACCCCTTAGCAACAGCGAGAGCATGCACTATATAATATAGTGATGTAGATACTAGGAGGAGATTTATAGAAAAATATTAATGAATATGTATTAGCATACAGTATATAAATGTGCTTAACATTTTTTATCTTTGTTTGTAAGGTAAGGGAGAATCCCACCCACGTACCCCGGCCAGTTTTGCTTAAGCTTTATCTAAACCACCCTCAAATTATTTACTCTATTATATTGGATTGTAACCTTTTATATAAAATAATTTTGTACCTCTTTTATATTGGATTGTAACCTTTTATATAAAATCAGGACCTAATTAAAAATTGTTTGTAAATTTTAAGTTTGTGGTTTATTGAATTAGACAAAGGGGACTTCATTTGTAACAACATGAATCTGTCTCTAGGTGCTCTGACTTCTCCAGCTCTTGGCCACATATGTTTCCTAAGCCAGCTCCCTGTTCTGAAGTGAATCTTTGAAGTAGAACTGGCAGCCCCTTGGGCATTTCCAGCCCTGTCACCTGCTCCATCAATTCTTGGCAATTCAGACTAGGAAATGTTCCAAGCCAGAAAGCCCTTTTCCAGAGCTCAGGGTCCAGACCTTGATATTCATACTGAGCCTTGCCTCTGAGACACCTCTGAAGATGAGCCTGAGGTGATCCTTGTAAAATATTTCTAGAATGCTGCAAATAATAATTTAAAACATGGGTAACCCGCTCTTTGAGTGTCAATAGATAAGACTGAAATAAAATGGTGTAACTGGTGAATTGAATGGTTGTGAGAGACTGGCACTGGATGGGCAGCCAAAGGACAGCAAAACACTGGTGCCTCCCTGCTTTTACCTAATGTGTGGGGAAAAATAAACAGGGCAGGATGGAGACAGGGGCTTTAGGAGGCTGAATATACTTGATCCAATAATATTGACACTTACTGTGACATTCCTCTGGCCCCGACAATATGCTGAGACTTGAAGGAGGCTTAGCCTTTGGATTTACCCTAAGAACCTGGAGAGAAAAACATAAAGTGTGTTTAGAACTATCTCCTTTTCCTTACAACAGAGCAATGACTGTTTTGTGAACTGAGCATAAGCTGGTTGGGGTCACACAGAGGTGTCAGAGGAAATAGAAGCATCCTGAGTATTTGAGAGTAGGCTCAGGTCACTTCCAGAGCGTGGAGACACTTCAAGAAGATTATTGATACAGATCTCCATTAAAGACCTAAGTTACATGTGAAACCTGGCTTCATGCTGGAACTAGGGTTTTCCTGTATCTGGATGAGAAAATAAAAAAAAAAATCTTGTTACTTTAGTGAAAGTGAGAACGGAACCTCATAAACCAGCTGCTACATTCCTCTGCATGAAGACTGGAGTGTACTGGATTGACACAGAAAAAGTGGTTACTGAGATCTCAATAGCTCACCAAGGTAATTAAAGGTTTACAGGTTTCATCTTTGCTTCCCTTTTGCTATAGCAAGAGGGACTGCTCTTGCTGATGCACCAGGATGCCAACCCTACTTCTCCTGGGGCCACCTGCACCAGGACAAAGGCCAGCCTTGACAAACACCCTGCAGGAACAGCAGCAGTGCTGTTTTCACGCACTCTGCTTCTGCAGTGAGCAGGGACAGCAGCATGTGTGGCACATGGTGACAGTGCTCCTGTTATAAAGAGAATCAGGCTGACCACCAGAATCTGTTGCAGCAGCAAATCAAGGCTTTAATGCATTCTGTAATAAGGTATAAGCAAACAGCGCTGGGTGCGTGGGGAGTCTCTGCTCCTACCAATGCACACCAACTAGTCCAAACTTCCTTCTTTTATATCCTTCCAAACTTCCTTCTTTTATATCCTAACTCTCCTTGCTTCCCTCCTTTCGATTGTTGTTCTTTACATTGTATCTCAATTCTTCCTGGCGTAGGGAAACTCGTTTGGGCAGACTCCCTGTCCTTGCTAGGGGTCTTTGATGACCTTCTGTCCCCTTCAAGCTGTTGGAGAGGATGGTGGACCAAGTTATTTCCTTCCTTCCTTTTACTTTTCTCAGCAAAAAAAAAGCATATCAGACACTTATCTATGCACTCTTCAAGTTTCCATTCCCCTTATGGTTAAAGTTTCTACAGCCTAACTTTCATTATTCTATAGTCCCACGCCTTATACAGCATTAACAAAAAGCTCCTACTAAATTTACTAAATATCAACACGAATCATATCTACCTCTCTCACACTCCTGTGCCTGTGTGCCTACAGCTGTGGGGAAGGAATGGAGCCTGCTTTGCCAGCCAGGAGAAGACATGGAAATGCCTGAACTGGCATTCTGCTGGCTGCAGGAGCCATGGAGGACCCCTGCTGCTCTCAGCTGTGATGCAATCCTTGTGAGCAGAAGCTTGCCCTGGGATTTGCATTCCCCATCCATTAGGGCAGCTTCCACCCTCTCCCACTCTTGGCACCTGTGGCATCAAGTTTGATACTGCTGGGAGCTGATGTCGTGTACAGCCAAGCCCTGTGTCTGTGCCTGAGCCTGTGGCCGTGCAGGCAGCACCTGAAGGAGCTGGCAGATGTTTGCAGAGGTGCTGTTTGCTGTTGGATGCTCAGTTGCCAAGGCCACTGTAGTGTTCCCATGTGAGCTCCTTGCCTGAGCCACTGCCTGTGTGGCAGTTTTCCCTCGTGTTAGCTGTCTGTGAAGGACCAGATGAGAGAGGTCAGGCACCTGGTCTGGCACCTTAACTCTCTTTAAGATTGCAGCTGTTTTCCAGCACCCTGACAGTGCTCTAAGTCAGAAGAGTGTAGGTGTTTCTTCAGGGTTTGGATCTTACCCTTGTTGGTTTCACACGGTAGAGTTTGGCACTTGCAACATTTGTTAGACATTATGTAGAGTAACTGCAAATTTGAGATCTTTTAGCTGACATTCACCCTGTCTGGGAATCATATTGGTGGAGTTACAGATGGGTACCTGGTGTAGAAACAGCAGAGAGGGATTTAGTTACCTTGAAGAGGTCAGTAGGCTACAAATAACACATCAAATAAAGTCAATGTATGTGTCTGAATTCCTCAAGGATTTGCATAGCTCTTTGGTGCAAATAATTTACTTGAGATCTGTTCTCTTCTGCTTTCCAGCATCTCCAAAACATCGACACCTAATAACTGTGATGGATATTTTGCAGTTGGATTTGCCTGGTTAAAATAAGAATATCTCCCTGTGTGTCTCATTCACACCTGTAGTGTGCTACTGAGCCCTGAGGGCCCCAGGCACAGTTACTCATGGACTTGGACCACCCATGGCCCTCGTATTTCTAGCTGTTGCTCTTGATTTATAAATGTCTCTCAAGCAGTTCAAGGATGGCTCCTGTCCAAGGTTATATCATGAGGCCATCAGCAGGGCTGTGCTATGATGCAAGGACTGCTGGATAATCCCAAACCCTTGGATGTGGGAGCAGGGCCTGGGAAGCCAATGTTTTTGAGTTGCCCTGGGTTCCCATTGCAAACCAATCCTGGCTGGACTCCACCACATATTCCTGTGGTGTTGGTTGCAGTGCTGCCTGCCAGTCTGTCAGATCACGGTTGGTATAGCCAGTTTCCAGGATCTGGAATATTGGATGATTTGTGTTTTTTCTATTTTACCTCCGAAGGGTGATGAAAAATCAGACATGTTCAGATTATGAAAGGAGTTCCTGGACTGATATATCTGCTATAAAGAGTGTCCCATGCACCTGAGACACCATTAACAAAACTGCATTGGAGGATTATTGCCCTTTCTGATTCTGCGCAACAAAAGACTTCATTATGCTTAGAACTTCCATCACTCTTCATGTCCCACTCTGTTTACAAGTCCATGATCAGTCTGGATTCACACAAGACATGCACAGGAACAGAGGGCACAGAGGTTGCCCTGTGCAGTGGTCAGAGAGGACTGTGGCCATCTGTGGTTTAGGACCACAGCACAGTGAAGTGCTGCAGGAAGCACTGGACACACTCCATATGGAGCGAGGTGCAAGGTCTTGGAGAGAGGTTGCTCTACTGAACTGAATAAGAGCAGCTCCTGACAAGTTTCCAATATGATGAAAGAGGCACTGAACTTTAGCACTAAGCAGGAATAGCATCAGTTTATGAATTTGTGCTCAAGACAGTTACTCAGTTGCATGGCATTAGTTCCTCGGAGCGATGGTTGCTGCTAAGACCTCCTAATGTGGCAGAGACCATGGCCAAGGGATGGTGGCTGTCAGGGCTGCAAGTGTACCTGGCCTGATGCCCTGTGACACACCAGGCAGTCAGTGTTCCCATAGTAAATACAGGCAGCTCTACGTGGGCTGCTGCAGCTGCCAGTGCTTGAGAAAGGCTGAGTTAACCTCTCATCAGAGCAGATCCTGTCAGTTCAGCTGAGTGAAGACCCCATCACTGGGAATCTTGTTTGTTCTTGGCTGCTGTAGTGTCTACTAAAAAGCAGAAACCATCCTTGAAATCCACGTTGCTGGCAGCACCTCAGTTTCTAGACAAACTCATCCCTCACACACATGGTTCACATTAGATTCTCTGTTCTCACCTCCTCTTGTGTGGTCCTTCTATTTCAGTTTGCTTCTCATGAGTGTGTTGGATGCTCTCACAGTTAATATTACATTTAGGTAAAGGAGAGTTCATGGGAACAGATAAAAAGCTTATGAGCTTCAGCACTGTGGCTGTCACTGCTTTAGTCTGAATTCCCTGGTTTTGATTGAAACCTAATGACCTTAGGGCTAGGATATTTAGTAAACAAGGAAACTTTCAAGCCTGCTGAACATGAGCTGGTTCTGCTTTTAAGGATGGAGTGTATTTGGGAGAGTAAATGTCCCGGGAGCATTTGGGCACTGGCTGCAATACTGACTAGCCCTGCTACTACTAATTGGTTTCACGTGGTTGAAATAGTGGGCTCCTGTAGGAGGCCAAAGCTGTCCTGTGTGTGTGGCTCTCCAACTCAGCAGTAAAAATGAGAGGAGGTCATACAGCTCATACAGCTTCCAAGAAAACACTGGAAGGTGATCCTGACGCATCTGTTTTCTCTGACACATCTCCTTTTCCTTATGAGCGATGCTGCAGGCTTCTGTAACTATCAGTTCTCAGACTTCTGAGATCTTGATCCCACATCCTGAGGAGCTCTGTGTGTGACCTGCCCCTCTGTCTGTGTTTGCCTTGCTAAGCAGAGAGGTTTTCTACAGGAGGTTAGCGGACCTTGCTCCCTGTGAGGGTGGGGAGGCCCTGCCACAGGCTGCCCAGAGAAGCTGTGGCTGCTCCATCCCTGGAAATGTTCAAGGCCAGTCTGGATGAGGCTTGGGGCAACCTGGTTTAGTGGAAGGTGTCCCTGCCCGTGGCAAGGGAGCTGGAATGAGATAGTCTTTGAAATTCTTTCCAGCCCAAACCATTCTGTGACTTTACCAGTCTGTGAAAAGTCATCACCCTACAATTTACGCCCTTGAAAGAATAGGTAGCCAAGGTTTTACCTTGGTGAGTTATTCTAGCAGTCCTAGTGTCTCATGTAAATGTCAGCCTTTACTTAGTGTAACTCTAGATCTTTGTGGACAGAATTAGACTCAGCCAAATGAAGAGTCCAAGGACCTTTGCAACCCAACACCAGAATGATTACAAGGTACATTTAGATCATGCTGTTGACACAAACCATCATGACGACATTCTGGCATTACCTGAATAGTTGACATGGCTGCAGAATTATGCTATATGCAACACTAGGACAAATTTAACACAGGGCTAGGAAAGTATTAAATCTGCACGAAGGTCTTTTGCCAGGTGTTTAGATCATGGAAAACACATTAAATCTGTTTTAGGAACAAGACAAGCATCTGCTGGATCTGAAATACAATGCATTGAAAAGAGTGTGTGTAGAGGGGAGGAGTACATTTCAAAATTTACTCTTAGAAGTGAGGCAGAGCTAGACTGCAACATCACATTAATGTACTAGCTTGCCTTTTATTTAAAAACCAGTCTTGAATAGATACACAGGATAACACTTGGCTTTCAGTCACTTTGAAATGGATGCATTTTACAAGCCATCTGCATGTACCTGATGGTGCTACTCATATTCATAGAGGTGTTCAAGCTTTGGGATGTGTGCTAGACACTTGGGTATCTCGTGGCACTACTCTGTAGGGCTTAACAGAGATATTAATAGGTCTGCAAAGAACGAGGCACTCCCAATGGCAGTGGGCTGCAGAGAGCTCTGTCTGGAGCTGCATTTCTTCTGTGCCATATGGCAAAACAGGGAAATTGTCACCACTTCAGTGGTGAGCTCTCTAGTTGTGAGTTCCTTAGTGGTGTGAATGTGTGATTATAAAGTGGCTTCTCTGTTACTCCTGGGGTGTGAATAATGAGTAGGAAGTGAGAAAAGAGTGATTTTATTTTCTTCCCTTCCTACACATCAAGAACCCTGAGAAGATCAGTTGGATTACAGAGACAGTTGTGATTTGTGGAAAATCTGCTCTTCAGATGAGGAGTGGGGCAGGTTTGTGTCAGCTGGGATATTCTGAAAATAATCAAATAGCTGCAAGAGGTTATTGTAGCCATTGATAAGGTATTCACAGAACCTGCAGAATCCTAGTTGGATGTGAAGCTTGCTGAGAGTCTTTCTAAATGCAGCTGAATGTATTTCAAAGACCTTTTTTATTTTTGGTGTATTTTCAGAACAGGTAGCACCAAAGAGCACAATTTCAGAGTGAAATTTTCAGAGTGAATTCTGTAAATTCAGGTTTTAATGCCTCCCATGAAACAGGTTGGAGATTTGCATCTCAAAAATTGTGTCTGGCACTCCTGTGGGAATTCCATACATGTTTGGGAAGAGCACATTTCTGTGTGCTGGTTTTCAAGGACAGGCTCCCTCTAGAATTATCAAAGACTGTCAAACATGGAGACCAGCATGGCTCCTGGAATGAGTGCACTGTGTTTCATGCTTCAAAGTCACTGCTAAGTTTAAGCTGGGTTTGTCCATTTTACAGAGCAAGTGATGCAAAGAAAAGAGCATCAGCACTCAGAATGTAATGGCATTTGAGCAACAGCAGCCTTAATATAGGAAAAAGCACAGTAGAAAGCTTAATTTAGGAACTCCTTAAGGCACATGCCTATTGAGATGGTGAACCAACATACCCAGTGTGTGGCTCACGTGGCCGTGAAGCCTGTGGGCTGTTGGTGCAGATGTGCACAAACTCAGGGTGCTTGTGCTCATAGGCACAGGTCCCACTCCAAGTGCAGTGTGAAGAGATGGGCCCTCAATATCTGTCCCTTCAGACCTCTTGGTTGCCTGGAAGGTCCCTGGGGGCAGAGCAGAGTCCCTGGCAGGGCTCGGGGGCCGCCTAGCGAGAGGCTCCCTGCGGCACCGGCCCTTCATCCAGCGGCTGCGAGTGGCTGAGGGGAATTAATTTTATCCCTTGTATTACATGCCTCTTCTGAGCACAGCTGCTTCTCAGGGCTGGAAAATCCTGGCTTTCCCTCCCCTTATTTGGAAAACAGCTGAACTGCCGACAGATATTGGACACTTGAGTCAAACGAGTTCCTAGAACCAAGCGACTAAATCCCCTTTTAAGCACCGACATTAAAAGACACCTAGAGCTTATTTTAAGAGATGTTAAGCTTCCACTTGAAGTCATGAGGTTCCATACTTGTTAAAGTATATTTGTGTCATACAGAAATCCTGCTAATTTCCTTCCTCTCTTCCCTATTAAAAAAACCCCAACCCTGCCCCACTTCTTTGCTTGCCAGAGCATTACAGAGATGTAGAAGGATTTTGAACCTGGACTGCCTGACATGTGAAGCCTGCAGGCCCTGGGGTGAAGGCTCTGGTGCCCATGGCTGTGACCTGCAGAGGATGTGCAGGTGTGATTACAGGCAACAGCATTTGGGGTGTCCCTGGGCATCCTGTGGCACCTGCCTGCTGCTCTGTGCTGTGCTTTTAGCATTCACATGACACAGGCACATCCCAGAGGCTGTGTTTAGTGCATATTGAGGGTCACTTATGTGAATCCTATGGCCCATTCAGTGCCGTGGAAAGAATAGTGTTTCAAGAACCTGTAAATACTGTCTCTGCAGTTAGGATGTTGTAACAAAGCTAGACAAAATTCTTTCCTGAAAGCTGTGAGGGAGCACCCACAGACTCAGTCTCCAGGATTCCTGCTTCCTGAGAGGTCTGTGTGATGCTGGGCTGTGCCCTGGAGCAGGGCTGGGCTGCGCTGTCCGGGTACCACTCTGAGCCATGGAGCTCCTGCTCCCTCTCGCAGCCGCACCGTGCCGGGACCTCGGCTCCTCCTGCCGTGCCTGAGGAGGGGATCAATGCCGCCCCAGCTCTCCCTTTCACTGCAGACTGCTGGAGGGTGCTGTTCCCATTCCCACATGGATGCCTGCAGGTACTGATGAAGCAGAACCTCAGCCATAACACAAAAACTCACAGTCTTTTCTTGTTTTTAAGGTAGAAAATGTGCCGTGCACTGCTCAGCCAGGGTGAGTTGAGCTCCCCACCATGACTGCTGCACATCAGAGGGAGGATTGAGCTAACAGGGCTGGAGAGGAGGGCGAGAAGCCTGTCCAGCTCCATGCTCCATGTGGGGCACAGCTTCCAAGGATGTGGCTCTCATTCCAGCAGGCTTAGGAGATGGGAATTGGGTGCTCAGTGCCTGCAACTGTGACTCATGGCTTTGCTATC
Source organism: Anthoscopus minutus (assembly GCA_013399455.1). Classification (NCBI taxonomy): domain Eukaryota; kingdom Metazoa; phylum Chordata; class Aves; order Passeriformes; family Paridae; genus Anthoscopus; species Anthoscopus minutus. The sequence continues at coordinate 875,403 of VWYI01046931.1, forward strand.
TGGAGCCCCAAGGATGACTCTGCTGCCGTGGCTGTACCCTTACGTTTGCATTTTCCGTGGAACGCAGCGAGTTCTGATCTCCACTGGCCCCAGACCACACCTGTTCCATGTGTCCCTCCTTCAGGAAAAAGGCATTTTTGTGAACAGCACTGCAAGAATTGCAACTGCTACAGCATCCTGTAGCACATGATGTCTTTGCTATAATAGTAATTACCAAAATGAAGAAAAAGCCTTTTCTGTCCCCAAACATCATGATTTTTCTTAGCTGATTTCATTTGCATGGAAATAAAAGGAAAGTATATCCTCAGATGGGAACACATTGACATGAGATGTCTCCAGAGTGACAGCAGTAGCTACGTTGCACTCAGATGCAAATAGGAATGTGGGGTAGTTTTTGCAGAGCCTGCATAACATTTTTCTCCAAAGTGCTATGCAAAGCAGCACGTGCCTGCTGTAGCTTCTGTCATCTCCTGTCACACAGGTGTGCCTCAAGTGGTTACTGACTGGTGGTCTGATGTTTCTGCCATCTAAACCTAAAATCGTCAAAGCTGGCAGATCCAGAGATGCTCCTGAGCCTGCTGAAATGTCGGCTGTCTTGTCCCAGGGCACATGAGGCTCCTGAGCTGCTCATGCTGCTGCTGCACAATGCAGGAGGCTGCAGTGAAGGGCAGGGGAGTGACAGTCCTGCTCCATGCAGCTCATCCCAGACAATGTCCCAGGCAGGGGAGCTGTGCACATAATCCTTCAGTTACCCCACATCTGTGCCCTCAGTGAATTCGGGCCCATAGATCTTGTCCTGGTTCAGCTCCATCAGCACTGCTCCTCACCTGGGACAGGCAGTGCCAGCACTGCCACAGGCAGGGCAAAGTCTGTGGGTGAGATCTGAACGAGCACAATTAAACGGAGCCCAGGATCCCCCTGGAGTCTGGTTGCTGTGAGGAGTGATATTTAAAGCTCTCTCGTCTCTGGTTTCCCTGACATGCCAGGAGATGTTTTTAGCTCACTGGTCAGAGAATTGTCTGTCTGGGCTGCTTAGAGGTGGTGCCCATGTCCTCATGGTGGTGGTGCAAGGTTCTGGCCAGAGGCGCTGTCCTGGAGGCACACACCCTTGTTGGGGTTCCCCAAGGAGCTGGGGGGTTTGTGGTGAGCATATGAACCCCAGGAGCAGCTGCTGGGCAGCAGAGGTGTGTAAACCTGGCTCCCTCCATGCCACATGTGCAGTGCTGTTGCCTGGGCAGCCTGGGAGGGGAGTGGGGAGGAGAGCATCTGAAGGAGGGGGTCTCTGGCCAGCTCCTACACAGGAGCTTTGCTAGGGAAAAGCTCTTCCCTCTGCAGAGTAATCTCAAGCACCTTTCAAATGATGCTAGAACAGGCTGTTAGTGCTGTGAGGGTGGCAGTGAGGGAGCAGGGGGTGCAGCTGGTGCAGTGATGCCATCATTTTTCCCTTGCATGGGCCTTGCAGAGGCTAGAGGGCTCCTGTGCAGTGGGGCAGAGCTGGGGCTCTTAAATACTCGTTCTCAGTCCTACATCTCGTTCAGGTCCTATCCCTGATTTCTTCACCAGAGAAGCTGGGGAAGCTTCAGCATCTGAAAGAGAATTTCAGCCTACACCAAGAGAGTTGATTCAACAGCAAGGCTCATGGTAATGATCTAAAATTGCTGGGAGCCAAAATGTATCATATAACCAAGTCAGGAAGAACAGTGGTCAGAGTACTGTCAGCGAATTGCGCGTGCTGCAGCGTCACCACAAAACTCAAAGCCTCAACAGGGGCCTACCTGTTGCACTGTAAAATGTGGTAAAGAAAACTATTCCTGTCTAGAAGCTTTTACACAGAGCATAAATCATGCTGTTAAAAAGTACAAATAATCAGAATATTGCTAAGCATTGTAGTTTGGAAGCCTGTGTGTAGAACTAAGATGTAGACTATGAAGCAGTTAAAGGTGCCAATTCCCCAAACCATCACTGTTCCAATTGCTTAAATTAACCTGTCACTGTACAGTCAAAGGAAGCTTTTTCTAGGGAAATAACTTTACAAACCCCAAGCCATTTCACAGAAAATTGAGCTGGCAGAAAGCATTGCATAAAATTAAATAACTTGCACAGAAGTTTCTTGAATGTAAAGTAAGTTCTAATGATTATTGTCTGTGCCCAGCAGGCATCAAGACTGTGCCATCCAAGCTCTCCCAAGCACCTCTTGTGACAGTGCCATGTGCCACATCCTGTGTCCAAGGATGAGGAAAGGCTGGTTTCAATGAATGCTGTGGGTTTGGGCTCCCTCAGACTCCCTGTGCCCGGCTGGGGCCAGGCAGTGACTCTTCACAGCCAGGAGCCCATGTGCAGATGGACAGTGGCTACACAGACAACCCCTCCCAGAAATAGGATCAGGCTAATTTTAACTCCATGGACAGCATTTGATATGGAAGCAGCTGGTGTCATACAAAACTCTGGGTCTGTCGAGCAACCCGAGTGCATGGCTAAAGCAAATATGTTCATTTCCACCCAAAGGCTGTTAGGAAGCCAGGTCTGATTTTAGCTTGCACTTGACTCATTATAAATCAGAGCTATAAATTTGTAACCATAGACATGCAGTGCCTAAACTCTTAGATTTTAATGCCATTTCCTTACAAAAATGAGGCAGGATGTATCTCACCCTGTAATCCATTGCATTGCTAGTATGTTTTACCTGTTTCTGTTTGCAACTGGTGAAGAGGATTTTTGGTCAGACTCCCTGTGTTCTTCTCTTGTGAAGAGGTGTTCTGAAGCGAAAAGTTGATTTACTAGGTATCATGCTAGTTGCCAAGAGCACATCTAGGCAGTGATCTCAGTGTGTGCTTGGATTACATTCTTTTTGGCAGCTCAGACAAACATTCTGGGTAGAAAACCACAAGAAATACAGCAGGGCTTTAATTTTCTGTCTTCTGGAGAGTGGCAGATGTAGCACATGTGCCAAACTTCAGCTCAAGTGTACCACAAGCAATTGATATTGCTTAATTGTTGGAAAGTCTCTCAAAATCAAAAATGCCTAATTTAATATGTGTGTGGCTGCCTTGGAAAGCTGTCACACATACAGTCATGCCAGGGTGGCTTGGAGCTCCAGCTCGTGCTGCAGCCCTGGCGCCCAGCAAGGAGCTGTCCCTTGCCCCCTGTAACCTTTGGAAATTAGGAAATGCAACAGGAAGGAACGTGTGCATTGCGAGGCACCAGAGAGGCAGGGCTTTGTGTCTGCCTGCCCTCCCTGCCAAAAATAAAAGGTTTGCTTCTGCTTAGAGAGCTGGTCAGCAAACACATTTAAAATGTTATAGGTTAAATTATCAGTAGAGGTAGAGGTCTCATTGACAGTATTTGTGAGAAGCGGACAAAGTTCCTCTCTAAGGCAGTGAAAACACACCACTCAATTTTCTTGCTACCTTTTGCAACAACAGTGAGGACTTTCTCTAGGAGATAACAGCGTTATGGACAAAGCCTTTGGATCCCCCAAACCTACTAATTAATGCAACTGAAAAGAAAAACATGAAAAGGAAGATTCTCAGGCAACAAAGGAAATAAAGTTTCTTTCAAGAGGCAGGTCCTGCCCTCAAGTTTGCCTTACTCCCTGATATGCTGAGGAAATACTTGATCCTCCACTGTTTTGTCCTTTGGATGGGAAGCTCCATTCTTCCATCCACACCTGGCCATTCTCACAACCCTCTGGATTAAGCCTACAGATGGTGGGCCAGGTGTTCATTGTGCCTTAGGGCCTGGGCTGTGGCTCCTGCCCTGCTGGGCCAGGAGAGGAGGGCTCTGCCCAGCTCTGCCCATCGCCTGAGGTCACCCTCTGCTGCTGCCCTATTGCAGAGGCACAGACAGGCTGTTCTTCCTCCTTGGCTGTGGCACAGGAACAGAACAGCCAGTGATGTGTTCTGGTAGCACAGTGCTGGACAGTGAACTGCTGCGGCTGTAAATGATTGCTGTTAGAGAATCAGAGCAGCCTGTGCTGCTGCAAGGTGGAGCACAGGGTGAAAGACTAAATCCAAATCCCGCTGCTGTGGTTCTGGCTACCTGCATTACCTACAAGTTTCAGTACTGTGAAAAGACACCCACTGAGAAGTTGTATTATATTTTCTGGCTGCTTTCTTCCCTGTAGCACCTCAACCTCTTTTCTCTTTCCCCTGCCCACAAGCCATGTTTAGGAGCAGGCTTTGGAGCCCGGCGGGTGCTCTGCTGCACAACCCAGGCCACATCACAGCTGAGGGTCTTGTGGACCATTTGATCATCTCTCAGCCCAGGACATTGAAGCACTGGTGGATTGGCTGCCTGCAAAGTACCTCACAAATGAAGTGAGACATTCCGGGAGGGCAGAGCTCATGTGGCTTCACCCCTTGTAGTGGAGCTGGGATGCCCTGGTTAGCAGCAGAGTCCTCTCTTGCTTTGGAAGCACCATCTTCCTGGGCTTCCTGGGCTTCCTGGGTGCAAGGGCAAGAGATGCTCATGCAGGCAGCAGGACTGAGCCAAGGATGCTGTGGATTTGGAGTTCCCAGTCTGCCAGAATGCTCGAATTACCACCCTTACTGAACCTAAAGGTAAGAGCAGAGCTTGGTGTGTCAGGAAGGGGAATGCTGCTCTCTGAAAAGGAAAACCATATCCCTGCCTCTTCTCACCACCTCTGAAAAGCCTCAAACATCCCAAGAACATGGTTAATATGCTAGAAATTAAAATGTTACTTACCTCTATAAGCCATCTATTTGGTTTTGAGGCTCTTACTGCCAACAGTTTGTGTCAGTGCTGAGTCTTGAAGCAGAGTCTCCTCTCCAGCAGCTCCCCTCTGAGGTCTGGAGGCTGTCTGGGGTGGTGGGTTACATTTCTAATGTTCAGATCCCTGCTTGTGAGTGATGGCATGGCGGGAATGTCAGCTGTATGGGAATAAACTGCAGCAATTTATTCTCCCCAGCCTGTTTGAAAGTCAAAAGAGTGGCACCATTAGCTGGAACAAAACAGGTCCAGTGTTGTGAGATACAACGGTGGCCAGATCCATAATTGCTTATAATTTGAAATGCTAATAGCCCTGAGTGCTGGAAAGATGCCAGCTCAGGTCGATTGTGGCTCTCTACATTGAAAGAGAAGTGTAGAAAAACTTAATTAGAAGCAGGCCTCTCTTATACAGATCTGGAATGTAAAGAATTTCCTATTCACTTGGGATATAAAGAAAACCTGAGCTTCTTCCCAGATGCTGAGGAATGCAGGGAGATATCTTGGTGGAGCCAGCATATATCTAGCTGGCTTGAGCAGCCTCATGTAGCCACCCTCCAGACTTGGTAGTGTAAAGCTTGTGGGAGCTGAAGAGATGTTGTGATGCTGGCAGAGGTGCAGTGCCACTATACTCCTGAATTTCACATCAGGTGCACTGTTCAGTGAAGGTGTCCTGTGGAGGGAGCAGCAGTGAGGGCATTTCTGAAGTGGAGGGTTGTGTCTATGCCAGTCTCACTGCAGCAGGTGCAGTGGGGGTTCTTGTGCTCCCAAACCTTGGAGGAATTGCTTTGTGTGGATGCTCAAAGGGCAGGATCCCCCCAAAAAGCTGCCCATTGCTCTGCAAGTGTCTATAAACAAACTGGTTCTTGTCTGCCCCCACAGCAGTGCCCTTCCATGGCTGAGAGCTGGACTGGGGTTACCCTGCTCAGGCTTGGCTTGGTAAGCCTTCATCTGTTTTGTGGCCACGGAAATAACCCAGCTGCTTTGCAGAAGCCTGCCCAGCAGTGTGAGGTACTGAATAATTAGTTACCTTTTGTGGGATTCCCCAGATTCCCAGTCTGAAAGTATGACTTCTAGTTTGCTTTCCTGCATGCACAAACTCTTAAATTTTTTCTGTTGCCTTCCTGCTTCATTCATACTGAGTCCCAGAAACTGTGTGAAAAGGTGTAAATTTGGCTAAAGCATCTCTCCTTGTGCTGTTTTTAATGGCTGTTATTTTTTGTGTCACTGCAAATAATATCAACATCATTTGGGCTCATGGATGGGATGGATTCTGCCCTCCAGTATGGGCTATAGTGTAGGGATGCTCTCCTCTTCTGGACAAGAAATTTTGCCACAAATCAATGGGATTTACTTGGATCCCCTCACTAGACAATCCAGCCCAAGGAATTTAAACTATTATTCATCTTTTAGGGGCATAATTCCCAGATGAACTTTTGAAACTTTTTGAATGCAGGGGTGGTGGGAAGAGACTGACTATTCCAGCCATCTTAAACCCTTCCCAAAATGGAAAAGCAGCAGGTGCAAAGGCCACAAATGCTGGGGCCCTTCTTCCTGAATTGCTTTGTCAAGGGCCCCTGAATTGACATCTCAATTTAATACATCAAATTCTGAGGCAGTCGAGTAGGGATATTTTTAATTTTTTTTTTTTTCAGAGAGATTTGTGAATGATGAGTGCAGGTAACAAAAATCTTCCTGTGGAGATGAAGGGATGTGCCCTGTGGAGAAGCTGGGTATCTTCAGTGGCAAGCTGGTGTCTGGGGTAGTTTTGACAGTAAAACTTGAGTTAATTCTGACTGTTGTATTTAGAGTTCAAGCAGAAAGTTCTCACTTCCTGAGGAAACCCAGCACATCTTGCTGCTCTTGTGTGAAGAAGCTGGGCAGAAGCTGGTGTGTGTGTCACAAGGGAGCTTGGGATAGAGAGGGCGCTTGGCTGTGCTGTGATTTTCGGGAGAGAGAAGCTCCAGGGAGGCTGGCAGGTCCCAGCAAGTGTTTCCCAAATGCTCCCAGGGTTACCTGTGGCAGTCTCAGGCTGGTTGGGGCTGGTTACTGGGAGGGAGGATGCTGAGCAGGGATATGCCTGGATAGCTTCTGCAGGGCTGTGTGAGGGTGCAGGGCCCATTGCTGGGGACAGCCAGGGCTCTTCCTCCAGGAGAGTCTCAGACAGGGCAGAGAACATGACTCCAAGTTGCACATCATAATTTGTGAGCAGAGGAGAGACTTTAGGAAGTTTCAGACATATGGAGGTGTCATTGCCAGAGGATGTCACAGCCTGCCCAATGTCCCAAGGCAGTGGAGGGGGCTGTGAGTCAGTCCCAGGAGTCTCCTCAAGCCTCCTCTCCTGACTTCCCACACTGGGGACTCCACGTGGGTGGTAAACTCTGCTAGAGTCTCCCAGGTTTGGCAGGTTACACTTAGTCAAACCTGTCTGAAACTGGACTCACCAGTAGACTCAGCCAAGTCTGATTTAACAGAGCCAAGTCTGAGACTAGCACTGGTTGGGCTGTCTTCATCTTTAGCAGTACACTGCTCTAACCCCAAATTTGGGCTGATATGGCTCCTCTGGCTTCAGAGTAGCAGTGCAGGTTTTTGTGAGAGCCGTGTTTGGACAACAGGGACACATCTGACCTTTCTCCTGACATTGTTGTTCCATATAAGATCTGATATTCTCAGTGAGCCAAACAGATCAGTAGTTTTATCCTAGGTGCTTATCATGGGCATCTTGTAAATTCAGATTATCTCTGACCACATTAGCCAAATACTCTTCTAAACTATGCTGGTGCATATTTGTAAACTTCAAGGGGATTGAGCAAGTATGGTGGGAAAGGACTGCAGGTGAGGATGAGCAATTTGGAACTGTGTTCCTACATAACAGAAGTGGCATTGCTGGCAGATATCCTCAATTATCTGTCAGTATTAACTTCTGAAAGCAACTTAGCAGAGATGCCTTCTTGCTCTCCACATGCTGAATCCCAAGAACAATATTTTAGCGGGGTGACAGGCTAGGCTGACATTAAAGTTCTCACAGAGTGTTGCAATAAAGACATGACTGGATGCTGCCTCAGGGCACCACTTTATTGGGTGCTTTTACAGCTCTCTTAGTGCTACTTTCTGACATCATTCCCTGGGGTTTAATTTCAGGTATTTTGATGTACCTAATGTATTTTCCACTGTAATTTAAACCTGTGCCAGTCTGAGACACAGACTTGTCTATAGGCAGCTTGAGGAGTGGTGAACATTGTTGGATGCTTGCCAGTCCTGGGTAGGACACTTGCCCTGACATCCACAGAGACTCTACTGATGAATCCCCCAGCTGGGTCCTCTGCAGGCTGCATCAAGATACAGTTCTGCGAAACATGTCAGAGTTTTATGTGAGTGTGGATGTGGGTCTAGGTTTTGCAGCTATTTCCAGAGAGGAATCTTTTATTCTGGCATTTCCTAAGCAACCCCCTCACTAAAGCAGACAGGCTTGCACTCACCATGATCTCTCATTCTATTTTCCATCATGACAGTGGTTCCTACAGCTGAGTAGGAGCTGAGCACCCCTTGGTGCTTAGGAGATGGAGTTAAATTATTAAGGCAGAGAAAATGGCTCCAAGCAGAGACTTTTCCCCTTGGCTGCCTCAGCCAGGGATGGTCAGGACACGTGCAGAGTGTGGATCACTGGCACTTGCTCGCGCCGCCCGCGCTCGCTGTTTTTAGCTCTGGCAGGAGCTCCCTCTGCATGCTCAGGATGCCATCCCAACAGCTGCAGCTCTCTTGATGGACACACAGGCACCTCTGGTGCTCAAGTTTGCAGGTTTTCATGACCATAAACAAGGACATTTAAAAGTTATATTGCCTGTGCTCTGGCAGAAATATTCCTCCTGACTTCCATGTGCAGCACCTTTTATCAATATTTAGGGACTGGCAGGTGCAGGAAAAGACATGGAAGTTGGTGGGAAGCCTGTTTTCTGGCTAGACAGCAGGCTTAAGTGCTTAAGGCGGAGCCCAATTGTCAGTATAAATAGCTCTCTGTAAGGACAGTGAAAATTATTCTCATACAAAGCAGCTGAATTGGGACCAGCAAAATAATATCCCTTGTGAAACTCACACCAATGTCTTGAAATCTGCTGTCTGTGTCAGGTCTTTCTGGGCATCTTGGAAAGGTGGTTTTCCAGGTGGGGATTGTGAGCCTCTGCAAGTGCCTTCAGTGGAAGAGCTGGATCAGAGCAGGCTGAAATTCTCTCTGGTTTTATATGTAGAGGTGGTTTTCTTGCCCTAAATAGGAGATAATTTTTAGGAGAAGAGTTTGGTGCTCTTCTCCTTGGGACTGCTGGATTTTTGAGCTGCAAGAGTTAAACTCTTGGCTAAGAAGCTAAAAATAATAAATTAAGCTAAAGCTAAAAGTAATTTCACCCTAAAAGTAAGTGTATATCCCTGTTTCATCCCATTCTTTGCTTCTAGAAGGCCATTGTGTCTAATTGCATGCAGCATTAAAGACTGTGTCAACAAGGATTAAAGACTGTGTCAACAAGGATTTGTTTGTGATATAAATAAATTTTGCCTAAAAACCCCCTAATTTGTTAACTAAATTTCCACAGGAGAAATTTCCTCTGTCACCTGAAAGGTTTTTATTTATGCCACACATGAATTAGTCAAGTCTTCATCTTTTGTGCTGCTGCTCCTGATGTGCCTGTGGCTGCCAGAACGGCAGATGGCACCAGCACCCTGTGCTGCTCACAAAGCTCAGAAACCTCAGCACAGCCTCGACTGTGACCAAGCTGCTGAAATAGTATGGGGAATTTTAGCCCTAAAATCCAGCTCATAGCAGAGGTGGGTTGTTTTGATTTGGTTTGCTTGGGTTTTTTCTCTTGTTGTTTTGTTTCTGGGTTTTGAGGTTTTCCGTTTTGCTTGGTTTTTGGTTTTTTTTTAATCCAAGCATCTTCATAGACAGCTGGAGACTGTGGTTTTACCTGTAATTCCCCTTCCCCTCATGGGTGCCTCACTGCAGTGGTTTGAGTGGCTGGTAGCAGAACAAAGAAACAAAAGGTTTGATTTCTGCTGGGTGGGACAGAGCTCCTTGTTGCCCAGGTGTGCACAGAGCAGCCACCCTCAGGGGCAGCCTGGTGGAGTTGCAGTTGGGATGAACTGCTCTGTCACTGCCTGGCCAGGACCATGTCTGGGTGCATGATATCACTGACCAGGAGCTGCAGCCCCTGTTTGCAGCTGGCCCAGCAGTCTGACAAGTCCTCAGTTTTTTGCCTAAGTAGCTTCAGCACTGGCAGTTCTCCAGAGCAGAGCCTGGACATGAAATTCAGCATTCAGCAGGTACAGCAAGGGAAAGGAGTGGAAAATCCAGGAGATGGAAGTCAGGAGGAAAGGACAGAAGAGATTGCATTCATTAATTGTGGTGATGTTGAATTGCTCTTCTCCACTTGCTGTGTGGTTACAGGAGAGTGGCAAAGCTCCAGGCAGAGCTCTGGTTTGTTGTCTAACAAACATATCTGCATGTACATGTGCTTTACCTGGGGCAAGCTTATGGGACTATTAGTGAAAGTTTTAAGTTATCAGATCAAATCTGTCCAAGCAGAGTATGTGGCCTGGTTTTGTAGCTGGTCCTTGCCTCTCCCTGCATGCTTTTCCAAAGCCACAGACACTGTCTTGAATTTCTCCTTGGTGTCTTTCTGTGCATCTCTCATTCTAACCTCATCTGTGAGCTTTCCCATGGCCTTGCTCCTGAGCTCTGTAAATATCTGAGATGCAGCTGCTGTGGGCTGGTGCTTTGTGAGGATGCAGGGCTTGGTCCTCCCATGGGCTGTAGACACAGTCCTCGATCCAAGAGGAGCAGCTCTGCCCTGAGCACATGGGAGGAAGAGAGTTTTTGCAGTAGCACATGGGAGAGAAGATTGATCTTCTGAGGGATTTGAATATCCAAGTCCATTAGAGTTCCCTGGGAAATAACTCAGATTCATGCTGGCAGACTTTGGAAATAATTTAAAATTAAGTACCAAAACCCAATGCATTGCAAGAGTCCCAGCATGTAATTCTGAACCCACGAGGAGATTTGTGCTAATTTTGAAAATAATCTTCCTATTTTAAATATTGCTTTGAATGTATTTTGAACTTGAATATTTGGCAGAAGGGGAGCAATTAAATCAAAGGAAAGATTATATTATGTTACTTTAATTGTGATGGATTGAGTCATTTGCTGAAGGAAAATATCTACAAAGCATGTCTAAGTGCAGAAGCAAAACTGAAAACTGGTCTTGGCTGTTCTCTTGCCTGTGATGAATATATATTTATGTAATGCATTCCTTCTCATATCTTGATAACACCATGGGCCCACAGTGCATGAATTAACTCCACTGAGAGCTGCAGTCTCTGAGCCTGTGTAAGCACAAGGTATCAACATTTAGGTCCTGTATGTATTCATTTATACTTTATGGTTTTAAAGCTATATAAGGGAGAGGAGGAACATCCCTGACTGGATGCATTGCACCAATGGCTGGTGTCATTTGGAAGACTGATCCATGGCTGTTGCCAGCACCTGCTTCTGCTGCCCATGCCATAGGCTAGGAAGCGAAGGTTGGGGCATGTGGGATTTTGTGACAGCCCTACATTAGGCAGTGGGTTTCTTTTCAGAAGAACTGGTGAACCCTGCCTTATTTCCACCTTCAGAAAATTAGGCAACAAGTGCTACACAAGTGATAATTTTATTAAAACTGTCCTTTTTGGAGGTCTAAATTAAATCTAGTTATTAATCTATACAACAGACTGTAGTTTTTGTGGCTTGTGTTTACCTGGAGGTGTATTTGGTGAGTGCTGGGCACTCAGTGCTCCCAATCCCAGCAAGACCCAGCTGTGAGTGCTGGACACCTGGAGGGAGCAGCACCGATGGGAAGGAGCATGGAAAGGAGCACGGCAAGCTCAGAGGCTGTGTGATCTGCCTGATGCCCCACGCTCATTCAGGGTGGATCATCTGTCTCTGAGCCATTCCCATTCCTATTTCAGCCCACAGGCTGCTGGCAGCTGCTTTCATTAGAGCTTCTAACTTGAACAGAGGGGCAATGATGCTAAATGCTGCTGGAGAGGGAATGGCTTGGGCCAAGCTGGGAGGAATTTTGTCCAGCAAGTGATGTCTTGTCATGAAAAAATTGTATGTGCAAAGGTACAGCAACAGCTTTTGCTTCTAATTAAGCTGTACCTGTGGAGCTCCTGGGGTTTTAGGAACAGAGCTGCAATATAGGTTTTTAAATCTGTGTGCTGTGGTAATAAAGCCATTAGTATTTGAGGATGGTGTTGGCTGCTAACTGTCCCTCTCTGATCCTTCCTTGGTTAATGAAAATAGCAGTTGGATAAAAATGAAAAGATTTTGAGTTGTGAAAATGTGTGTTTGCACCACTAATCACTTGAAAAATCAATCTCCAGACCTTCATTTGTTAAGAGCAGCTGATTAGCTGCTCTCTGTGCTTTTTCCCTTTTAATAAAACCCCTGGGTCGAACAACAGAAGGATTAGCATTAAGGACCAGTTTTTTCCTTTCTGTGAGACATTTTGTCAAATGTTAGCCAGTGGGTAGCTGGCACACACAGGACAGAAATACCTTTGCCCTGGTGGTGAGAAGCCCAGGCTTCACCTGTGAGAGGGAGATGGAGCTTTGCTCCTCTCTGCACAGGCATTGACAAATTTGGGACTGGGTTGCGGTTGCACTGGATTTGGCAGCCCTCTCTGTCCCTTTCTCAGCTGCCCTGGTGGGGATGCTCTTCCTTTGCCAGCAAACTGTGCCTTGGAGGTGACAAAAGGAGCCACAGCAAACCCAGACTCTTGGTTTCCACATGCTTCTTTCTCAAGGGCCCCAGTTTAGATAATGATGATGATGACACAAAGATCTTTTGACGTAGTAAAAGATAACTCTAAGGTTAACACTCTGTCCCTCCTATATTTTACCCTGGAGAGTGATGGCTTTGAACGAGAAAGAATAATTCTGAAGTCTAGAGAGATTCCCTGAAATTGTAAAGATCATTGCTTCTCTTACATGACTTCCCTGTTCGAAGGTACAATTTGTCCAGCCAGGCCATAGGTAAAAAAGGGGCTCAGTGAACAAAGCTGGGGGGTTTGTCTGTTTTCTGACTGGTACCTTCTGGTTTCTAAACGGCCACATATCAGCCATCTGGCAACAAGAAGGTTTTTAGTATGAAAAATTAATTAGATACAATCTAAGCATAATTCTGCCTTGATTTTCTGCAACACAAGAATAGTTTGTACCCATAAAAGACTAGCAGGAAATATGGTGATAAAATAACCACTCTTAAATTTTTGTTCACTTGCTTATTTTTCAAAAAAAGGGAGCAATTGTCCCAGCTAAAGGTATGCATTGTGCAGGTTCTTGCTGTGTTTTCTAAGCTGCCCAACCCAGCCTGTACTGCAGGTGTAACCACCACAGCTGCTGCCTTGGCCAAACAAGGATGGCAGATAATGACAATAATAACAATATATGCCAATAATGACAGATTGTGCCATAATGAGTTTATGATGTGGATAAGTAATTACTATGGACTGAAGCAATTCCACAATCCTAGTGACCGAGGCTCCAGAGTTAATAAGACCAAATGTCAATACAATAAAAAAGTGATATGGGGCGACACTTTTGTTATTTTTCTTCCCTCTTTTCAAAACTAAGCCAAGAAAAAGCCTGATTGTTTCATAAATTCAGGCTCTTCATATTTACATTGAGGCCACTAGGAGAAAAATACATGGAAATTTCAGTTTTCCTCACAGAATAGTGAGCATGATGTGTAACTCAGCAGAGAGCTCAGGCAGCTCATGCACAAAGCTGGTCTGGGTTTTCTTAGGGTTTTGTCAAAATGCAGCTGTATAAATTCATTGACAATGCAGTGTCTGAACAGCAGGAGTGTTGGTGTAAGGTGTGGCAATTTGGCAAACAGATGTCTCTGGGTTTCTTGGGTAAAAGAGCTGACGTGGGGCTGGTGCAGGAAGTGTTGCAGGTACTCCAGGAACATGCAGAAAGGGATTTCTGGCCCACACAGCACTGCTGGGAGACAAAGCAAAATAAGTAAACCTGGGCAAGGATCTAGAGCTGACTTTGTCATGACCTTTTGTTACACTTAAAATGAGGGAAGTGATCTGCAAATGTATATTCTTTGTGATTTCCAAACCCTTCTCATTTTGGAAGTATTTAAAGAGCAAAATTTGTGTGTGGGAAAAGTTCTTGGACCATGTTGGCAGTACACTGATTTCCCTAAGAAGGTTCAAGCTGATGTTGAGCTAGAGATCATGAGGATGTTGATCCAGACTTCCAGCTGATGCAGCTGAGCTGACCCAGCCCCAGTGCCAGAGATGCAACCAGGCTGAGAATGTGGATGTGGAGAGGTGACAGTGGGAGGGAAGCTTCCTTGGCTGATGTGTGCCTCACCTCTGCAGAGGTGAAAAAGGTGGAAAATTCTTTTGAGGAATTCTTGTGCAGCTGCTGTACTGCAGGCCCAGTGTTTCTGGAGTGTCTCAGGTGTGCTGTAGGAAGCACAGCGCTTCCAAAATCTCAGGGAAGGAAAAGGATGATTCTGGTATTTGGTAGTTTAGTGTGCAGGGATTCTGCTACTAAAAATCCCATGACTTGCTTAATGGTGCCAAAATTGGGCATTGGATTCCTAATGCTTTGTAGTAGTTATTTTTAATTTAAAAATTACCTAAGTGAATGTAAACAACTTTTTTGTCTATACATGACAGCTATTAAAAGTTCCAGAGTGTGTTGGTGTTTTGCTGTGGTTCTTGTCTGTGGGATTTATTATTTAGTTTTGTGGTTTTTTGTTTTTTGTTGTGGTTTTGGTTTTTTGTCATTGGGGATTTTTTTGTTTAGGTGTTGTTGGGTTTTTTTGTTTTGGTTTGTTTTCGTTTTGGTTTTGTTTCGTTTTGGGTTTTTGGTTGTTTTTTTCCCACCACAAATCAAACCTTCCATTTTCACTGTCCTGATTGGTAAACCCGAAGTGCAGGTTGTAAAATCCCGGTGCTGGGTCCTTGCATCATGTAGATGTTCTTGCTAAATCCTGTGAGAAATTTTATCTCTGCTGTTTCCTAGTAAGTGAGGGAGTGGTAGAGAGAAGGAGGGAAAGGGGACCTGAAAATCCAGGTAGAGCAAGCTGAGCACTGGAGGATTCTAGAAACGGGTGATGAGCTTTGAGACAGGAGTAATCCATTTCCCACACGTATTTTGGAAACTCAGCCTGGGAGAAACCTTCCTCTCCCTGTATCCTTCCCAGAGAATAACACATTTCCTACCTCTGGCACCAAAGTGACTCATTTTTGATGTACTCAGTGCACTGAAGTCAGTGCTTTGTGAGCCAGATTTCTGTCTTGGCTGCAGCTGGGGACATTTAAGAAGGTTTATCACTGTGTGAAGGAGAAATCCATTGTACCTCTGTCACCCCCTGGGAATTCTGGAGCCTTTCAACAGTTTTTGATTAGGACTGCAGTGTTCATTTTTGCAGGAGGATGGCTGCTGAGATGTTAAAACTAGACAGGAGATTAACCTAAATGCTGAACAGTAGAGTGAAAAGAATGGGTTTTATACAGCCTAAATAATCTGATTTGAAAAGAGTGTTGGTCTACCAAAAATTATTTAGATCAATTTAGAAATTAATGCTTTTAGGTGAACCGTTATTTTATTTTTAGTGCTGCCTAAAGCTGACACCGGGATGTGGGCAACTTTTGATAAGAAGGAGTTGTCAGTACTTGGTTTTCCTCCTGATTTCATTTGGAAGCTGTGCCCAGAGGGCTGGGAATGGGGTGGTAGGCACAGGGCTGGCCAGGTCTGTTTGTGCTGCAGGACTGGCACCTTGTGCTGAGGGTGGCTGTTGGGTAAGTGGGAGAAGGAGGTGTTCAAGGAGTCAAGGACTCATTTCATTGCCTAGAGTACAAGTTAGCTTTCTTTCCATCTGGTTAAATAATGTCAGAGCCAAAGCAAATTTAAATCCAGACACACAGGTGTGCAAGAAGAGCAGGAGAGAAAGCAAGGTGGGTAAAAGTAGGTCTAAGGAATTGGGTGAAGGAAGAGCAGGGTGTGCGAACCTGAACTATGACGGCTGCATAGCCCAATGCTGATTCAACAACATGCAGAAAAGGTTTCTGGTGTGCTGAGCAGACATCTTGGCATCAAAACCTTATTTATAAATCTTTCCATCACAATTTCAATAGTGTTGGAAGCTAGAAATAGCACAGGTATAGCAGAAGCACCATATGGGGAGCATGGACCTCTCCAAGACAGGGCTGGAGCTGGGGCCAGGCTGTGTGCTGTGTTCAGGAGCTCTCATTTCAATGCTGAGCACCCAGGCTTCAGCTTTTGGAGCAAACCCTGCACTAATCTGATTGTTAAAGGTGGCATGTGAGTAATGCTTGCCTCAGGGACCAACTCAGCTGCTCTCAAGGTAAAGCAAATGAAGTCAGTATAAAAGGTTGACAGATACTCATAAAGATCAAATTTGACAAGCATCCTCTAGACATATTTAATATAAAATGCAGATGGCAGTAATTTGCAGAATCTCTGGATTCTGGTCATCTAAGGTGGTTCTGCTGATGTCTGTTTCTCTATCTGTACCATGTACTGAAATATTAACTTCCAAACCCATCAGGATCCCACAGATGAAGTAGACAGGAAACTAATTTCTATTGATTTCAGCCTTGCTTTGGTCTGTTGCACGAAAAAAAAGGAAAAAAATATTTTTTTTTTCTTGCATATCTGCGCAGACACACCAGGCTCATGCCTCCTCCATCACCGCCTCCACATCATGTTTTCTCACCACTGCCTTCATGCTGGCAGCTGAGGTGGTCTTCACCAAGAGATTTTGGTTTTTCCAAGAGACTTCAGCTCCCAGTTTGTGAGCAACATGAACTGGAACTGAGAAAAAAATAATCCTTCAGAGTCAAGGGATCCTGAACCAGAGCAGCACCAACCATCCTGGTGAGGCTGATGATGGTTCAGCAACATGCACCCAGGAGCAGCTTTCTGGTGAAGTTTTAATTAGGTAAATTTATGGTTATACTTCAGAAAAAGCATTTTTTTTTACTGAGCATGGCGGGTTAGACTAGATAATATCAAGAGGCCCCTTCACATCCTCAACAGTTCAGTCATTCTGCATATTTTTAAATTCTACCTAATTGTTAAATTAGCAGCTGAGTTTTTTTAGCTTTTCCAAGAAAACAGCTATTATTTCTTAGCAGCAGATGTACAGTAACCCTTGATTAAATTAATTCGACTGTTCATAGTTTTTCTTTGTTCATAATTTGTTTTTGCTCATAACTTACTGTTGCTATTCTCAGATGTTTTTTGTACAGCTGGTGCAGATCCTTTCCGTGCAGAAACACACTGAAAGTATTTTAACATTCACCTCAGCCTTTTAACATGGCTTGAGTACTCCCAAAATCTTAATATACTGTGTATTTTTATTTAGAAAGATGCAAGAGCTCAAAGCAAAAGCTAATCAACTCTGTAAATTGATAAGTCAGCAAAGTAAATGAGGCTAAAAAACCCAAAACCTTTTCCCTTGGAATATTTGATTTTTTGTGTATGTCATTGAATAAAGATGTGAGGTTTAACAGCATACTTGAGCTTCCATGATTGTTGGTTTTCTCTTGCATAATGGCATCAGTATGTCTGTGTCTGGTCTGTTCGCATGATGGGGATGAGAAGAAAGAAAGTTTTTGTTATAATTAATCAAAGACTTTTTTTTTAAATTTAGTGTCAGAGCTTGGGTTTCCTGGAACATCAAGCAGTAATTATCTCCCTGTGTTTGTTGACCTTTCAGTCAACTCAGATTTTGCTTTTGGATTCAATGCTAGTTCTGTGGCCAATTTTTAAAGGAGCCTTAAGTTCATCTTTAATTAGAAGCCAGGAATCTTGTTCCTAGTCAGTCACAGGACTTCCTTCAGCTGACGACTCAGCGCAGTATGTCAATGGTTTTGTTTGAATGCCTAAATACAGGCAAAGTTTTAGCAGGTTTTAGTTACTAAAGAACATTTCAAAAGATGTTTATGCTCTAAATATACATTAGGTTTTGGGGGTTCTCTCTGACAAGAACTGGGGGTGTGTCCCTGCTGGGTTGGCAGGAGGCTCTGCAGCGCTCAGAGGCTGTGGATGCCCCTGGAGAATGTGCACTCTTGGGATCAGGTTTACAGTCACTAACAGGGGAGGTGCCATTCAAAAGCACTGGAGTTTGACATTTTCCACAGTTCCCCCCTGCTCCCACCACCACAAAGAGCCGGAGACAGACGGCGCCTGCAAGAGCCCTTGAGAGCCAATTCCAGGAGAAAACCCAGGCTGCCTTGGACACATATTTGATGTTGGTTGACACCAGTCCCAAGGAGGAGATCTCTGATTTCTATCCAGGGCAGGAGTGCATGGTGCATTTGGTGTAAGTGAGAACTTGACCCACTCACACGGTCAGAAAGGTCTGGGAATAAAGAGCTGGAAGCACTAAGATGCTTACAGCTGTCTGAAAAGCTCAAATGTAAATGTGTGCTGGATAGGGTATCATGCCATGCTGACAGCATTGCTAGGTTTACTGGCAAAGATATTCTTTACAAATAATGAATTAGTGCCCTGGATATCTTGAAAGACATAATTTGCTGACTAATTTGCCTCCCAAAGGTTTACCCTGTGGGTGTGGTGAGGTCCCTCTGACCTTTACTTTGCAGCTCCTCAAAGGACAAGAAACTTAGAGCTACCCAGTGAGGGTGTGAAGTGCCCATCCTGCAGCACAGCTGAAGCAGCTGGAGCCCACTGTCCTGGGCTCTCCCTGCTGTTGTGAAAGCTCCCAAGCCTTACAGGAGTCTGGGAGAACATCCCTGACATCTCAGCTGCCTGATGGCTTTGTGCTCTGGCAAGGACTGCCTTCTTGTGTAATTCTCTGGGCATGGCTGCAGTTTGCAGATGGATCTTCCACCTGTGCAAGTTAAATTATGAAATAGTTCCTGTGCCTTCTTTTTTCCTTTGTAGAAGTGTCCTGTGAAGACATGATGCTCAAAGATAATTTTTTCTCTGGCAGCCCAGATAGCTGCCAGTGTGTTGAGTTAAACAGACAGACAGACAGACAGACACACACACACATTTGTTGTTGTTGTTGTTGTTTTTACATTGTTGTTGTTTTTACATGCTGCTACAATCTACTCTGAGACTTGTAAACTCTATCACCATTTCCTTGCAGAATCTTCCCCAGTCTCTTTCAGAGTCTGAGCTCTGCTGAGATCTTGTATCAGCTCTGTTCTGCTCTGTCAAATTCAGCTCCTTCCCTGCCACTTCAGAGATAAGTTACTTCTCCAAAATTTGGGCTCTTTGGCATTCATTCCTGCAGCTGAAGAGAGCTCCTTTAGAATCTGCCCAAGAGGCATGGGGAATGGGTAAGGACTGCTAGGCTATAGTTGCTGCTAGGTTCCTGTGGTTACGTAAAAGGGGAGGCAGCTAGATAGTTTAGTTAAGGAAATTTCAGAAGAATGGGAAATAGGCTCTGGAGAAACTGCTCTGGGATCTCCTTTCTTTTTTTGATACACAAAGATTCTTGACTTTTATTCTTGCCTAGATTTACTTCTCATGTGTAAGAAAACAGTGGTTGCTTGAAAAACAAACAAATCCAAATACCATTCTCACCCCCAAACCCAATAAACTGACTGAACAGCTTCCACTGGCCAACTACTTCAGAAAATGTGGGAAATATGATCAGACTACAGTCATGAGTTGGGTTTTATTAGTTGTAAGGATGGCAAATCCTGAGATGGCTTCAAGGTAGAAATCAATGCATGGACTCATCTGACACAACTATACCACAAATAATTATAGTCACAAAAGTAGTAATTTTGTAACTTGTTAGTAGACAAATCTGTTGGCCCTTTTTGAAGACAGGGGAGATCTGAATGTGCTGGGCAATGTAAGGGTGCCCTGGGAGCCTGTGGAGGTGGAGGCTGTGCAGCACTCATTGCAGGCGTGTCTGGGAAATCTGTGCCTCTCACTGTCCCCTCCAGCACTGCAGGTCTGATTCCATGCAATTAAGCACTGCAGGAGCCTCCAACCAAAAATGGAACTGGCAAGGAGGATAAGAAATTCTCTTTAGAGAGAACCCAAGTTTTCAGACCTTCATGTGGCTCTAGCAGCCATTCCTGGCTTGAAGAACTAATTCATGGAGCTGTTACAACCTTGACATCTACATGAATTAACAGGTTTTCCTTACCAGGTATGAGGTTGAAGTGAATTCTGCAGAGAATAGCTCCACATGTGCCAATTCCATGACATTATGTAAATAGCCTGTGACTAATGGAGAAATCTATGAAATCAAATGAAAGAAATGAAATGAAGTGAAATGAAAGGGAATTAAACAAAAGGCATCAGGCATTTGCATGGAAACCAAAAGAACCTTGTTTTAAAATGAGTGATAGCAGACAAGATAATTCTACAGTTGCCATTGTGGAATATTTCTAAGTGTCTTATTAGCATAGAATTGAAAGGACAATGTTGTTTATGGAGTCTATGAGGTTCCACTCAATTCTGCAGCCTGTCTGACCCTTCATTGTGAGGTTTCTCAAAGCTTTGCTACACATTTGCTCTCCTCTCATTTTTAAAGTTTTTTAAATTGCTTTTTTATGTCTACTTTTATCTATTTTTCTGTCCTTGTTTTCATTTTTTTCTTTCTCTGCCTTGGACCCCTTAGCTTTTAAAATTTTTCTTTCTGTCTCCTTTTATTGAGCTGGCTATTCCTATTTTTTTTCTTGTTTGTCACATACCCTGCTTAAATTTTTCTTTGTGTCTTTTTTCCTTTTTCCTCTTCTCTCATCCTGATGCTTTAAAGGGTTACCTTAGCACACTGCTATCTCTGGAGTGTACTTTATACCCCTCTGGGTTTGCCAGGACATCTCTGGAGGTCACCCCTTCTCCTCAGAGCAGTTTTTGAGTCCTCTCCTCCTTCTCATTTGTCTCCACTGGGTCAGCAGCTCCCTCACACATCTGAGGTCTGGTCAGGTCCCTTCCTGAGTACCTTTGTGCCCTTGAGCCATGCTCTGTTTGCTCCATGGCCATCCCTTTATTCTGCAGCAGCCTCTGGATCTCTCTTGAACTTTTGGATCTTTCTTTGGATCTCTTGGTGATTCTTGGTGTCCTGGTGCTCCAGTTGAATGAGAAGTGTCCTATCCCAGTTGCAGACAGTACAATTCACCAGCTGGTCAGGGTGATGGTTTTACACAGGGTAATATTTATTTGTCAGTCAATGGGAGAAATCAAAGTCTTTAAATCACACACAACACTGGCACTGCCTTTGTCCACAGACAGGATTACAGTCAATAATCAATTGAGCTCTTTGCTCAATGGAATCATTTCCACAGTGGATGTCAGTTCCCAAGTATCTAACCCTAGTTATAATGCTTAAAGTGAAACCAATCAACCATAAAATACACAGACATATAAAGACACAGTTCATTTACAAGGATGTTTATAAATATATTGGTCTGGTCTGCATGACCAAACCACTCAAAGAAAGCTGTGATGCCATTTTTGTTTTCTAAAATCTAAGACTTTCTACACTGGAATAGCATCTGAGAGTTCAGACTCCCCCTCTAGCTTTCTGTAGTTAATTCCATGGTGCTGCTCTCCCAAGGAGGCTCACAGTTCTCCAGCTGGTTGTATTAGGTAACAACTTTCTGCTGAGAAAGGCTGTTAGTATTTTTTCTACTTGGCTATACCAATAAAACAAGGGAAAATAAAGTCACCAGCATGACCTGAGAAAGGGCAACATTTGCCAGTTTAACTTGAGCAATCTTTAAGTATTAGGTATTAGTTACATTTACTACTGTCACATATCATGCTGGAGTCCATAATACTTATGCTTTAAAAACAAGTAACTACTCTTTGTTCCTATTCCTGTCACAGTCGATTGGCTCCTGCTGACTTGCTCGGAAGTTCAGTGTCAGGATGCACAGGAAGCCAGTGGATGTAGTGAGAGAATGTGCAGGGCTGAGAGCGATGTCTCCGAGACAGTGAGGATCCTCTGTTCCGTTAACAGATTGTTACAAGTGCAGGATTAAGGAGAGATGCTTGATGATTGAATGCTCAGAACAGAAATGGAGCATCCATCAACACTTGAGTCAAGTGAAAGTGTGAGAAAGAAATGAGAAGGAGAAATCAAGGCACAAGTATTGTTCACTTTTGATTCTGAAGCAGTGTCATTGCTCAGAGAGCTCCCACCCACTAATGAAGAACCCTCTTATACCAAGATTTTCAGACTAGAATGAAAAATTGAGTGCTTAACTCTGATCAGGATGTCAAGGAGTAGACAATTGGTATTACAAAAAGTGATGGCAATCTTTTTTTTTACCTGTCAAATACATACTGCCCAAGCACTTCTATGGGGAGACTGTAGAGACACCATCCATCAGCATCACATAATCTGAACCAGAATTCATTTCATGGCTGTTTTAAAACCACTTGGGACATGATAATGAAACCACCTCTGATGTAAAAGTAAGCACAATTGGGCTTGTTGATGGGATGGGATAGGGTAGGATAGGATAGGATGGGATGGGATGGAAGTCCCTTAAGAAAGTTCACACATGGGAATCTCAGCTGGGACTGATTCAAACATTAAATACTGTCTAAGAGTATTGCCAATTAGAGTAATCTGAACTGCTGTGCAAGTATTAATAAATTAGAGTAAATTGTGACTGTCATGTGCTTGTAAAATGCTTTAAGCATGGGCCCTGAAGCTGTAAACAGTATACTTAAATTTGAGGAAGGTGGTGATAGAGATTTGTGTTCCAAACCTAGGGAAACGCAGTGGATAGCCCAAGCTCTAGCAGGTGTGACACCAGCATTTGTTAAAATGCTGTTCAGGGAATGACCTTCTGACAGGAGTACATGGTTTTCAACACAGCTACTGGGATCCCCAAGAAAAGTGAAGTTCCTGGATCAGTTTTGCTCTCAGTCAAGCCAGTTGCAATGAAGACAGTGAAACACTTTGTTACTCAGGAGTTTCAGTGGTGAGAGAAGCAGCTCTATCTCTTCACCAAAGCACAGCCAGCACCTCTGACTATGCAGGGCCCCAGTGTTATTGACTGCAAGTTACTGCTTTTAACTTGATTAAATGCCTATTGCGCTGAACAAACAGATGATGTAAGTCAGCAATAAAGGCAGCCCAGTGACCTGGGTTGAAGTTCAAGGAAACAGTTAATACTTAGTGAGGTACTCTCAACAGTCTGACCATTGGCCTCTATTAGGTATTTGTTTCCTGGTTTCTTTTCTCTGATGCACAAGGCTGGTGTTTAAGTTAAGGTTTGTATAATCAGTTCCAAATGTATGGTATTTTATTTACTTAGGAAAAAAATCCCTAGATTATGCCAAAGCTAATCCATACCTATCAGATACTTGATTGCCATGTCACTAATTCTGCCATTCTTGCTCTTGTCATGGGGCTGCCCTTATGACTTCTATAGGTTCAGACACTAAGAGATTTCACCGAGGTTTTTTACCTCAGTGTGAATCAGAGGGCACTTAAACCTCAGATCTGCAGGAGCTGCTGAGGCTCTTCTGACAGAGCTGCTCTGATGAGCAGAGTGGTGCAGACAGTCTGAACTAATGCTGTAACAAGAGAACTGTGCCTAAACCCTTTAGGACCTGGATGGCCATGGAAAACGATGTTTCCTCTCCAAGAGAACTTTATAGCCTTAAGTCGAGTTTCATCACAGCTGAGACATCAAGGAGCTCATTGTAATTTGAATGTGAATTTTTTTGCTTAAGTGAGGCATTAATAAATTGCTAAAGTTAGAGAATACTTTACAAGGAACTTTATGTACAACTGTTAGAACAGGGGGTTTTGAAAATCAGAAGGAAAAAAAAAGAAGGAGCTTTAGCAGTACAAGTAATTAATTATATTTAATTTGAATAAGAGGAAGCATGGTGAGTTTTTGGACTAAACTGTTCCAAGTACTGTATTTAAACAGCTCAATATTAACTGATTATTTATGTTGTCACTATATCATGGATGAAGAAGAAGTTTGGCTATTTTTTAATGGCCACACTGGAAAGTGGTTTTTAAAATGTTTTAGTTTAAGAAAAGTTGTGTTCCATATTATCCCTTTAGGCTTCTTTGCACTGTGTTACAAAATAAATATTTTCAAACACAGAAACTGCGTTTCTGTGAACAGAAATGACACATCTACTCAAGTGTGTCCTCTTGCTAGTGCAAAAATGTGGGGAAAAATATATCTGAAATTAAAATGCAAACCTAATTTTCTACTCAAAGAGAAATCTGAGTAAGTAGCTAAAACAAAATTTACTCTGAATTCATTGTGGGATTTTTTATAATGGAGATTCTAAAAGGTCTATTGTAAGAAGCAGTGATGACGGTGAGAGAGAAAGCAATGATCTTTACTGGTGGTTTGGAGAATGCACTGCTTTTAGGAGAAATGCTGAATATATATTTCATCTTGATTAACATTCTGAGTGAACTTTGCAGTATATCAAATGGGTCCTGTTTTAGTGTTCATTAAAAAATATAGAAGTCCAGCTCAAGCCTTTTCCCTTATTAAAATACAATTTCTGGGCTAAACTGGTACTAAGCCAAAGCAAACTGCATGAGGAGGCTGAAAGGAAGGTGGTGGAGTCTAAGGATAACTTCAAGGGCCTTCCTTACAGTGTGAACTGCCTCTTAACTGCAGATTAACCAGAGAGGGTATTGATGTAGGATTGCAAAATAAAAATGCCAGAAAACAGTGTGTGAAAGGCTGCTGAAATTAGGGGTTCAGGGTTTACCTGGGGGAAGCCAGGTGTCTAGGAAGGACATCCCCATCACTGGCTGAAATGGAAACATTTTTATTGGAGTTAAGGCAGCATGCCAGTGACTTGGAAACAGTGGATCAAAAAAAGTACAATGTTAATACTGTTTATAATTTATTATTACTGATCTTTAGGACTGTTGGAAGTGGTTTATCAGCATTAATACTATCATAAAGTACTTGTTAAGAGTATGCTTTTAAGAGCATAATCCTGGTTTTGTTCAACTAAATGGCAGGCTTCCTCTAAACTTGGGGGTAACATGACCTAGACCTGCAGAAAAAGGCCATATGTGACAAAATGCAGAATTCTGGAAACTGCAGTTAGATTATTTTATATATCCACATGAGGATTATTTAACTTCAGAGACCCCTTAGATGCATCTGTTTGCAGGTTTGAAAGGGCAATATTTTCATATTCCTCTTGTGATGCTGAGCATCTGCAGTGGTGAGCTAATACTACCAAATCCTTCTGAAAGTTCCTGTTCAGAAATCCATAAAAGATAGGATTGATACATGTTGAGATCATGGCCACAAGGTGGCAGATTGTAAATGTCAGGTTATGATTACAGCTCATTAGTGCCTCATAGTTCCAGTCAAAAACCACATTGAATATATTGAGAGGCAACCAGCAGGCTGCAAAGGTCACAACAATTGATACCAGCATCATATTGATCCTTTTGTTTTCACTCAGCCTGTTCTCATTCTCTCTCATTCTGTCTATTTTACCTTGTCTCCTTCTAAGACATACAAATATTCTGAGATAGCAGATAAAAATAAACCCCAATGGGAAGCAGTACTGAAAAACCAGCAGGCTAGTGGTGAAAATCAGTCTCTCTGTAAGAGACGGCCATGCTTCAATGCAAGCAACCTTGTTCTTGTAGAAATCACTGTGGAAAGACAGATGTTTAAAGGGTTCATCTGTTATTTGGTGGAATACTAAAAAAGGAGTGGATATGATAAGGGAAAGCCCCCAGATGAAAAGAATTCCCCAATAAGCATGTGAAATATTAGGCTTCCAGCCACGTGGGTTCACAATTAACTGATATCTCTCAATAGCAATGAGTACAAGTGAGAAAATGGAGACTGTGACAGATAGACTTTGTATGAAAGAGCCTATTTTACACATTGCTTCCCCAAATATCCAGTGGTCCATTAAGGTATATGCAACTGTGACAGGAATGCACATGATACAGATCAAGACATCTGATAAAGAGAGGTTGGCAATCAAAATGTTGGTGACATTTTGAGCTTCTTTCCGTCTCTTTATTATAATAATTAAGCAAAGATTTCCAACAAGCCCCACCAGTGTAACCAATGTGTAAGCTGTGATAAGCAAGAATTCTGCAAGGGAGGAAAGTTGGCATGTATCAAAGTTCAAGAACTGAGAAAGGCTAATGTTAGAGATAGTTTGATTCAGGATCTCACTGGGATGCTGAACAGCTTTATCCATCCTGAAGCATCTTCCAACCTATGGACAAAACCTTGTATTATTTAGAATATATTTTGCATGGAGATTTTCAAGGCAGCGAGTACTGTGGGTCTACCATTGTAGTCAGTGTCCTTAAAGTTTTGAGCAGATCTAACATGATTAATTACAGTACTGGAAAAGCACATGGATATTAGTGGGTTTATGTATCTCTGGAGAGGTTCATGTCACCTTTCTAAGGTTCTGCACTGACAGTGCTAAAGATCTATAACTAATGTACAAGAAATAGCTGTGGTATCTGTTCTGAATAAACTTGTATTGACACTTTCATATAAATCCTCTTTTACCAGTTGTGGATAAAGTTTGCTTTTCAGAATAAAGTATTCTAAGATCTGTCTCTGGTGAAGATTTAAGAAGGTTTAATGGATTCCAGTGAGGATAATCTGTTGTTTTTATATTACCAGAAAAGAAGAATTGGGTCCTGCCATCATTCTGCTAGCTTAGACATCACACTTAGATTTTCTTTAGAACTACAAAGCAATGTGAGTTAATACACTCAATCCCCCTGAATTAATCAAAATTTTGTGCTTGAGCTCAAATGGCATTCAAAAATTCTATAAATTATATCTCAAAGGGAGTTTCCTGTTCTACTGATGCATTGAATATATAGTATGTAGTTTTTACTAAATCTAACAGGAGGAAAATTTAAACAAAATAAAGCTCACATTGTAGTTATGCTGACAATTATTCTTCTTTCTGCTCTAATTTGAACAGGAGTCAGGCAAAAAAAATTTGATATTAGCACAGCTCTATGGTTTTAAAACTAATATTAATGGAAGAGTTAGGTTCAACAGATATCTAGATGGATTTGAATTTATCACTAAGTGCAAAAGTTAATTTTAATTTTAAGGCTTACCAGCTTTCTGGCCAGAAAGAGGTTGTTTCCAACCTGGGAAAGGAAAAGTTAAGTACAAAAAGAGTTTTTTAGAATTCAAAAATGGGTAATGGATTTATGCTCTACACATATATCTTTCAAAATTCAACTTTAACTCACCTTAATTCCTCTGTGAAATTATTGGAAAACTAGCTGGAAGGAGATCATTCTTCACCCCTAGTAATGGCATTGAGAACCTGTGGAGAAAGGAGAATGAAGAAGCTGTGGGATGTTAAA
Source organism: Anthoscopus minutus (assembly GCA_013399455.1). Taxonomy (NCBI): domain Eukaryota; kingdom Metazoa; phylum Chordata; class Aves; order Passeriformes; family Paridae; genus Anthoscopus; species Anthoscopus minutus. The sequence continues at coordinate 902,524 of VWYI01046931.1, forward strand.
GAATACACAAAAAACAAGAAATGATAGGTGGATATTTTATTATTACTAGAAACAATCTGCTTATGTGTAGAAGATTTGTCAGCCCTTCCAAAGAAATGATTGCCATTATTTAATCATTAAGGATTACAAAAAAATGTTTGGTGGTCTGTACAAAATTAAACACTAAATCTGGGGTTATCCAGGGGAGTTAAGATTCTGTAGTTGTTTTCCCACAGACACTCAAAGAATATTCCAGCCAGAGTTATATCCTGGACTGCTTTTTCCTGATACTTCTGTTTGATATAAGTTTGGGTGCTTCAAATTAGGATTCTAAAAAATCTCAAAAAAACACTGCTCACCTTTGGACTATCTATTACCACTGTCATTCTGATTAAAATACTCTTCAATCAGCATACACATGCTGAAGTGGGAAGTGGCTGTAGATATATGTGACTCTATGTGGCCCTAATGTCCCAAAAATGACTAAATTGTGGTCAGGGCTAGCATTAAGCTCCCTAAAGCATGTACAGGGATTGGTTAAAGCTATATTGGGGAATGACATGGAAAACTCTACAATCTTGCTGCACAGACTATGCAAGTCTGGTGGCTCTGGTAGATTTTGCAGTCCCTTGCAGGTGTCCCTACTTCAGCAGGGCAAGACCAAGAGCTGGGTACTCTGCTGTGTGCCCACCAGCCTCCACAAACCTCTGCTCCCAAGTCCAGGAGAGAGGCCAGGGACTGTGACTCTGACAGTCATGCCTGCAGAACCCTGCAGAACCTGGTGATGTGACAGCCCCTTCAGGCCACCTGTTTCCTGGAAAGCACTGTCACCTACCTTTCCCTGGAGCAGCACTGATTGCCTGGCTGGATTTATCACACCCAAGGATGCATGTGCTGGAAGGACAGAGGCCCTAAATAGTAGACTTACCACCAACAGTGGCAGTTTTTGCCCCGATGAGATTTACTGCCACTTCAGAAGTGTGAGGATCAAAGTCTGGCTGCTTTGACCCAAGGGTGATCTTTCCCTGCAGTGCCTGTGGTGTTCACCTGGCTGGCACAAAGACAAACTCTGCTCTTCCCTGCTTTATATGTGAGAAGGACAAGCTGTGAAGACTCAAAGGCCATGAGGCTGAGCCAAGTTTGTAATATTTTATGCACTATTTGGTAAGCTTGCTTATTTCTCCATGGATGCACAATACAATTTGATAGCAAAGTCTAAATGTACTCTCCCAAGAAATCAGGATAGTAGGGATTCTCTGGCATTTTCTGTTTGGGAAAAGTCCCTGTACTGACCTAATCAGTTCACTTGCTACATCAGTTTTAGGCACATTCTCCATCAATACTGTCCTTTTCTCACAAGAATGTGTCATTTCTTTTCACTCTTTGGTTTGTGCCGGGAATTAAAGAGTGAAGTCTTTAGTTCACAGCACTCTGCAAGGCAATTTAAACATTTCCTTGGCAATAAAACAATTACCCCTGTCTTGGTAAACATCTGGAGTATTCACAGCACTAAAAAAATAAGTTATTCTAGTATTTACTGCAGCATGTTGAACTATATTGTAATACATACTAGCACTTTTTAATCTAATAAATAAGTTACTGTAATCAGCATCCTTGGATTGCAAGTACAGCTGATACCAGAATTGAAGTGTTTAACAAAAAGAACTAATTACTTTAACCACTAATCCATGCATTTTGGAAAAAGATTCTCTGCCATAGTAAGAGTTTAGCACTGTAAGTTATTATAAACCCCTTAGTCTTGTTTCATTCCTCTGTCTGCAGAAACATTACTGATATGTTCATAACCAAAAGAAAGGTCTAAAATAAACTGAGTTTTAGAAAGGCTTTATTTCCTAAGTATTTTCTTACTGCTGCTAAAGATGAACAGTCCTGTCCTTTCAAGGTGATCAGTAAATGTTTCAATTACAAACATTGTTTATTAAGTTCCTAAGTATTGCACAGATAAAATGTGGAGAAAAATTTACATTCAATTTTAAATATAGGTTGTAGAGAATAAAATAATGCTTTAAAAGGTATTTCAGTAACTTTTGTCACAGTTTTATGGATTTTCTGACTTCTTACCTGATGAAAAATTCAAGTCATATCCACACTGCCTTTAACAATTTTCCTTTTCTCTCAGAGCCAGCAAACACATCTTCTTTCTGTATAAAAGGATCCAGAGCAAAGCCATGTCTCCCAAAGCGATACTTAAAGTCTCCTTTCTTCTCTGTCTGAAACAAACCACAGATCCCCAATTTCCAACAGTACTGAATCTGCCAGGCTGTAGGAAGGCTGCTGAGGAATAAAGCAAGCTCTGGAATCCAAGAAGAGGCGAACAGCAGTGAGCAGGGAGGAGGGAGGACCAGTAGTCATGGGGATGGATTTTCCTCCACTGTGCTGCTTCCCTCCACCCGTCAAACATCTTATCATGCAATTTCATTTTCAATTATTTAATCTGTTCTGTAGTTCAAATGTTTTCCCTCTGCAGGATTTCATACATAAGCATTTACAGATGGCATATTGTTTAATTAACTGATACAGCAATACAATAAGCTGCTTGGAAAGAGCATGCACATCCTATTAAGTGTATAATTTGCTTTATTGCAATTAAGATAATCAGATTTTCATTATAAATTTATATTTTAGCTTATTCTCCTCAGATAAAAACAATACTCCTGAAAAGCCAGGCATGGCACACTGCACTAGCACATAGTGAAAAGGGGTTTAATTTTTATTACTGTTTTTTCAGTAAGAGTCCATACATTTTTTAGTCATATGTTTATAAAGATGAACATTCAGCTTATTCACTAAATATTTAGAATGAATGTTTATGAAATGGGAAAGGAACTAGATTTCTTAGGACCTGCAATCTGGTAATTCGCTGTATAAACTCGTGCATTTTTACCCACATCCACTTAACTTCCCATATCTGTCTGGTTTTTTTTCAAGAGAATGATTTTCAAAAAGCAGTAGGATTTTTGGGATGAGCAATACTGATGCTATACTGAAGTGCAATTCAGAACTAATTAAACATATTGTTGGTTGTCAATCTATACTACTTGGATAAAATAGGTACAGGGTGGAGGGATCTTTTGTGATCAGCCAGATGAACATCCTGCTTTCCATACATTTGAGTCTATTCATGATGTGTTTGTCCAGACTGTTTTATAACCATCTGTGGTAATCTTAGATTAGGTATTCAAGTGCCTAATTGACTGCTAGGAAGATTCATCTCCCTGTAAAACTTCCTTCTCTTTAGTTTAAGCCAGTGCTTTTTATTCTAGGTGTGGTCTGGGAATTCTGATATTTTAACCAAAAATGCTGCAATCAAGCAATATGAATATATTTTTATAAAGCATTTCTAGAACTTGCTGGGTTTGATTATGTGAAAATTACCATAAAAACAAAGCTTTGCCAAAATACTTTAGAAATTCTGCTTTTGGTTGTACTGTAACCCCAGGAAGTTAATCAGGACCTGAACATGCAATATGATAGATAAGCATCAGAACACGCCATAAAAATGTATTATCTATTTATGAAGCAAATAAGTCAATAAAATTAAAAGATGTTCTGATTCTATTTATAAATATCAAAGTCAATGTTGCTTATTTTCACATGCCTCTGTTTCTAGTATAATTCTATATGCAGTCCTTCACATGTGGAAGAAGTGGAATCTTTAGCATGTGATCCATTGGCTTAACAGTTGTATCAACCTGCTGCCTCATGTGGATTTAATTGTTGTAACCTGTTGTGAATTAGATCACATCCAGCATCAGAGGCTTGTGGGTGCAGCTACTCCTGGTGTGTTTAATCCTGACGTCAAAGGTATGTATGCTAAGCGGGACCCATGGCTCTGGAGGAGGGATCATGGTGTATTTTTTCAGCCAAATGCTGGACCAGCTGTTTGCAAAAAGGGTTAATGGATAGGAGAATTGTATTTACTTTTTATCAATGGTCTTGTCATTTCTAAATTGCTCAGTATTAAGTGATGAGTGAAGTGCCATAATATGTTTTTAAACTTAAAGTTTGTAATAACATGTGCAGCATTGGCAACAACTTGTTGGTGAAACATAACACTTAACTCCTTTGAGTTCACCTTTTGCTCTAACATTTACATGATTCCTTGGCCAGCAGGAATCTTTGCTGATGGCTGATCACTCTAAAATTTTGCTTTTGCTTAGTTGTTTCTCCTATGTAACTGTGCAGCAGCCCTTGTTTCTGCCTGTTGCAGCCTCCTTCAGAAAGCAAGATTTAGTAGAGATGTACATGTACAGCTTCCCATGTGAAAGAATTCTTTAACAGCAGATTGGCCAGAGACCTGTAACATCTGTGAAGAGTCATGGAATCACAGACTGGTTTGGGTTGGAAGGGACCTTAAAGGGACCTTAAAGCTCATTCAGTTCCAATGGGCAGGGACATCTCCCACTAGACAAAGCTGTTCCTAGATCCATCCAACTTGGCCTTGGATACTTCTAGGGATGGGGCAGCCACAGCTTCGCAGGGTGATTTCTTCCAATGACTCACCGCCCCCACAGTAAAGAATTTCTTCCCAAATCCCACCTGAGCCTGCTCTCTGTCACTACAAAGCCATTCCCTCTTGTCCTGTCATTCCAGGCATTGCCCAAAGTCCCTCTCCAGCTCTCTTGGAGCCACTTTAGGCACTGGAAGGACTCTGAGGTCTCCCTGGGGCCTTCCCTTGTCAGGCTGAGCACTCCCAGTTCCCTCAGCCTGGCTTCAGAGCAGAGCTGCTCCAGCCCTCATAGCGCCCTGACGGCCTCATCTGGACTCACCCCAACAGATCCACATCCTTCTCACATGGGAGTTCCAGAGCTGGATGCAGCACTGCAGGTGAAGTCTCACAAGAGTGGAGAGGCAGAATCACCTCCATCATCCTGCCAGTCACACTGCTCTTGATGCAGCCCAGGACAAGGCCAGATTTCTGGGCTGCAAATGCACATTGTCAGTTCATGTTGAACTTCTTGTCAACCAACACCCACAAATTTCTCTCCTGGATTATTGCTTCCCAATAAATACTGTTCTTTATAGCACTTCAAAGAGGAACAGAAAAATAAACAATAATAATTGGAAATCTCATATGTTAGTGTTGGATGTGCTGGTTAATATCATGAAAGTAAGATAAAATGCTGTGATGGAGGAAAAACACACTCCCCTCATATTTTCCTGTTCTGTGGAGAGATCAACACCCTAGTAAAGGATTCTCAGTAAATAGCCCCTAATATGACCAAACTATCAACAGCTAAGTATGCATTGGGACATTTTCTTCATGGATATACATGTGTAAGTTAAAGCACTGCTGTGTGACTCAGAGATTTTTTTTCCTAATTGGAAATAATTGTCACAAAAATAATTCATGTTCACTACTTGGAGTTTAGGTCTCACTCCATTACACTGCATAGCTCTAAAGGACACCTTTGCAATATCCTTGACGCCTGATCTCAATTTGGATTCTCAATTAGCTCATGCCTAGAATGAAAAGTCAACTGTTAAAAAATCTGCTATAACTATAAATGAGTTACTTATAATAACATTAATTTTTAAAATTGTGTCATGCCATGAACTGTTGGCTAATTTCTGGACCTTATTCAGGTGGCATAGAGCTGAGATGGGAGATGAATACACTCCCTGGCTGGGAGGTTACCATCTTAATTTTTTGGGTCAGCCAAGTTACTTTTCTCATTGAGAACAAGATAAGATATGTGAGTAATTGTAATAGGAGTGTGACTGCATAATTTCATATTTTATAATGGATTCCACTTTCCAAATCCTGATTCAATTCTTTGTAGCTTTCTAGAATTTCTTCAACTTACTTTTACCAAAAGTCGTCTCTGCCAAAAAATGAATTATTTCAGTAGCTCACAGATTTGGTGGGACTATGATAATTTGTATCTCTGGTTTGTTTTTTCCCATTCTAGAGTCTTTTTATAACAACACTGCGAGCACTAAACCCTGCTGCGCTCATGGCATGACATCTTTCAGTGTCCTAATTGTTAATTAAGAAATACTTAAATAATCAAAAGGTTTTTTCCCATTAATCTCAGTCTGTTTCAATTTTCCAGAATGTTTCAAACTGTAACAAATGTGGATTTTCTGGACTAAAAATATGAATTCTAGATTGCTATTTTCTGTTTAGAAAGTCTCAATTCACACCACCTCATTTTAAAATTTCTTGAATAGCATGGATGTCTTTCAGCTAATTTCAGGCAGGTACTTACTGAGCTTCACAGCACAGCTCTTCCTGCTGTGTTCAAACAAAGCTTAACATCAGTCATGCAAAAGCACCACTAACCCACCCCACAGAGGTTCTGTGGAATGAGAAAGAGTTGGAGTGCAGGAATAGCTAAGGAGAAAAAAATAAAAGCAAATATATTTTAATTTAATTGGAAAATACTTAATGAAAAATTTGCAGGTGAATAAGCTCAGAGCTTGGCTGAGATTCTGCTGGCTGTAGGTCTTAGGATCCTGGTCTGTCTCAGACTAAGACACAGTGAAAATTCTCCCCTCTAATATCTGTCACAGCATCGCTACATTCTTTGATCCTTCACAGGAATCTTGACTTTTGAGACTGTATTTTGCTGCCTTACTTTTATCCCATCACTTCAAATTATGGCCAGATTTTATATAAAATTTTAGGAAAGAGAAGAAAGGAAATAATGAATTATTAAAGAAGAGTGAAAAGATGAAAGCGGAAAAGAGAAATTGAACTTCAGAGGGAAGAGGAGGGAGGGCAGGGTTTAAGGAGAAATAGTAACTTAAGTCCAAAGAAAAGGATGCAAATTCAATTCTCTGATGACTTTCCACTTCACCCTTCACAATGGTGCTTTATTCAGCAAACTCCCTTTAAAAATGGCTCGGGGAAGATTTTGTTTAGTAGATAAACTTTGATACTACTTACTGAAGAAATAGTACCTGTGGGTTATTCTGTTACCTTTTTATCTGTAGGTTATCTTAGTTTGCATTAAGCAAACACAAGAGAAGGATAGTGTTGTATTCCTCATGTGAATCTACACAAGGTCGAGATTTTTATCCCGAGAAGTGTCATGTTCAGACTTTAGGTCTATCTAGTTGCCTCTCAGTATTTTTTAATCTTTTTCAACAAAAAATCCTTTCCTGATCATACTAATTCATGGAAGTCTCCAAAGCTAAGATTGCAGTGTTGGTTTATGCAGATGAAAGTGCAAACAGCAGAACAGAGTGAAAGAGAAACTTTTGTCAAAAAAGCAAGAGGTCTCTCAAGGACAGCTGCACATCTTTCAGAAGTTTTTGCACCTGTAACTAAAGCAAAGTGCCAGGCTGGGAATGCTCATGGTGCTGCTGTACTTTTACACAAAATGCCTCTACACAAATGAACCACACAATTATGCTCTGCTTGAGGTGTTGATTTGGATAGGAGTGAACCTTCCAAAAGTCTAATCATATTTCATTGAAATGAGGAAAATAAAAATCTTTGCCTCTGTGTGTATCTCAGAGTGACATGGGAAATTATGGTTGAATCCCTTGTATTCCCAACTGTTCCCACCTATGCACAGTTAGAAAAATCTGGGTGAAATGTATGTGTAACTAAGGTGATATTATGAGTCTTCAATATGAATGCAGAACTAATTCAGTAAATGGTCTGCATGAAGGAATCCTGTAGCTTCAAAATGCTTTCTCTCTGCTGAAAGGTCAAACTAAACCTAAGCCTAGAGCATTGCACTATACTAAAAATACTTATTAAAAATTCAAGTGATATACTTAAATTGCTTAAAAAAAAGAATCAATGCCTGCTGACTTTGGAAGCCACAGATGTAACTAGATTAAAGAGGTTGATACTAGTTAAAAAGATATGACTTTGTCTTTATATGAGGGTTGAGTTAAAATATTTGTAACTTACGAACTACTTTTGACTTCATAATATTTTCCTATTGCCCTTCATGCTCTTTTCCAAAACTTCATTATTCCTTTTCCATCTCGGCAGTTTGGATGCATTAAATAACATGACAAAATGATGTTTCTCAAATGACAAAAATTGATTTACAGAATTCCTTAGGAATTAATTTTGCATCAGCTTTTACTAAGAATATATGGTAACACAGGAAGTCGTGTTGGAAAGGGACTGCTCAGATGTCTCTGGTATTCAATCTCTTAAGCAGCAATGCCCTCCTGTGGACTCTAGGCAGTATGATTTTTTCTGAATAACTACAAAAGTGTATGCATGAAAACGATTTGGTTTTCCTTCTTCCTAACACACTAATTAAAATGTCCCATGAAGACATTTCATTTAATTGGCATTATTTGGTCAATGCTTCTGGTTTGAGAAACACATTTCCTTTTAGGTAATGATACAGGTGGAGCTTTTATCTGAAAAAGCACCTAACTTTAGAAACTTCAGCTGCTGATTTTTGTTTATTCTATAGGTTGCTATGAATTAAAAACATGCTATGCTGCAATTGCCTTGTCAGAAAGTGAAAAGCATGTATTTCTTTTGCATGATGCTTTCCTAAGAATTTTTATATCCATAGGATGGTACTATGCATTTACTAGCTCACAGCAAAACACAGTTTAAAAATTCTGTGGGGAAGCTGCTGTGGCTGCTGGAGTATTTCTGGTTTACATCTCACACACAGTGAGACTTGTCTTCGGTTCTGCACTCACACTGTGGCAGCACTTGTGTCTCTCGTTGGCTCACATAGCTTGAGGGAAAAGCACATTTCAGGAGCACAGAACGGCACCTGCATCCTCAGAATATATGTAACAAGTGAGTTGCTGCAGAGCTTGGGTGACTGGGTGCCTCAGCAGGCATGAATCTAACAGGTACTGGACAGGCCCATTTGGAGTTGCCGAGGCAGCTTGGGTGACCTGGGAGGAATGAAGGTCTGTGGGATCTGCAGGAAAAGCTGAGGTTTAGCTGTCTGGGATACCTGCATCCCAGAGCCTGGTGGGAAGTGTCAGGGCACATGGAAGTGTGCAGTGCTCTTAGCCCTGCCAGGCTGTGCACTGAACTCAGAGCAGGGTTTTGAGTGAAGGTGTGAACAACCTTCAGCAGCTGGGAAAGGCGGGTACAGGGAAGGACAGAAGGACACCAGGCCAGGCGCAGTTTGGCCTTTGTGCATTTTCAGAGGAGACATTTCCACCTGCAAGACATGGGTATGTGTGTCTTAAAGGTGTTTTCCTTTCATTAATCAACCAGTCAGAAGTGTACATGAATGTCACCCTGAAAATTACAAGCCTTCTGATTTTCTCTGATGCTCTTTGGAGTCCCTGATGTTCTTCTTTAAGTTCTCTCATGTTTTCATATTTGTAGTGCATGTTCCCATGAATTGTAACCTAAACATAGGTTGTTTTCAACATTCCTCTCTGAGGATGTCACTTGATGGACTTTTCCCTTGACCAGTGGAACTGGAGAGGAAGTCACCTCATTCTCCAATCCCTGATCATTGTTCAGAATGTATATATTTAGCAAGGTCAAAATAAAGATTATTCTCTTTTCGTGTCTTGACGAGAGACTGAGTGCTGTGTCTCCTTTCTGCTCTCCAGCGACACATGAAGAGGAAGAATTTGGGCTACACTTGAATTAAGTCAGTGGCTGACTTTTCCTATTGATTTATTCACATCCTAAAGACTCTCGTCTCTTCCTGATGCAAGCTCTGACTTTTTTCTTTGATCTGTTCCTTGGCCTACTTGTCTCTCTTGCTTTCAGGGGGAGAAAGTGCACTGTAAACAAGCTTTGTTTTCTCTGTTATCTGTTGAGGCCATAATTAGCTTCTCTTAATTTTTCATCCCTTTTGCTCCAAATTACTATGGGTCTATACAATTCTCATGGATTATTTTCTATGTGACACATATTAATTTATCTTGTGAAGGGCCATACAACTCTTACAATAACTAGTAGGCAAAATATAGTTTTATACTTCCTGTAATTTATGTGCAGCTTGCAGATGGCCTCTGGGAAGATTTTTATTTAATACAGTAGGATGTGTTTGTTTATTTTAAAACCACAAATATTTCAGTAGCACTATGGGATATTCTCTTTTGTTAAGCTAGATAAAATGATGGTGTCAGTTCATGCATTGAGATAAATGGATCTAAACCAGTGACAACTTTCCTTGTGATTGTCAAATACAGGCATTTAACAGGTTACTCTTACTATAGACTTGGTTATAACATTAGAAAAATCCAATCTGAGTAAAATCAGATTACTGTACTGCAAGTATCAATGCCACTGGTTAGTGATAATCATAGCCTGTGAGACAAAAGCACATTCGGCCTCTCTGGATTTCCTCTGGGGTTGTGGTTAGCCAACCTTCCAGCACAGTCAGTGTTCCTCTTGTATCTATGTCTCCAAGGGAGCATTTCCAATTGATCCGTATCAGGGGGATGTTGCAGTTCTGTTTCCTCCCTCCTGCCAGCACCAGCAGAGCGCGCAAAAAGTTTCAAAAAGCTGAGGCAGCTGACAACCAAGCCCTTTGCCATGATAAAACTATTTATGGCTGTCTCAGTTCTCTTACATGGATTGCTGTGTGTTTGCAGAAGCATCAAGGCTGGCACATGGGCAAAGGCAGGATCAGTTCAGGAAACCGTGGAACTACATCCTGACAGTGCCTAATGCAAAACGGCAGCCATTCTTAGCTCCTGCACAATTTTTAACATAAACCCTAGTGGCTGTAAGACTGAAGGAAAAAACATAAATCTTCTTTCTAATGAAAAATTCAGTTAAGTTGAAAGTAATGCTGCAGTCTTCATGACATCAATGTTTAATGTACTATAAAAGAGGAGAAAAAAGGAAAATTATCTCACTGTTTGTCATTCTACAGGGCTTGCATACTCTTGAACAGCTCTAATTATTTCTCTGAGAAAATACCTTCTTTTCAGAACTAAGGGGATATTTAAGGGTGAGGAGGCTATGATAGGGTTGGAAAGAGGACTGGGAAGCAGGGGAGGAAACAGTGGCAGGAATAGTAAGTGAGAAAGAACAGAAAGTTTTAAGATGGAAAAGCCCTTCAAGATTATCGAATCCAACCCTTCCTTCAGCACTGCCAAAGCCACCACTGAACGGTGAGCCCAAGTGCTGCATCTGCATGGCCTTTTATATCCCTCCAGATACGTGACCCCACCTCTGCCCTGGGCAGCCTGTGCCAGAGTTAGACCGTTTTCCGTGAAGAATTCTTCCCTGATATCCAATCTAAACCTTCACTGGCACAACTCGAGGCTGTTCCTGACATCCTGTCCCTGTTCCCTGGGAGCAGAGCCCGAGCCCCCCAGCTGCTCCCTCCTGTCAGGGAGTTGTGCAGGGCCAGAAGGTCCCCCCTGCGCTTCCTTTTCTCCAGGCCGAGACCCTTTCCCCGCTCCCTCAGCTGCTCCTCACACATGGGCTCCGGACTCCGCCCCAGCTCCGCTGCCCTGCTCGGCACCCGCTCGGTGTCCTGTGAGATCAGATCGGGCACTTGGGAACGGGCAGCTAAGGAGAAGAGGGATACAAATGAGGGAAGAGCTATTGCTGACAGAGGGCACACAGGGGAAACCGGACGGCTAAACTCCCGACGAGGAGCGCGCTGTTGACCGCAAGGGGCGAGGCGCGAACACAGTGGGTAGAGGTGGAGCCCGGCCGGGGCCGCGCACAGCGGGCGGCGCCGCTCCAGTGTCCGGACTCCAAGAGGCGGTGCCAATAGGGCGGCCAGGCTTGCACGGTGCCATCCACGAGAACATGAGGTAACGGCAGAAACAGCTGCACGGGAAGTTTCGCCTGAACGTGAGGAAGAACTTGACAGTGTAGTGACGAGTCCTGGGACAGACTGGATGTGGAGTCTCCCTCACTGGGGATATCCCAGAACAGTCTGGACGCGATCCTGTGCTCTGTACTGGAGCGGGGAGGTTGGGCCAGAAGCCCGCTGGGGCCCTGACGCGCTCCGTGGCTCTGAGGGGAGGTCCCGAGCCCCCTCATGCAGGGGCGCGCGCGGGGGGCGCCCAACGGTCCCCGCGTTTCAAACGCTCCCGCGCGCCCCGCCCTCCGCACGCTTCCCCGCCCCCAACGGGGCGGGGTCAACGGTGAGGGAGCGCGCGGCGGGCTGGAGTCAGCGTCCCATTGGCTGCCGGCCGCAGGCCCGGCGCATTGGCGCAGACTATCCCGCCCCTCCGCCCGGCGCTCGAAGAATGCGTCCCGCACCTCTATTGGCTGTCAGACACGTCCGTCGTCGGCGAACCCCGGGACTTTTGCGGAGGTCGCGCTCTGTCATTGATTGCTACACGCGTCCATCTCGGCTGGAGCCACGCCCCTTAAAGGTGAGTGGCGGGTGGAGCCAGCGCGCCACTTTCATTGGCTACAGCGGCCCGGGGGGAGGGCCTGGGGGGCGGGGCTCCCGGCGGCCTCTTTGTGTGGGCACCAGACGCCGGCCGCGCTCCCGAGAAGCTGCTGCCGCCATTTTGTGCGCGCCTGTGTTTGCCCCCACCCCCGCCCGGCTTTCCGGGGGAGCGGCGGCACCGGGGACACCCCGACTGTGCTGCCGGTCAGGTGAGGCGGACCGGAGGCGCCAGGCCGCGCCAAGGGAGCCACCACCGGCGGCTGCCGCAGCCGTGAGGTCGCGTTGCTCGCAGGGGGAAGACGCGGCAAGACGGAGCAGGGGGGGAAAAAACCTCCGGAGCTGCCCCCGAACAGGAGGAGGAGTCTCGGCGGCAGGTCCAGGCACGGCACCGGCGGCAGCATGGAGAACTCGCAGCTGTGCAAGCTGTTCATCGGCGGGCTGAACGTGCAGACCACGGAGGCTGGGCTGCGGGAGCACTTCGCGGCCTACGGCACCCTCACCGACTGCGTGGTCGTGCTCAACCCGCAGACCAAGCGCTCCCGATGCTTCGGCTTCGTCACCTACTCTGCGGTGGAGGAGGCGGACGCCGCCATGGCCGCGTCCCCCCACGCGGTGGACGGGAACGCGGTGGAGTTGAAGCGGGCCGTGTCCCGGGAGGACTCCGCCAAGCCCGGCGCACATGCGAAGGTGAAGAAGCTCTTCGTGGGCGGCCTCAAAGGGGACGTGGGTGAAGGGGACCTGGTGCAGCACTTCAGCCAGTTCGGCCCCGTGGAGAAGGCCGAGATCATCGCCGACAAACAGAGCGGGAAAAAGCGTGGCTTCGGTTTCGTCTACTTTCAGAACCACGACGCTGCCGATAAGGCGGCCGTGGTCAAGTTCCACCCGATCCAGGGCCACCGAGTGGAGGTCAAGAAGGCCGTGCCCAAGGAGGACATCCAGGCGGGCGGGGGAGGCGGTGGCTCGTCCAGGCCCTCCAGGGGAGGCAGAGGAGGAGGAAGGGGTCGGGGCGGCGGCGGCTCCGGCAACCGGGATCATAACGGGCTTTCCAAAGGAGGCGGCGGCTACAACAGCTACGGCGGCTACGGCGGGGGAGGAGGCGGCGGGTACGGCTCCTATGGCAGCGGTTCCTACGGAGGCGGCGGCGGAGGGGGAGGCGGCGACTACGGCAACGGGTACGGCGGGTTCGGCAGCTACAGCCAGCACCAGTCCTCCTACGGCCCCATGAAGAGCGGCGGAGGAGGTGGAGGAGGGGGCGGCAGCTGGGGGGGCCGCAGTAACAGTGGACCTTACAGAGGAGGCTATGGTGGGGGAGGCTACGGGGGCGGCTCTTTCTGAGCTGGAGCGCCCATACCCATTGAGGGGGGGCGTGGAGAACCCTCCCTTCGATACGGGGCAGCTTTTAAATGGTTTCTCCCCTCATTCGCCGTAGAGCAGCTCCTTTTAAATGTCTCCCTGTTGTGGGAGCGGCTCCTAAATGAACCCTGAGGGTCGCCTCTGCTGCCTGTGCCACTTCGTTCTCTCTGAAGATGGACTGGGCCCCACATACACATATTTTGTGTTACAGTCATTGATGGACTCTATTTTTTTATTATTACTTGGACCTTGGTCGTTTTTATACTAGCAACGAAAAATGTCTTGGTTTAAATTGTTTTTTGGGGGGTGCGGGGTGGGAAGTGTCTTGCTGATCTGGAGTAAAACTGGGGAGGGCTGGGGGGGAAGTTCCTTTGTTGTAAGGACTCGATGCCTGGATACTACGTTTTTTTCTACAAAAGCTACTCGGATCCCATGACTGACTTTTAACATTTCTGTAAAGGAGGAAAAAATGGTTTTTACGTTTTTTATTTTTTAAATAAATCATTGTGTTCATTGACCTTTACACGTCTAATTTTTTTTCCTAGGATCAATTCCGTACGGTTTTAAGGCTTTTCTGGGTTTGAAACAAGTGTTCCTCTGCTTTAAAAATCTCTGTGTACTTAGAGTAGTAAGTATTTTGTTGCCAGTAAAGATCCTAACTGACTTTTTTGCTAGTAGCTTTCAAACACTCGACATAGAAATTTTTGAAGTACTACTCCGTGAATGTGGTCTGTTTTTTAAATACTTGTTCTCACTTTGGCAGTTTGTGTGCATCCACCATCTTGTACTAGGCAGTTTGACGTGCTGACATGGTTGGTCAATTTTTTCTATAGGACTTTTCCATCAACGTATGTACTGTGTAGTTTTTAAGAAATAGTTTGTGTTAAGCATGTGCTTCATTCATATAAAATGTTCAGAATTTCTTATTGCTTAGTTTTCCAGTCCTTGGTTTGTCTGTGTGTGATTCCTTCCAGGAAAGGGTTGACATTTACCCCTTCTGTTAAAGGCATACTTGTTTTCCTAGCTGTGGGTTAACAGATTTCACTCGGAACTGTTGTCCTTCATAAAAGTTCTCCGCAAGCTCTCACAGCTCCATCTGCTGTCAGGATGGCAGTCCCGTGCTGTGGGCTTCCTTTAAAGCAGGAGTAAAACTGGCTTGCTAACAATCGTACCAGACTTTGGAAAGTTATTTTTTGCCACTGGATGACTGATGTAGAATGCAGTGACATCTGCATGTGAATAAAATGGGGTCCCTGACTGCTGATTGAGTGGGGGGGGGGGAAAGGAACAGATTTGCAATACCTGCTTCAGCACGTAATTTAAAAAATAATGATTGCAGTTGCCCATATTTCAGAAAGTGATCTAAACTGGGCAAAGAGCTCTGAGAACTGAGCCAGCAAGTCTACCAGCAACATAGGTGCCAGTTGTTAAGCAAAGATATCTGTGTAGTCTGCTTGATTAAAAAATGTATATTTGTAGCCCTTTTATGCAATATAGAATTAAAGTTTGTTGTTTATTAAAAAGCATAATGTTTTAGGGGAAAACTGACTTCCTGCATAGAAATATAGAATAGCATCGTTTATGGGTTTATGGATATCAAATAAAAGATTTGAATTCCTTATATGCTTGAGTGAGAGTATGTATGATGTGGGGCATGCACTTAAAACGTACAAAGCTATTTTGGCTTAAGGTTTCTAAGCTCTTCGAATGCTGATGTTTCGTGGGACTGCATCCTAAAAGCTGCTTTTTGCTCTCCTCTGGATATACAAGGCATATAATTCCCACTGATTCCAATGAAAAGTTAAGTTTGTAGGGCTTGGTGCTTCTGGGCTGAAGGATTTCACATAAAATTTCAAGGTATTGTTGCTATTTGTTATCAATCTAACTTGATGATTTAAATTGAAATGAACTTTGTTGCTATTAGAAGTGAAACTGCATCACCTTGATTGCCTTTGTGAGCTTAAACAGGACAACTTCTTGGTATCATCAGGATTTAAACTAAGAGCAGAATTTCCTCCTGATTGTGGTCATTTATGGCTCTTCTAGAGAGACTGGTTCTCTTTGGCTTAGCTTTTATAAATAGGTTCCAAATAACATGCTGTTTGCAATTATATTGTAATTTTTCTATCTCAAAAGCCTGTTAGTCACTGCTGTGCATCAGCATCTCTTATACATTGTTGAAAGTCAAGTTTCAGAGTTTGAGTTTGTAAAACACAGAGGTGCCAGCTCTTGTGTGCCAGCACCTGTGCGCAGCTTCAGGTGATTTCATTTCAGCTCACTGGGCTTGAAGTCTTTTTCTGTACCTTTGCACTTTACAACCATGTTGGACAGTCATCCTTGAACTTCATTTGAAGCACAGTTTTCCTGTTTTTAGCTGAAATGAGCAGCAGAGTTCTAGGTTGTATGTTAGTTTGAAGGTATGATTTAGTCCCTTGTAGTAGTGAGTTGCCTTAAACTTACTAAAGAACAGCCTGGCTTGCAAAGAAATGGTTACATTCACTTTTGTGATGTGTTTTGTCATTTGATTTGGGAAGCTAAAGGTTTGTGTACCAACTATAGCTTTATGGCATTATCATGTTATGTGCTGTGACAGAATATGTTGATACTAGAAACGAGTAGGTTTTTTAAAAAGTAACTTTGTGTGTGAAATCTGACAGTTTGGGAATGGCTATGTTGAAATGTGCTCTTACCTGTGTGCAATAGTCCTTGTAGGACTAATATCTGCTGGAACAAAGAGCTGATCCCAAAAATCACACATGGATTAGGGAGTAGGCTGCCTAGTGTCACCATCAAAAGATTGTCACCTGTTTAACCATGTTCTCTGGTGGCTTGAGTAGGTGGCACCTGCTCTTCTCTGACCCCTGGTCTCAGGAACGAGAGCTTGTGACCCTGCAGGTGACATTGGAGAGGATCCTGTAAGCACAGGTCAGGGAAGGGGCAGCAGTGCCAGGATCTACCACGAAATGTAGGAAAGTGCAGATCTGTATTGGGCGGCATTAAATGCACAGTGACTTCAAGACTCTTGGAATAGAAACCTGTTTCTTGTACAGTTCCTAGTAAGAAGAGATTTATTGATAAATCTTTGCTTATGTGTTTAAAGGTGTTGAATGATTTTCTGAGCCCTAGGTGGATTTGTCTGCATAGAGGTGCATAGGAACAACTGAGATGAAATAAGGTGTATAGCTGGTGTGTAAATAAGTTTATGATTTCACAGTTGCTTTAGGAAGGTCATGAAGATGGAAATAAAGTAACTTTACTTAGCTGTTCCTTAGTTTGTAGTTGAGTTCTGAAGTTCCTATGTCTGAAATTGTCTTGATAAGTTAATGGCCTGTTCAGGACTAAGTGCTTGATTGTGTTGATGTCACCTGTGAGAAATAGAAAATAAGAGCAATTTGTTTGCTTTCAGCATTTAGTAAAGTAAAAATGTGGTAGTTTTCTTAAAACACAGATGTTCTTTTATATTTGTAATCTGCATGACCAATATGGAATTCCCAAAACCAAACTTTTCAGACTACAGTGTCAGTGAACTCAGTGTGTTGTGATGTACAAACAGTTTTTTAATAGTAATGGGTGTTCATGTCTACTCTTAAGTATAATCTGTTCTTGACTTGTAAATTTTATTTGGCTAATAAAACTAGCCTAACTTACACTTTTTAAATACTGACTACTACTGCATTAAAAAAACATGCTAAACACCTGTAAATGTAGGGCAATAATACTTGCACAAATCTCTGGAAGTACCTCCCAAGTGTTAGTTTTAACATCCGGTGCTGAAAAAGTGGTTTAGAGCAGCAGTAACAGCTCAGCTTCCATGGCAGTAAATCTCTCTGGGTCACTGATGGTGCGACACACTTGCAAAATAAAACCTGTGCAAAATAAAACCAGCGTGGCTTTGATAGTGTAACTTGGGTGGACAATCCTTACCCTCCAGAACAGGGCAAGCTTTTGGGTTTGTGTTGAATGTTGCAATAGGTGCAGTCCAGGCTCCAGTACTGGCTCTGGCAGACCCATCCTGCTCCCAGGAGCTCAGCCCTGTGGGGAGGTGGGGGTGTGCACAGCTGGGCACTGACAGGAGGTGTGCCTGAACTCTACCAGATACTTTGAGCATATGGACTTAACGACCTGTGGAGCAGAAGTACATAAAATAGCTAAAAATGTAAAGTTCTTAAATACTTTATGGTTTCCTTCTCCCCCCCACCCACAACTGAGATCCTTGTAAAGCAAATTTTGCTTTCATTTAGCAAGGGAAGATCCATGGATGGTGTAGATCAGAAAACTGGTTTATTACCCTGCCCTGTCAGCTGATTCTGCTGTCCCACCACGGCATTGCCGCTGCTCCTGAAAAGGGTCTGACCTAGAGTGATGCTGAGGACCTCAACCTCCCATTCAAGTGTGAAAAAAGAGCAGCTTCCTTTCTCTGCATATCTCAGAATGTTTATTCTAAATGAAAAAGTTTGGCTTAAATAATTGTTAATCCCTAAAAAATAGCCTGATTGACACCCCTTTGATGTGAAAACATAGTGTGTTTTGTGAGAATGGAGTTTTGCTCCTACAGTCTGTGAGAGGGTTGGGCTTCTGATAAATGGAAGTTTATCCAAACCTTAGATTAGGATTGTTTGACCTGTTGTAGCTACTATGGATTAGTGTTTAGCATGTAATCAACAGTTTATATCACATTTATGTGGTTTACATTGTTTCAGACCTTTTACTTCCTGAACTATTTGGAGGAAGGCGTTTTCAGTGGTTTTTCAAACTGTATGAATAATACCTTGGACTAATATTAGGTGATTAATGGTGTAACACCTAATTTTCAGTCTTTCACACTAGCCAGAGGCATAGTTTACAAAACAATGGGTTATTTAACATGTTTTGCATAACTGGTTCTGTGATCTGGTGTATGTGTCCCTTAAAGCTGAGTTTTTTCTGCTTATTTTTGTATTAATGAATAAAACAGTGATATCCTTGCTTCCCTTGAAAATGTATTTCACAATGTGAGCACTCCACAAGGAGTTCTGAGCTAACCTGAGCAGGCACTATTAGCTTTTGTTGATGGGCATTTTCTAGGTCTCCTGTTGAAGCATTACCACCCCATTATTTCTGGTATGCGCATTTATATGCACACACAGATGTTATCTCTGCTCCCACTTACCTTTAATGAGTATTTATTTATGCTGTAATGTAAGCATTACTATTGATGAGTGTCAGATGTGTATTTCTCATTACAAGATGAAAGTCTTCCTGCTATATATGTTTTCCTGGGAATTTTGCATTATTTACCTGTATACTAGGACTTGTAAAGGGGCTGATAGGGTTTGTGCTTTTCTCGTTGCTGTTCACTTTGACAAATCCTAGTCTTTTTACCTTCTCTGCTTCTGGAACTCACCAATTTCTATTATACATAAATGGGTATAAATAGTCACTTTTGAACAGATACTTCTTGTTCATATGGCTCTGAGAGTGTTTTAATCCTGTAAACTCTATATTCCCCTTAAAAATGTCTCTCTGGGAAAATGGGTAGTGGGAACCCTGAAAGAACAACAGCTGTAAAGCTGTAGTTCACTGCAGAAGAGAGACATTCTTCAGATTTTTCTATTTCCTGTAGTTCTACCTGCAGTATAGACTGAATGGTTAAAAAGATGGCACAGTTCAGGTCTAGGCTATAACAAAAGGCAAAAAAAAAGTCTAGCTTGAAAACCAAAATTCAAGTACTGTTCTCAATCTGTGGTTCAGCCTTTGCCAGGAGGAGTCCTAACCTAAAGCTGCAACAACATTTTTTAAAGTTCATGTTGAGTGTGGTTAATCTTGGTGTAACTTTTTTTTTGCTAAAAGTCTTTTAGGCAAAGCTGCAATGTTGCCTGTTGCTGTTACAGTAAACGTCAGGCTTAGAGCACCGGCTATTCTCAGATTGTCAGCCCTCCAAAGAACCAAAGCTCCTTAGCTTGGAAAACTAGATGTCAAGCCCAGGCAGACTAATAATGCCATCTGTCTGAGGCATCTGGATATTAACCCTCTTAGCATGATGCTTATGGTTTCATTCCCAAATGCTTTAGCAGATGGAAAATACACAGATTTGAAAGATTAGCTCTTCTCTTATTTTTTTAAAAAAACATTGGGCTATGTTGCGCTCTGTACAATTTTGGTGCATATTATATTCATCAAACTACTAAAAATACCTCTTTACATGAGTAATGCAGTGAGGAATCTATGCCAATTTAGAAGGGAATTACATTTCTGGCTGGAAATATGTCAAGATGCACATTTGCTCTCCACCATCAAAGTACTAATCACTGATTAACATCGCAGAATAATTCCTTCGAAGCAAAATGAGCTGACGAATCTGAAAGTACATAATTTGTTCAAATGCTACTTTGTACCATGGAATTACCAACTGGTTTGGCAATTCCTTCTCACAGAAGCCCTGTACTCCTGGGAATGCTCTTTGAATTAAAGACATGCAACACCACACATCTGAAAACACGGTGTTAGTCTGTAATCTAGTCAATATAAAAGACAAGTACCATCTCATCACTTTTGTCATTTCTGTAGCTTTGCAATGGACTTTCCCTCTTTTGTAAGAAAATTTGCTTTCCACAGAACCCTGGGGGGAAGGAAGCATGAGTGTAGTCACTGCAGGCACTGACTGGGAAGAAAGTTCAGGAATAGTGAATCTGTTTGCAGCACAGACTTGGGTTAAAGCAATGCTAGATAAAATGCAGAAGTAGTTTGGGACTGGAAGTTCATGAGCTTTTTTACTTGGTGGATCAATAATCTTGTTTTCCTTACTGCATACTAACCCAGCTCCAGTGGGAAGCCTCCCTCTCCCAACCACACACCACATGAACAAACTGCAGCATGGGCAGGGCGTGGCCTGAGGGGAGGCTGTGCTTACCTTGTTTTTGTATACAAACACAGCACTATCAGCGGTGTTTTGAAAGTTTATTCCAATTTCATCTTCCAGATCCCCTCCCTCTCCAGAAGTCCTCTGGTTTCAGGCTCACTGGGTTGCAAGCGTTGTGAAAGATTCCTGATGCTAAATTCCCAATTGTCTCCTTGTGCTTATTTAGTACCTCTTCAGGTTTTAGTAATCCTGTAAGTTTATTGGGTAACAGATTTGGCCAAAGTCCTTCACTGTGAGATTTCATTTGGACTTGTTTGTTTTCTTTCCACCACTGCTGTAATAATGATGCTCCGTTTATTGGAAAGGGCTCCTTTGAGTCCTGATTGCAACGTCAAACTTCTCCCCCAAGATCACGACTGGACTGCAGGATGTTTGGAGTTGTCATTGCTAATGCCTCTTGCATAGGGTGGTTAGCAACTGCATTCTGCAAGAGTAGTGCCAGCTTTCTACTGTTACTTTCATGGAGGTGTGTCCTGAAAAAGAGAAATCCCCAGGAGCACAAGGAGCTCCAGCCCTTGCAGTGAGTGTGCCTTTTCCCTCTAGGCCCATCTATCTATTACTTTCAGCAGTCTTAAATGCAGGCAAATTTTTTTTTTCTCAAATGACATCATTTAGATGTTAGAGGAATTTTCTTTTACTCACCCAGTACCAGTTAAAATCTCAACTTCCTCTGTGTGGTATCAATTTTACTTTTAAATCTTTGAGGCATGAGCTTGGCAATGAATCAGCATCACGTGTGTTTTGGAAATGTTACAATGGCTTTGTGTGTAGGTGGTGGCAACAGGGAGCTCTTGTTTTTGATATATTGGGGAGTCAGATGAGAGGGAGTTGAGAAACATCATCTTGGAGAGGAAGAGCTGGGCTTGTTTTATTGCTGGAGCTGCTGTGTGCCAAAAGTGTTGCAGCAAGCTGATGCCACACACTCTCTAATGCCTTTTTAAAGTGAGGTTTTTTTCCTTTCACAGGGTGTACTTCTGCGTGAATGAGAGGATGGGAAAGCTGAGCCCTGAAAAGAACACCACAAAAGTCAAGTAAGTGAACAGAAACCTGAGCCAAGCTCCTGACATACACTTCCCACTCTGAATAAGCTATGGAATATTGAACAGAAAAAGAGCTTTGCCCAGAAAATACCAGGCAAGACAATGAAGGTCAATGTGATACCTGTGAGGAAGATATGCTGCCTGAGACAGGTTTTTATGTTCTGGTGGAATAATATGCCTGCAGAAACAATCCTGTCTTAAAATTTTGTGTATGCCATCTGTGGGATTCACTCATTTGTGCTGATGTTGCAGCACATTGTTACAGTATAAGGGTGCTGGACAGTGTTTCTTGGCTTTAGCAAAGAGCAAGAAATGAAATGTTGAACAAAATTCCAAGAAGAGAGCAAGACAATGAGTGTACAGGAAATAACAGTAACAAGAAACTTGGGTTATGATGTTGAGATCCTGAATGGGAATAGCTTTATTTATGCTGTTCTCTCTAAGTTATAGGATACAAATATTAATTAAGCCGTACGCATCTTTATGAAGCATATGGATAATTTCCCCTTATTACAGTAAGTAATAAGGAAGCATTAAGGATTGTATTTTAAAGATGAAGAATCACATTAAAATTGTATCTTATTGGAAAAATTTTGGTGAAATACCACTTTTTTGTGCATAGCTTATACTTTTTCTCATGGTCAGTCTTTTTCTGAGCCTGTAGCAAGAACTGTACACTCAGTACAGTAAGTGCAGACTCTAAGGAGGCAGAGAGACTTGGTAGCATTTAGGCAACTGAATACTGGCCTTTGCCTTTGTTCCAGTGCCCACAAGCATTATTTTTACAGCTTTCTTCCTGATTTGGTTTTTTTTTCATTTTGAGCTCTAAATTCTAAACAATAAAATCTATCTCAAAATCTTTCTGCAAATTTCTGATAAATACGTAATATGACTGCAGGGCAGGAAGTGTGTGCCTCTGACATAGGTGACTGCAGGTGACATCTGTGGCTTATGCTCCAGGAAAGAGTCAGGAGAGCAGCAGGAAGAACATTTTCAGCTGGTGGGCAAGTGCAGTGTAGGGTGAGCAGTGGAATGGCTGATGCTCCAGAAATCACAGCTGGAGGTGAAGATGGTCAGGGATTGCTGCCATAAGAGCAGTAATGTTACTATGAAATTGTTGGAATAAACCCATTATTTATAGGAATTGTGATTTATACAAAAGACTAAGGGAAAACAATGTTCTAAAGCCAGATTGTGCTGGCCTGTACAAGCAGGAGCACAGGAGTGGGATGTGTGCCAGCAGAGGGCAACAGCCTGGAGCGCTGCGGAGATGCTGGTGGCTCCTTCAGCATCTCCACCCGGAAAGCACATCCCGGGGGGAATGCTGGGGTGGCTGCTCCAGCCCCTGCTCCATGGATCACGGGCTCTAGAAAACAGTGCTCCAGTGGGAGTCTCTTACTGCTTCAGCTGCCAGAACATCCCCGATTCCAGCTCTGGAAAGGTCCTTACCTAGGAGGTCTCCCAGAGCATCCTTTTGAGCCTTGTGAGAACGTGGATTTCTGTATGCTGTTGTAGTAGGAAACTTTTAGCTGCTGATTTGGTTTTCTTACTGAATTCTAGCAGTGGCTGGGCAGCAGATACCCTCAGGACTTCTCTGCTGAGGCAGCTCAATCTCAAGGTCCTTTGGAAGCCAGTACCCGAGTACCACCTCGAAGTGACTGCAATTAGCTTTGGAGCTACCAAGGCAGATTCCAACAGATACTTTGTATATTGCTTTTCTTATATTAGTATCCTTATGTTTCCTTTTTCAAGAAAACATATGGTCTAAATACAGATATATCTAAATGAGTAGCTTCTTCTTAATTAGGACGTCAAAATAAGTTCATTTGGAAGGAACTCCTGGATATGATTTGGTTCAAAGAACCCTCGAAGCAGGACCAGCTTCAGGGTGAGATCAGTTTGGTCACTGTAAGATGAATATATATACTTAGTATATGCATTAATAAAAATAAACATTATATATTAAAATATATATTTATCTAAATATCTATATCTCTAAAAAAACCCCAGAAAAATAATTTAGGTTGTGAGGATGCAGTTTTAGAAGCTTCTGTGAATGCAATGTTTTATTTACACCTTTCCCAGCTCTTCAAGGCTGAAACCATAGATTTTTAAAGAAAGTTGATTAATAATTTCATGGAAGGGATTATGCAACTAAGCAGGAGAGCTGCCAAAGATAGGAAATTGCTTATGATACAGATCCCTAGAGCCTGAACAGTGGTATATACCTGGAAACAGGTATGTACAGGGGAGTGAAATATTCCTGAATTGTTTGCACTATATTCAGGTTGGATGATCCAGTGATTCAGGACTCTTGCAGTTTGCCTTGCAGAGCTAGGAAAGATTTTTCCCAGTTTAATGCCATTTGCCATTCTTCTGGGTTCTTGGGAGGTGAAGTGACCTTTCAGGCTTCTGCAGAGTCTGTGGAGATTGACAAGGTGTTGTCTGACTGTATTGGGGCTCTTCATAGAACTGAATTCTCATAAGCACTTGGTGTCCTTTCCTTATAATCTCAACATTAACCAGCTGCTGGATTTTGGGCCAGGAGAGAGTTTTGGATTAGATTGGTAGGGATTGTTTTTATTTCCTCCCTTCGTGCCACTTTTATTGAAGAAATTCCTTTCTGCTGTGGAGACACTGGCAATGCTTTTCTCTCCCATATCCCTGTGGCTCATTGGAATTGGGGAGTTTGATGTTTCACTGTAGATCTGAAGATTTTCACAGGAATCTGGAAAGGTTTTGGTGGGCTGAGAAATGGTGGGACTGGCTAGAACAGGTGCTTTGGGGCCTTTCTACTCTGAGAATTGCTTATATGGTTGTCACTGGTTGAAGGTCGATTAGATTAGGTGCTTGAAACTAGGAATTTGTGACAGAGACTGGAAAAATTCCACCCTTCAGGTGTCACTAATTCCTTTTAGCTGAATCATTTTTTAAGATACCGGTCTTTGCACTGAAAAACAAACAAGAAGTTTTTGCCTTGGGATTGCTACTAAGTCATGATTTGTCTGCAAGGCTGCTGTAAAAATAATCTCTGATTACTGGAACATGCTTTTGGCCCACACCAGCAAGGACTATTCACTGTTTTTTTCTTGTCTGTCTCTGTGCCTTTCAGGATTTGTAGAATCCAGTGGTACACAAGCCTGTGGAGCAAAGCATATAAGAAGGTATTGCTGGTTTGGTTCAATTTAGATGCTTAGCTCCCAGGTTGACTGGAATGAGATATAAATTTTTAAGGTTGAAGGCCTAATATTTTGTTATTGAAAAACATTATGTTAATAAAAATACACAGGCACTGTGGTTGCAGTGGTTTCAGGACTTGCTCTTGTAGCTGGACTTTTTAATGATTACTGAGGAACTTATTCAGTGGAAACAAGCTCTAGCCCTCATTTCCGATGTAAACTCTACTATTTTTATATAGTTCCTTTTTCTCTGGTTTGAGCTTGTGTCTTGCAGTTTTGCATGTCATGCATCAACAGTGTAAGACTGTACATGGGGAAAGTACAAGAGGATGTGGCTGTTTTAAACTGATAGTTTGACAGGATTCTCTAGGGAAAATGAAAGATTTTTGCCTGAATTCTATGTGAGGTTTAACTTCAGGGCTTTATCTATATTTCTTCCCTTTATGAGTAGGCTACCAAAGGGTGTTTAAATAGCAGGACTCTCAATCCCAGCGTGGCTTTGATAAAGTCCTTTAAGTTTCATGTGTGTTAAGTTTTCTTATCTGAAGAATTAGTGTGATGAGTAGTTAAGATTCTCAACAAGCTTTTGAAACCCTCATGTGGAAGTGCAATAGCATCTGTTCTATCATCATTGCTGATAGGTTTTAAAAATATGCATGAAACTTGGCCTGAGGACATGGCTTGAAACATACAAGAGCAAGGTAATTTTATTTACAAAAGAGATGAAATGGCATCATCTGAGAGAAATCTCTTGATAGTTCTAGTTATCTCTTCCTTTTGCACAAGAACATTTTACGAATGGATGAGTAATGAAGAAGGCAAATGTTTCTTGTCTTTAATACAATTAACCTCTAAGACCTCACTGGTGCAGAATACAACTGAAATTCTTTTAATAAAATGAGGGGGGGAAAAGATTTATGTGAAACTCTGTGCATTTGTATAAATTGGAATAAAAATGACAAATGTAATTTACTTCAGTACTCTGGGCTAAATGGCACCTACAGTTGAGTAGGACCCATATTGCCCATGCAGGGTATATTTGGCCTAATAGATTGCACAAAGGGCAGGAAAGTTTTGATAAATTGGGAAACTGGAGGCAAGATCCTGCTTTTTGTGGTGGGAGTGGGGAGACTTAGGAGGGTTGGGACCCTCTCCTTCCTCACCGTCACCGCTCCTCTCTTGCGCTTCCCGGTGCGCGGGCTTGACCTCGCCACTGGGATGTTCAGCAGCTAAAACTTTTGTCCAGTCCGTAGATTGCAAGGATGAAAGCAGTTCTGGACCACACGGAGGACAACTCCGGGCAGCGGCAGCGCCGTTCGGCGGGCGGGGGTGGATGCCGGGGCCGGGAGCTGCCCCGCGGGGGCCGGCGCTGCCCGTCCCGCTGCCGGCAGGTCCCGCTCTCGGCCGGGCCGGCTCGGGGCTGCCCCTGACCTATTTCGCTGCCGCAGCGGGGCCGTNCGGGGCGGGGGCGGCCGCTCGCAGCCATGCCGGGCCCGGGGCGCTGAGCCGGCCCCGCCGCCGCCCCGCACAATGGAGGAGGAGAGGTGGGTACCGCCGCCAGCCTTTGTGTCCGCGCGGAGCGCTGCGGGATGGGAATGCCCTTTCCCGGGGTGCGAGCGATGCGGGGCTGTGCGCAGGAATGCGGGGCGCGGCTGCGGGGACCCCGCTGCTCGCCGCCGGCAGGAATGCCTCCCGCGGTGGGCGCCTGCCGTGCTCTTCGTGGATGTTGCAATGTCATGATGACACGACGGGCGGCTTCGCCCCGCATGCCCGCGCCGAGGCAGCTGAGGGGTTTCCGTGGGATGTGTTTCGGATGTCATTAAGGACGTGAGGGAGGCAGGTCGGGGGGTGTTCGCTAAAATGGAGGTGCAGGACAGGGAGCTGGGATGCCGGACAGGGGAGTGAGATGCAGGACACGGGGGTGGGTAGCTGCCCCGCCGGCACGATGTGTTGGGCTTTTGTGTGCACTGCCTGCGCCTGGAACCTCAGGCTGCCGGCTTTGGCATTTGGTCAAGACAGACTCACTGACATTCGCTGCTTTTTTGAGCCACGAGTGAAAATCCATAACGTCCGTGGGTATTTTGGGGGTCGGTTTTCCTGCCGGCGTGTGTGGAAGCAGGGCGCTGTGCGGTGTTAGGGTAGTGCAGGGGATCCCGTGTCTCCCTCGCACGGTAGCCGGGCCGTATAGACTTTATTTCCTGCCAGGCAGCTATTTTGCTCCAAAACCTGCTTGAAGAAGTGTTTACCGAGTCGACCTAATGCCCACTGAACCAATAAAAGATATTATTGCTGCGCAGGCACCTCGTGGATGCCAGAGAGGTGTTCAGTGTTTTGGCTCTGCCCTCATTACTCCCCTCTGTCAGGTGCCTTTTGCACACCAGAATCTACTTGGGCTTCTTCAAACTAAGCATTAAAATGGACTGGTTTTCTTTACAGTATTTTTTAAGAACAGGATATGCAGAGTGCTTTGTTTTGTGCTAGTGACCTTTCAGGGGGTGAGGGAGCAGAGAGGGGGCTTGACCTACTGATAGGACTGAATGTCAAGGCTTGACAGGAGTTTTATTTAAATGTGATAAATAGAAAATTAAGCTGGAGTCAACTCCCAGATTCTGGAAATTTTCCTTCTGTTGAGGGAAAACATTCACAGCAGCCTGTAGGAGTTGTTTTCCAAGCTCCAAAGGGCAGCATTCTACCCTTCTGTGACTAAAGGTTTGCAATTGTTTGTGTATTTAATGTACAAAACCTTTCATCATGTGACATTTCTCATTGTAGGGCTTCTGCTTCCCATAATGGTGTGAACAGACACCTCTAAATATGAATCCAAATATTAATTATTTCTAGTGCCTTGAAATCTTAGCTTCTCATGCTAGATGCCAGCTCATGGAGCGGGATTTCCTTTTTTTTGTTGTGTTTTTTTTATTTTTTTATATTTACTTGTATAAATGAGCCTGTGTTTGAGGAAGTGGAACAGAGCTGTTTTGATACTCCAGGCTGGGATCATCCTTGGCACAGTTGCTTGTTACTTATTTTTGATGGCTACCAGCAATGGTTTCATTTTGACTGGAGGCCTTTTTCTGGCGATACAGCAGTGAAAAAGCCACTGGGAAAATACCTGGACTGGTTTGTGTTATCCTGTTTTTTCCAGCCCATCTGTTTTTAGGGGCATGAAGGACTATCCCCATCAGCATGTTCTCTGCCTCTGGAAGTGAGGAATGATTACCCAAATTGCTGCTTTCATTTCTAGTTTTCGGGAAGAGGAAGGCGGTCCTGAACTGGTTGTGGGCAGTAATGATGCTAGGTTTGACTCTGGGCAGGAAAAGCTGGAAATACTCACCTGCTTTCTGGTTCAAAAGGCCACGGTGTGTGGGACCGTGCTTTGACTGCTCAGAGCAAGTCCTGGGAGGAGGTGTTCAAAAATGACCTTGGTGGGCAGGCACCGTGGGCTCGGTCTGAGCTTGTTGCTGTGCTTCTGCCCCACGTTTCAACTCAGATCTGTGTTGGGCAGCTTGGTCCTCAAATTTTGCACTCGGTGACTTTCATTATGGTAGAGTTCTCCCTGGTTTTTAATACTATTGCATTTTCCATTTTTGTAGTCAGTGAGGATCCATGTTGGTGCTCACTTCACCTCTGACTCTGGTCCCAAGCCTGCCCAGACTCAAATATCCTGTTGACTTGCACACCCAGGACATTCAGTGGTATCATGTGCCCGTGGCATTGCACATGAGCAGAAGCAGCTGGAGGCAAGGGAGATTTAACCTGAAACATTCACATGTGGCAATTAAATATATTTCAAAATCCTACTTTTCTTTTACTGTGCCGATAGTAAAATGATGAGATTTCTATTTTATGGAGAAATTGTGTAAGGCTTGTGGTTAGGCATGATACTCTGGTTCTGAATTTGCAAGATGTTTTTGAGTTTGAATAGGAAAAAAACCCTCTGGAATGATAATTTTTTTTTGTTAAAATATTAAAACATTTATCTTGTTTGAGTGAAGGTAGTCTGTGGTATCTATTTGAGAAATACAATATTTGCCTTTGAAAGCAAATGGTATTGTCATATTTGAGTTATTTTGTATTGTTTACTGTCAGCAAAGTCCTTTCTTCTCGCTAGTTCCCAAAGTCTTCTTTCCCCCTGAGGTCTGCTTTGATATGAATATCCTTTCAGGGATCTGCTGTATGCCAATAGTGTGTTTTCCTAAGCTAATGTCTCCATGTTGATGTAGGCATTGAAAAAAATCAACAAAATAGGAAAATAATATTCCTATTAAAAGAAAAAGAATCTTTTCCATTATGCTGCCTCCCATATGTTTTTATGATAATGCATTTCTCTGAAATCCTTTCAAAACCCAGTTCAGTGTGTGCATCCCTTCAGTCACAATTTTTTAAATGTCTTTGTATGTACCTAAAGACAAATTCAGAAACTGAGATTTTTATAACTATGCCGTTACACTGGCATGTTTTCCCTTACTGTGCCTGCATGACTTGAGGAATAAAACTACTGGGCATAATGTATTTGTCCTGTGATTTGAGATGTTTATTCTAAACAGAGAATTAGGCCAGTTAAAGTAAAATGATTTTTCATTGCGCTTAGTCTAAAACTAACATTTTGGTCTCCATTGATCTTTGTAGAGGTATTAAAGTTTTGAAGACTACTAACTGTTATTGGGCATCTGTCAGGTTTTTAGATCAGAGTGATGTCAAACCTCTCAGAAATTGTAGATTAGCATTTTCTGGTGATGATTCTCACATATCCCACAAAGAAGCTCCACAGGGTTTGGAAATTCATGGTTAGCAGGCAATTTTAAGTTAATACAGGGATATGAAGCTGCTACAGAGGTGCTGGATTGCCCATGCAGGACGCTGAGCCTGGCTGAGTCTTTGCCCAAGCTTGCAGTGCTGAAGCTCTGTGATGTTAGGAGCCAACCAGGAGACCAGAGCTCAGCCTATGGTGCTCAGGCAGGAGAGGAGAGCAGCTCCCAGAGACCCCCAGTGATGCACAGTGGATGAGGCTGGGCTGCACATGTCCCATTGCCTCCCTAGTGAGAGCCTGGTGGAGGGGGAGCTCCGTGGTGTTCATGTTGGGTTAGGAGCTGAGCCTGACGGCTGTTCTCCCAGAAACATGAGCAGAAACTCGCCCTTCTATGCTCTGAAGGAGACTTCACTTGAGATCTGCCCTTCCTTCAGGGTGAACTGGCTCCTATAAAGGCGGTGTTAGAATTGGATTTGGCAGAGCTGGGATTTTTGTTCCTGGGGTTTACCAGTGTTCTGCATGGCAATAATCTTGCCAGGGGACAGTTTATCTCTAAGGAAGGCTTTTATTCTTTCACATAATCTACAAAGACATCTGTAATTACTACTGGTAACTAAGGCAACCCAACTTTATAGTTACATGCAGACAGCAGAACACTGGGTTATAGGTTTTTAAAATACCTTTCTGTCAGCTACGTGGTGGCCATGCTCAGGCAGGAACTGGGCTGGGAACCCTGGCAACTTGAGCCCGGCTCTGCTAGGGAATCCTGGAGAGGAGGAATATGGTGTCAGCAGGGTGGTGATTAGCTTCACTGCCTTAATTGAGTACCTTCAAATTGGAGTTCATTTGTTTTACTTGGGGACATCATTGAAAGGCCATGCAGGAGGGGGCAGTGGGGTTGGCACTGTCTGAAACTAAGAGCATCTCTTCTCATTTTAGGAGCATCCTGCTGTTTCTGTAAAGAGGATGTTCATCTGGCCCAGGGAAATTAAATCATTTGTCCATTCACTCAGTGCATGGCCTTGGATAGCCCAGGAACAGAAAAAATTGCTCCTGGCAGCTGGCTTACGAGTCCTGCTGCTGTAGTAGGACATCAGCTTGGCAAACATGGGAGGAATGTCCCTGTGGTCATGGGGTGCAGGGACTCTTGCATGTCCAGTTGGTCTTGGCTGGTATGTTTGATCAGGACCTTATTCCTCTTTTGCTCTAATCCATTAAAATAACAACAGTGTAATAAATGTAATAATTCTTAGCCTTGTGGGGGGACAAAAGTCAGAAAAGTAATGGTTCACAGAAAATGGTTCACAGAAAATGTGAAATGTAATGGTTTGGTCTTCTCAGGGGCAGCTTCTGCTTTCTGGTAGGGTGCATTTGCTTGGAGAATTCAGGTTTTTACATTTGGATGTTGGAAATGTGTCAGTGATCTCTGAGAGTATGTGCATGGAGGTGTAAAATATCTCTCCCAGATAAAATCCTCCTCTGTCCGTTACTGGAACACAATTCTGTGGTAGCTGAATCAGTCTTAGAGATGAGTTAAAGGCTCTTAGCCATTAATTCTTCAAATCTGTTTTTTTGATATGAGTCACTTGGAAAGAACTTTAAATAGCATATCTTGATCTTTTTTGAAACAAGTTTTTAACCAGACAATCTGCAGTATTTTCTCATGGTAAGCCTTTGGCAAATTCTGAAATGTGCCCCTTTTAATTAAGCTGAGGACATCTCTTAGGATGTTTTTTTTAAAAAAGTATCTTTACTGCTTTTTAGGAAGAGCTTATTGATCTTTTTCCAAAATCCTGAAGCAAATTTTTTTTGCTTCTAAAATACACAGACAAACATTGGTGGAGTTGAGGCTATATTGAAGGCTTGTTGACCTGACATTTACTTTGGTGTTCAGTGAAACTTGCTGTGTTCTTTGAACTGTATCTTTTGCCAGCAGAAAAGTTTGAACATCTTTGGTCTCCGGCATTGGAGAGCTAAAGAATAAATCTCAGCAGTGTGCTTGTTCTTATTAAAGAGCCCCCATGATTTCTGTGTGCATGGCTTGCTTGATTTTGGGTTCATGAGGTGTCTGTGAGGCTGCCCAGGGCAGTGTCCTGTGGTGATCCAGCTGTCCTGCCCTGGTTGCAACAAGAGTGGCTCTCCATGACACTCCCTTTTGGTTTCACTTTCTTTTTAAAAATTTTTCTTTTTTGTTTACTTTGCTTGCTTCATGTACGTGTTCCAGCTCTGGAGCCTGAAAGCTCCATGAAGTCACTTGCACTTTCACAGCCTTTTTTTCACTTCTTGGCTCAATTGTGCCACATGGGCAGGTTTAGATGTTTAAAAATCAAGGGGCGTTAAAAGCTGTGGTCAAACTTCACCTGGCCTAAAGTTTCAGTAAAGGCTTTTGATAGACACATCACTGAGGCTTAGCTGGATTTGGCTTTGTCCCTGGAGCAAGGAGGCTTCCTTACTGGAGTGTGCAGAGCTGGAGAAGAGCCAAGTGCCAGCACAGCTCCATGTCCATGAGCACCTCTGGCAGTATGTGTGGCACAGAATGAGTTCACATTTCTTCTGGGATAGAAGAGCTGTTTGTGTCATTGCCTGGTACCAGTCCCTTGAATACCAAACATTTAACACGAGATATTCTCCCTTCTGATTTTTCTTCTTTTAATCCAGCCATACTAAGCTAATTGGATGATGACTGTAACAGAGTCTGGGAAGTTGTCTCCCTCACTGGGACATGTGCTGAGTGATGTGCTCAGCCTTAAAGCTTCACTTTTGACTGAAAATATTTCACTCAGCAAAATGAAAGAATTGGACTTGGCTGTTTTTTTGGCATTAGCTTTGTCTCAGGCACAAAGCTGGAGGCTGCTCAGTATGCAGGCATGGATTTGAGCTGTGTGCAGCTTGGCTGCTGCTCAAGGAGGGAGAGTGCAGCCCACCAAAGACTGCTGGGGGGGCAGAGAGCTTTGTGTGATGTCCAGGGACACGATGATGGTGATGGTGCCAGCCAGTGGTCAGGAGCAGGCAGTGGAGAGGTTGTAATGTATGTAATGTTAGCCAGGGCTTCATACTATCGAGGGGCTGTAAATAGTGAATTATATGTTTTTCAAAGGGAAAGTCAATGTGTGTAAATGTGTGTAAGTAGATATATATGTGCATGCATACACACCTTGACAGAAGCTGATGGGGTGTTCTGGGAAGGATCCTTCCACACTTCCCTGCTCTGTGCCCTTCTTCAGACATCACAATCCAGCCAGGATGCTGGATTGTCCAGGCTGCTGGTTTAACCCAATTAAGCTTTTCTTATCATACCAGTCCAACTAAGAAAGGTGGCAGGGAGGAGGGGACAAAGGTGAAGGCGAAGGAGACTGTCCTTTGGAAGGAAAAGCTCTGAGAAGGTCCTCAGTCAGGCACATGGGACAATGGAGTTGCCTTCTGAGATCTGCCATTCTCTTGGAGTTGGCTTTCAACATGGACAGCCCTCCTTGACTTGTCTTGTTCGCCTTTGCCTGCCTGGGGTTTGAGGGGTGAGCCATGGATGTGAGCAGAACAGGGACCTGCCTCGAAGTGCTGTCCTTTCACAGGTGGCTCTGAGTGATTTCACAGGCTTTCACATTAGGGAGGTAGAGATATTGACCCACTGTCAATTGTGTGTAAAGAGCCAATGCTGCCAGCAAAGTAATGAGGACACGTGTGTGCCTTAGGCACCTGTTGGCCTGGTTAAACACAGCACATAGCTGTGTGCTCTGGTTTGACATTACCTATGGAGCTGGTGGTTCTGGTAGGAAGGTTAAATAATTCTTTCCATATGTTTCAGTGGCAATAAAGAGACCTATCTCTGAAATGGCAAGTGGCTTCAGTAAATCTTTGAAAGCTGTGCAGGGAGTTTAATAGCCCTTTTCTACTTGCCTCTAAAGAAGATATAAGTCATGTATTGTGTGCTTGCCTTTTTCACATGGGACATTGAAGACTAAACTTCTTTTTCTCTGTATAAATGTTAAAAAAATCCATGGTACTCTTTAGTTCCCAGTGCTGAACTTTATTTCTACTCAGTGAGGCAATTATATTCTGGCTTGAATTTCAACTTATACTGCTTTCCTGGCCTGAAGCCTGTAAGACTGGGCTTTGTCCTCAGGTGTTTGGCACTTTTTACTTTTCTTCCCTGCTGGCTTTCAACATCCATGCAGAAATAGCTGCATCTTTTGATGCGCTTCATTTGGGGAACCTAAACTGGCTAAGTGACTTGTGAGTAACTCCATGCTTAATACCCTGTTCTGCAGTTTTAGGATGCTTGTTTTTTAAAGTGCCATTGAATCAAACTTTCTACTCCTTTTTTTGTCCCTGTTTTTAGCATAAAGCAGAGTTCCTGTTCCTCTGAGGCAGCTGAAGATGAAAAGGACCAGCGTACAGTGACAGTCAATCCGGCTCACATGAGAAAGGCTTTCAAGGTCATGAATGAATTACGGAGGTACACTTTTGACTTACTGGGCACCCTCTCTGGTTTAGTGGAATTGTGCTGATTGAGAGACAGAAAATAGTCCGTGCCATTTTTATTACAGCTAATGGTTGCATGTAGAGGATTAATCAACAAATAGGAAGCTAAAATATAGGCATTTTGTGGTGGTCTGCTCTCCCCAGTCTCAGACCTCTGTCTTCCCAAAAGCATTATCTGAGCCATAGCCTTCATTTATAGATGATAATTAATTTAGTCTTTTCCATTACTTACAGCAAATTCAGCTGTAAACTATGTTCTGAACTGAGATAAGGGTCTGAAACCCAATAATAGAACATTACAGACATTAAGACACCTACGCGTAATTACAGACCAAAGATTATTAATGTACTGTTCTTAGTCTCTTTAACTAGCAGCATCACTCAGTCTGGGCTTAGCACTCCACAGTAAGGGGCAAAAAAAAAAGCAAGTACTCAGGAAGAATGTCAGTTCTCTCCTTACAAATTGAAAAATCCTGATATTAGTTAAAAGAGAACACCTTGGTCTTTACACAGCTGTGTGGGCACAAGGAGAACAGAGGCTGAAAAAATATCTGTGAATACAGCCTTGAAAACTGCTGTCATCACATCAGCAATGTGGTGGCAGTGGTTCAGCCTGATGTATTTCTTGGTGGCTGTTATCCCACAAACCAGACAAAAGTTCAGTAAGCATTTCTCTGACTACTTCATTAGACTTATCCACCCTTCTAGTTTAAAAAAGAATTCTTATGGAAAGTATGTGAGTCACACACATGAATATATGTGCTCCCTAACTGTTTAGGTGATGTGATGAAAGAAGGTAACGCCCTTTGCTCTTCTGCACACTCCAAGTAATCAAAAGATGCTGTAATAGCTACTTACTCTCCATGTATTAAGTAGTTTCCTAATACACACGTTCTGTAGTGCAGAGAAGGATTGCAAATGTTTCCTTCCACAGATATCTGACAGTGATTCTCTGTTGCATAGGAACAAAATGGAAATATTGTAGCTATTATATGAAGCAGGGGATGTTGTAATTTTTTTTTTTTTTTACTTTTAACTGGCATCCTTCTGGTCCTTTCTTTGTACTGAAAGAAAGGATCTAAAACTACAGGTTTGTGCAGTTATAATCAGAAATCTATTGTGCTACTATCATTCCTTTGTTAATTGAAGCATAGTGGGAATAACTGGAGACAGACAAAGTTTCTTAGTACCTGTGTTTAGATATCTTAGGGCAGTACTGAACAGATAAAATACAGAAGAATGAAAGTTGCCATTAAACACCTATATGATGTTTTCATCTTCTGGGTACTCTTTTTTTTTGGCTCCTGTTACTCCTGTGGAATATGCAGTTTTCACATCTCTTGAATGGGCACTGAGCTTGGGATCTGTTAAGCTGTCAGCAATCAGTATTAATAGATACTTGAATAATAGTTTCTCCCTTCACATGCATCCAGAAATCTCATTCAGAGGGTCTTGAAAAATCATGCTAAGCCTTTAACCTATATACTATATAGAATCATGAAATTGTTTAGGTTGGAAAAGACCTCTAATATCATTGAGTCCAACCCTTAACCCAGCACTGCCAAGGCCACCACTAAACTATGTCCCTAAGTGCCACTTAGGCTTTTAGTTTGCAAAGGTAGATGAAATTAATTTTATGAGGGGTACTTTAGATTACTATAGCCCAAAGAGGAATTGAACAGAGCACCTTTTACATTAAGCTAAAAGAAATGAGGAAGCTTCCATTAAGAGGCTCGTAAAAAGTTCCCTTCATTGCCGTTTTCCCTTCCAAACTGGAATGAGAGCACAGACTGCCAGTTCCTGCTTCCTTCCTATTTTCCAACAATAACCCTCCATTTCACAGCTGTTTTTTATATATTTCAATATGTGGAGAAGAGACATAGCTGGTCCATTAGAAGCTCTGTGTATGTTTATTTGATAATGCAATTTCTTAAAGACAAAGTTCAGTGTGGAGATAAGTATTTCCAAAGAGAAGGCAACATCTAGATTTACAGACACTGATCCTTTTTCGGTCTTGACATTTGAAAAGAACACCCTTAGTTTGCATTTGTATGCTTAAGCATCTTAAACCAACTTATTGGGAGGCTGAGCACTTCTTGCTGTCGGCATCTGCGAAGCTCTGTGCAAACATTAACTAATGAATCCTCAAAGGACATACGTGGGGTGAGTAGAAAAGGTCACTCATTAATGAAGTGACTTTTCCAAAGCTCTACAATGAGTCAGTGGGGGAGCTTAGAAGGCTTTTTTTTGGTTTCTGTCTGGAGCCCCGTTCTTTATCCCAGTGACTCTTAATCTCAGACTAGTTCATGAGGTAAATTAAGTCCTCAGGCCCATGGATAAACTCCAGTGATTGATACTTACTCTTTGGCAGATAGCTGAGGCAGCCTCTGCACTTACCACTGCCAGGACATATTTTGATGGCTACTTTCTTAGTGAAAAGCATGGAAGGAACTACAGAAATCACTTCATTTTCCACTCCACATTTTCCATGGAAAGATGAAAGTCATGCTGGTGTTCCCTTGTATGACTTTCTTGTCTTACAGGTCTACTAGAGCCTGGCCCCAGATAGTGTCCAAATCTTTAAACTCTTCTGTGCCTTTCTCCAAGTCCTGCTTGTTTGAGAGGTGAAGGAGCTGCTTATCGTTCTTTGGGCAGCATGTATGCCTTGTTTGGCTTCCAGGTTTTTTTTCCTCTGGGGAAAGCAGAACCACAGTCAGGGCTGCTGCCTCAGGAGGATTCAGACTTTGCTTTATAGGCAGTGCTAGGAGCTGATGCTGAAGGATTAGAGGACCTGCCCCTGGGATTTGGCAGAAGCTCAGGTGCTGTGCCTGTACTGGTGGGTCTTCCACTTTTTCAGGCTGTAGTGATGTAGCTTTTTGCCTGGCCAGGAATTCTGAAATGATCTTTGTCTTTTCTGGTGTTTTTACAGCAAGCGGCTCCTGTGTGATGTGGTGATTGTGGCTGAAACTGTGGAGATGGAAGCTCACCGGGTGGTGCTGGCAGCCTGCAGCCCTTATTTTTGTGCCATGTTTACAGGTACTGCTTTTGAAACACCAGAAAGGGCTTGGGCTGAATGGGCCATTGCAGTCCCCAGCCCTCAGGCTGTGTCTCTGTCAGGAGCTCAGCACAGGCAGGAGAGGGTTTCCTTGAGAGAGAAGGGATACAGATGGGTGTGGTCTGTAGTTTGCTGCACTTGATGGATGGTGTTGGTCATCCTTGACTAATTCCTGTGGGGTGGTTGTATTGCTGTGGGGTGAGTAGATAGCATGTGGGGCACTGTGAGGTTACTGTGGAATTTGGCTCACTGCTTTATGGGTTAGAGTTTTTTTTCCCTTAGCAAGACCTCAGATCATGAAAACATTATCATCAAGCATGTGTTCAGCGCCCTAAATGTTCATGGTGCACATCAAAGAAGTTGCTGGCACAGGAGTTGTAGTTTCAAGGCTCAGTCCTGCCGATACTGATTTGGCAGTCACAGATGTTTAATCTCCCATGGCACTTTTTTCTGCTGCCTGAAATAACACGTTTTTCTCTTGATCCTAGTGTGTTTTAGCAGCCTAGCTTTTTAACAGGGTGAGTTGCTGCAGTCCAGTGTGTTTTGTACTGACAGAAAGGAAGAAGAGGACAAAATTTCTGCTCTGATCACCTGATCCCTGGAGAAGGTGCCCTTCAAAGGCTGTGTCCAGATGGGTCAGCAAAAAAATCCCAGAGAAAGCTAAGTCAACCCTGAAGGAGGGAAGTGAGCAGCTTATTTAAATCAGTCTAGTAAAGTTAGTGTAGTCAGAAACTCCTTAGCTTCCTTCCCTTTCTTTGCCCTTATTTCCAGGATAGGAACTGACAAATACAAAGGAAATGATGGTACACCCCAGGGAATGGTTGTTACTGTCCCTGAGCGCCAACATAAATGAGGTGCAGGGGATTTTTCCCTATTTCATGTTCATTTGCTTGTGGTCAGGGCCTTGTTTCTTCCTTTTAAAAGCCTTAAGATTAGACCTAGTTTAATTCATTTTGCTGGAAGCGGAATGCAGCATTTCTCAGGAAAGAGCTTGTCATTAGCTTTTTTTCCCTTCTGTAAGGAAGCTTTTTTTCCCTTCTGTAAAGGAGGTGGGGAGTAAACCTCAGGTGTAAAATGGTGGCTTGAGCTAAGGTGGAGAGCATCTGTGTTTTCTGGGGCACTGGTGCTGTACCCTAAGCTGGTACTGGCTGTGTTGGTGAGCCAGAGGAGCAAACGCTGCTCAGAAGCAGCTGTGTGTGAGGGCATCTCGAGCATGACTTGTGATGCTTGTTCCTGATGAAGAGTTTAATAAAGAAAAGCTCTTGGAAAATCCCTCCGATCCTTAAAGGTTATCTGAGTGGGAAGGTGGTGGGGCAGGGCTGCTCATGTTTCCATGCAGGAATTCTCTGGGCCGTGTAATCCCTCACTCTGTGAGTTAAACAGTAATCTCCTAACTTGTCATGTGGCTGGCTCTGGAGCTCCCCGGGGCTGGGTGGCAGCCTCGGCAGCTGCCTGTCCCCTCCCCCTGACAAGTCCCCGGAGGCAGAGGGTCAGGCAAAGACCAGCTCTCCCTTTGCTTT
Organism: Anthoscopus minutus; assembly: GCA_013399455.1. Taxonomy (NCBI): domain Eukaryota; kingdom Metazoa; phylum Chordata; class Aves; order Passeriformes; family Paridae; genus Anthoscopus; species Anthoscopus minutus. The sequence continues at coordinate 941,073 of VWYI01046931.1, forward strand.
CAGTCTAGCTATCCCCAAATTCCTAAGGTCTGGTTCTCTCTATTTCAAAGATGGAGTGTGTGATCTCCTTCCAGCTGCATGGGGATTCCCCTGCAAGAGGACAGTTTAACCATGCATGAGCTGGTTGTTGCAACTTGGTTTTTTGCACTGCAGAGCAGTGATGGAGCCAGGGGCTCAGGTTCAGCTGCACTGGGGGGTATTTGTGGGAGCTGCTTGTGCACACTGCATTCCCTCTGGAGGGGTCCCCCAGCAGTGCTGGCAGCCAGGAGTGAGTAGTGAGTGATCAGTGTGGAGCTGGGAGCAGTGGGAACCACACTGAGACCCACCCCTCATCCACCTTGCTCCACCACTTGTTCTGCAGGCCCTGTCACTGTCAGCTGGGCCTGCCTTTGGAGGCCATGTATGAATGACCTTGGGGTCTTTCCTAAGCCATTGTGTGTCCTCTGGTTAGCCATTCCTCTTTGAAGTATTCTTGAAAAATCTGAAAATGGGTAGGCTCATTTTCCATTTGTATCTTCCACTGCTGAAGGGGAGCTGGGACGAGTATTTTCTGAGTGTCCCTTTCCATGCTGGCTTTCTAGAGCATTTTGGTGCTCTTGGTGCTATTCTGTGGGGATAATCTGGGACAGGAATTTCTGCCCATTTAGAAGAAAACACAATCATTTCAGAAAGGGTAATAAATACTTCAGTGACAGTACTGGGACTGCTCCTGTCATATACCTTAGGAATTTTGGAAGTGCTGAGGGAGGAAGCAGAAACCTCCCTTGCATGTCTTATGTGCTGCTTCAAAGCACTCACCCCCATGTGTGAGAGGCTGTGGTTGTGTTATCCAATTCACTCATATTCTCCCTCAGCACATCTGTGACTTAGGAAACAGCCAAAGCTCTGGCTGTGCACTGGAAAATGCAATGTGTAGGAGGTAGGGCAGGCTGCTGTGCTGGGTACACACAGCACCATCAGCTGCTGCAATTTTGAGCATAGTTTATCTTGTGACAAAACAGAGCTCTGCTCTGTTCTTGCCCTGATGAGCAGAGGGGAGTGGAAAAGGCACAGCTGGGTGTTGAGTGTGGGGCAGGAAGGGAATGCCTTCATGAAGGGCTGGTGTCTGCAAAGTGTCCCCTACAGAGAGTCTGCTCAGAGCCACCCTGCTTGTTTTTTCTGCCTTTGCTCCTTCACAGCTTTCCCTTGTGTCTGCCTGGCTGCAGCAGTGCAGGGACAGGGTCTGTGCAGTGCCTCGTGTGAGGCAGCCCTTTCTCACACAGCCCTTACATATGAGAAATAAAAGTGATTTGAATTATTCTGTAATTAGGGTATCAGGTAGGGCTGGAGTCTGACTTATGAAAGACACCCTAGGAGTTGCATTTTGTGGGGTTTAAGGTGTAGGGTTTTTTCTGAAGAGATGTGAGATGAGATGCACTCGATGATCCAGCACTTACAGCGCTGCTCCAGAGGCTTGCCCTGGGTTTGTGCTTGGAGGAAGGGGCAGCCTCCTGCCTGCTCCTGGTCTGCACCAACCCCTGCCTTGGTTCACTTGTGTCTCCAGGTTCTTCCCCATTCCACAGCACCAGACACTTGTCCACTCTGTGACAAGTGGGATGGGCTGGATCAAGCTGAGTCAGATCCTGTCTGAGCATGGACACAGCACTCGAGACTCCCCTCCCAGGGGTGCCTGGGCTGTTCCCGGAGCAGAGGCAGTGGAGGCTGTTGGTATGCAGGGCTGGCAGCTTGCTAGTGGGCGGGGAAGCCCACACAGCTTGTATTTTTGTTGCTTGTGTCACATGGATGCCACGACAGATGATGTTATCAGATTGGTCCCTCCAAGCTATTTCAGCATTGATCTCTGGGTGTGCCTGGCTTCCCACACTGAGGGTTCTGCAGGGCTCTGGGCTCCACTTGTGCTCTCCGTGCAGGGGGGTTTGGTGGGTGTTCCTTATAGGCACCTCCAGCACCACAGGGCTGGTGGGGATTGGTCTGTCCTCAGAAGCACCCATTCATCTCTGGAGATGTTTGTGGATTTTTGCAGGGAGGAAGTGTGGGAAGATGACATTTTGTCAATTAAAAAGTCCTACCTGCTTTGAAGGCCTTCCAAATGTAGGTCATTTATCCTTTTGTACTGGTACATTTGTATTCATGGGCTTCTCTGAATAACATTTTATCATTCAATTTTAAAAATTGAATTGGGGGCAAATACTATTTCAGTTCTTGGGATGTTGTTGACTGTTCTGACACTCATGATCCCACCCCACTCCTATTATCTGCCTCCTTATTCACATAAGGAAAGTCAGCAAAGTTCAATTAGCAGGATCTAGGTTTTACTCAAGCTTGGGGCCTCTTTAGCATCTGATTCTGTGCTGTGCACTTACTGTGCCCAGCCACGTCTTGTGGAATGCTGCGCAGAGATGTAGGCTGTAATTACTTCTATAGGCTGCAGGAAATATTTTTCCACTTAATCCCACAGCAGTACTGAGTCACCAGATTTCTGAGAGTAGTGATTATTCATGCCCAGGTTTAAGAATTGACATTTCTTCATGCTTTCCTTTGTTTAGCTTTGTTTTTCCACCTATCATTTTCTTTCCACTTGGGAGTTTGTTCTTTCTTTTCTGTGGAGATCCTGGTGATTAAATCTGTGGTTATTGTGTGTGGGGATGCTGGAAGGGCCATGGGGAGCCCTTTCTCCTCCCCATTGCATGTTTTTGTTCCTCTGATGTGCTCCTGTTGTTCCTGGATGTGTAGGTGTGCATAAAGCTCTGGGTCATGAATAAGCTCTTACACAGCTATGGAGCTTTACTTGTATATTCAGGGAGGAAATGATTGCTCTAGCCCCACGTGCCTTTGAGTTACAGATTTGGAGAAGGGGTACAGTTTGGATCCAAAGGTGTGAAGTTGGGAAAGTGAGAGATGAGAACTGCATCTTTCTTGCACTTTGCACAAGGTCTAAGTGATGGATGGGTTACAGCATGGTAATTTAAGAGAGAAGCTTGCTGCATGCTGGGTGTAACTGCTTGCCTGTTTGCTTGTTTTCCTAAGCAGGCTTCACCTTATTTTTAAGGAAAGAGAATAACACTTCATTGCTTTTAGTGTAGGGTATACCACAAAATACCCTAATGTAGCTGTTGCAACATGCTCATTCTATCCATGTGTATAAATATTTTTAAAAATTTAAATGTATTTTTAATAAATTATTTTCAATATATTTCTGGAAGGCCTTTGTAAGACACATCCACAGTCTCTTTGAATTTGTCCCTGTACTGAGACATGATTGAGGGACATTCTGGGGGGCTTATTTTTAGCTCTTATAGTTGTTTTAATGCAGGTGAACCATGGCAAGTTCTTTTTTATCAAGAAATTGAGTTTGTTGCATTTATTGATTTCTGTTGTTTTACACTGGTGTCCTCAGTCTTGAGCTGTTTTTTAGGTGGCATTAGGAGGCTTCTGGGAATCTCACTGGTGGTTCTTCAATGGTGAAGGATAATGCCAGGCAGGCAGTCTTGTAGTCAGACATCAGGAGAATATGCTGGATGTGTGGGGAGCAAGGTACTGCAGAGCAAACTGTAACTGTCCTTTTGAAATGAATTTCAGGAGACATGTCTGAAAGTAAGGCCAAGAAGATTGAGATAAAAGACGTCGATGGGCAGACCCTGAGGAAGCTGATTGATTACATCTACACCGCTGAGATCGAGGTCACAGAAGAGAATGTCCAGGTAGGTCTGGTTCAGCAGCTCCTGTGGAGAAGCTTGAAACTCAAAGGCACAGGTTCTTCAGGGGTGAGGGATCTCCTCAGGCTGCAGAAAGGTAAAGGCTGAGCTTGAATAGAGCTGCTTCCAGCCTCTGTTTAGTCTTGAGGCACTTTAGTGTTTTCCCCATGCTTAAGTCATGTTGCATTTAGCTTTTGTGTGGAACTCTTATAACAAGAGCAGGCATTTGCCTTCCAAGAAGCTGTGCTGACTTGTGGGTCAGTCTGTCGAAGGTCAGAATAGACTCAAACAAGCAGTGAGTCAAATGTTTTAAGGCTATGGCAGAGGAATATGGCTGTTAGTTTTTTAATTCTTCTGGGTAGTTTGAGTTGTTTCATAGAGCTTTGAATGGAATAGATTGTTCAAATGAGGACATTCTTATTTTTTTTGTGTGTGTGCTTTGTCTTGAATTTCTGAGAGGTAAATATTTGTCCAGAAGTAGAAAGAATAATTGAAAGGCAGCCTTCAAATAAAGCAGGATGCTCAGGAATAGTGTTTTTGTAGTGTCACGTGGCAGTGGCTGCTGGTAAAGCTCTTTCTTTGACTCTGCTTATATTTGTGGTAAGAAAAAGGCTCTGCACTTAGCCACTGATGCCTGGGAGGGATGCTAAGAGCTTGTGTGTGTACATGCTTTTCAGTTGGTCTCTGTTTTTGTTTGCAAGTGGCAGTTTGAGCCTCTTGTCTTCCTCACTTTGACTTGGACATTGCCAGGGGAGCAGGTCTGTGTCAGTGATGCTGGAGAGTTTTGTTGACCTAATTAGCATGGCAAAATTAGACCGGTTCTTCTTGAAACGAGGTTCTTGCTGTGAGCTCTTCTGCTCCGATCCCTCAGGCAGAGTGCAGGTTCTTGCTGACTGTTCCTGTTGCTCCTTCCACAGGAGTTTGGACAAACCCCTGAGCTAGGCCCACTTTGCAGTCCAGCCCTTTGCTACTCTTCACAACCTAAATCTATCAGGGCCTTTTCTTGCACCTTCTGCCCTCTGGCAGAACTGGCAAATGTGACTGTTGGTGTGCTCTCAGCCTGGCAGTTGTCACACTGGTAGGAGTGTGGAGCCTGGTTGCCCTGCAGTGAGGCTGAGAGCCATCAGTGAGGAGACCTTCAAGATGCCATTATGGCAAAGGAGGTGAGACTCAAACCCAGCTGTGGGTGGCCTGGCCTGGCTGTCTGCTGTGTGACCCACAGCAGGGTCACCAGGAGCTGACACAACATCACTCAGTCCCCCACTGAGTGATGAGAGGGGCAAGGAGCCTCTGGGATCTCCCATTGCTGGAGAAGAAAAGCCATTTACACACTCTCAGGCTGATCCTGTTTCTGTGGGAAATGTGGAGGCTATATCCAGGTGCTTTGTGAAAGGTGTGCTTTCCTTCCATACTGCTGGGTGTTGGGTGCTCCAGAAGCTCTCACTTGGCATGTGGGATGTGCAGAGCTTGGGATCCCATCTGCTGGGCCTGCCTTGGATGGGCCTTGGGCAGTGACCTCAGCTGCATTCCCAGGGAAGGGTTTTGGTGCTCCAGCTGCTCCTGGGTATAAGCAGGAGCTGTGGGAGCTGGAGCAGACTGGAGAGGCAGCTCCATCCTGCCCAGAAGGTCTGTGAAAAGTCCATGTGTTGCCTTTCCTGAGCAACTAGACAGCCATCTTTTTTAGTAAAAAATAACCAAAGCCTACCTTCTGTGGCCCAGGGATTACAGGGAGTTAAAGTAGATCCCTGGCAACATTTTGGCTTTCATCTCTCAGACAGTAAGATAAAAAAAATGTAAGTTTTGAATACTAAGTGTTTTTTTCCCAATCTAGTTAAGCAGATCCTTTTACTGCAGCATTTATTTCAATATCCTCTCTGTGATAAACTTCAGGCTAGGGGTAAATTAATTCATAGGAGCTAAGAAATGAAGCTGATCTACTGCAAGATTAACTGACTAGTTTAAATTTTATTACATGTTTAAAGTGTTCATGCTGAAAATGTTTTATGGAATTTAATATAATTGTGTTATGAAACCAATAGAAATTTCCATCCTGTCTCTGAATGTTTTACTCTGAACAAAATGCCATAAAGAGGTTAATATTCACCTCTAGCCACAAGAAGAAAAGGTTACACAAGTGAATGTTCTGTGATTTGTTAGAAAGTTTCACGTGAAGTGAAGGCTAAAAACAACAAAAATTAAGCTCCTTGTAGTCTCTCATCTGAATTAACAGTGTCAGTGTTAGAAAGAAGTGAGCAGGTTTGGTCCCTTGCAACACCACATCCTCCTGCTGCACACCTTTGGATCATCCATCCATCCATCCTTCCATCCAGAAGGACACCTCAGAAGTGCCAGTCTGTGCTGTTTCAGCAACATTTCTTTGCAGCCCTGCTTGAGCACAGTGAGACTTTTTTCTTTTCCCAGCAGGTATCTCCTGAGCTCTCCCTTTTCCTTGTCACATATTCTGCTTGTCTAGCTGGGCAAGGGTGTTTTTTTTAAAGGAGTTCTTCAGACTTTCTCAGTAGTTGGAAGATGCAATTTCTGGGTACAGGTGCCAGGTAATATCATTGTAGAAGTTATGAAAAGAAGAAAAAAAGTTGCTCAGTGACATTAACTGAGCAGATGCAGCCAAGGTATCAAAACTTGTGAATAAATGAAAAGACACTATCTTGACAGTGAGAAAAATAAGATGAGAGCAGGACAGAAATGAGAAAAGGATGAACAGCAAAGGTACCATGGAGTGCAGAATGAATATTCCTAAGTGTGTTTGAATGCCCTTCACAACAAGAAGTCTTTGAACAACTTCTTTTGTTGTTTCTTTTCTAATAGAAACCTGTATTATTTTTTTTTTCTGCTTTTATAGGCCTGGTATGGGCTCAGGAAGTGAGACTCTTTTTCTAAGCAGTATTTCTGTAGCTGATTGTGCAACAAAATGACACAGTGTCTTTTGTTTTGTTTTTTATGTAAGGAAGGATATGTGTACAAGGAGCCAAGTCTGTATGGTCAGTTCCAGTCATCATCTGTGTAGTGAGTTCCTGGGGGTGTTCATCTGATTCCTTCTCAAGATTATGTCCCAAATGTGCAGGCAGAGGGGTTTTTCAGCTCATCCTGAGCTCATGTGGAGGGAATACTCTTTTCTAACTCTCCTGGGGTACATGGGTGGCATTTATCCCAACAAATGCAATCCTACTTTATCTATTGGCACTTCATTCTTAGGGTGGGATTTCAAGGCAGTATAGGTGCAGAAGTAGGGAGGGCTCAGGAGTGATGGATGATACAGAAGTTTTACCTGTGAACATGTATTTGGGATTAAGCCACCCACTTGTTTGGAAGGCATGGAGCAGAGACAGAATGTCTGTCTTTATTGCAGTCATGTGGTTTCAGGAAAATCCATCCTGGGATTTCTACACCTGCTGCCTTCTGTTATTCCTTCTCTGTTGCATCCCACTTCAAGGTTGGTTGTAAATTTTGCTATGCATGATATAAAGACCTTATTCATTTGAAGATGGAGCTTGTTGCATTTATTTAGAAGGAAGTTGTGTCGTGTAGTTTCTGTGAAAGGAAGGAAAACTGAAGTGAGTGTCTTGGGGAAGTTCACAGATGCTCAGGTTCCTGGACTGATCTCAGTGGAAGTCATAAACACACATCAGACCACAGGGTTCTGCTGCTCCCTACATGTGTGCGGTAGCTGATGCTTTTAACATATAAATTACCTGAATTTTTCAATTAAGTCTTGATTTTGCAGCTGAAGTGGTTACATTGCTGCCTGCTTTCCAACTTTCATATCAAACCTGCCAGCTCAGTGATGGAGAACCTCTGCATGGTGTCCTTGAGCAGAGCTGAATGAAGATATTTGGGAACAGGCCCCTCCCTGTCCTGGGAAAACGCCTGGACCTCTGGCTCTAGACTGTGAATACAGTCCCTCCTTCGTGTGTCCCAACCAGCCTTACCTATGACACTTCATTACTGGCAGGCAGCCTGAGAATTGCCCTCTCAATTAAGAATGTCATTCAGGTTGTAATGATTCCCTGGAAAAAGTCCTGATTGACCTGATTTCACAATTAAGTTGTCAGGAATGATGTGCCACGGACCACATGTGTGAAGTGTCCTTGTGTACTGCCACAGTTTGAGATATGGCTCATACACAGAGAACAAAATCTGAAATCGACTGTCTGAGGAAGTAGATATTGATCCTGTCAGCTTTGCAGGCATAGTAATTGTCGTAAAAAATGTCTCAAGAAAAGAGGAAGAAAGCTTTTCTAGAAGCTGCAATATTTCTGTTTTAGAAGCTCTTCTGCACCTCAGCTTTCCCTGTGCACTTAGGAGGTCACAGAGAGGAAAGGGAATTCTCTGGCGAGTGCAGTTTTGATGGTAAAGGGTTAATAAATGGGATCAGTCCATCTCTCTTACTCCTGTTCAGTCCAAAAGCTGCAGCTATAGTACCTGCAAGCCCAGGGTGAGGCAGAGCACCTTTCAGTGATGAATTAAGGCTGTGCTCCTCCCTGGAGCCAAAGCTCCTTGCCCTGCATCTCCCTGGGGTGCAGGGATCCCTGGTCCATTGCAGGGCTGACTCCTTTGGGTTGGGGGCCCTTTCTTAAACCTACAGGAAGTCTTTTAAATTGGCTTGGCCTAATAGAAAGCTGAGGAGAAACTTGTAGATGTGGCACCAGAGCACTGTGTTGTGCCTGATGTGTGTCTTCACTTTTTATTTCACTGTTTAACCAAGGGATGTTGTGTTGAAGTTGGAGAAGGTAGCTCAGGAGGGAAGTTGACAGTTGTTCCCCCATTTTCTCTCTCTTCCCTACATCCTTTGTCCATCTCCTGCTCTTGGCAAGGTTTTTTGACTCCCTGATACTGTCACACTTTCCTCTGTCTGGGCTATTTCACCTGAGGTGGAACATTTAAGTGGAAGTACCGTTGTTCAGCCCATGTGCTGCCTGGGAGCAGCTGGGCTGTAATAAAGCCTAATTGCCACATTTACACTCAAAAGCCACATTACACTAATGTAGTTTTATCTCCACTATTTGTGCTGTTTAGAGCAGCTTGTTTAAAACTGAGTTACCTTCCTTGCAACCACAAAATCCACTTATTTTTCTGGTCACAGGTTCCCCTTGGTGGGTCCCTGGGAGCTGTCTCCCTCTTGGGACAGATATGCAGTCCCAGCTGTGGCCCTGGATGTGCAGGCTTACAACAAGTACTTTTATTTGGCTTCCAATTTGACCAGATTGTCAAAGCTGCTTATAAGCTTTAATACATCTCCCGCCTAGGGAAAATGCTCCTTTCCCAGTTTTGCAGAAGAGTGATAGAAGTTAACTTTTGGCCAAGGCTACCTGTAAGGCTCTGTCACAGTAGGGAATTAACCCCAGCCTCTGCAGTCCAGTACTAATGAATGAACCTTATATATACAGAGCACTTTTGGCTGAAAGATGTTTCTAGTGTAGTGACATCAAAGGTCTGCAGAAGTAATTGCACAGGCAATGTTGTGTAAAACTTGAAATTTGTGTGTAGTCTGCAGAGCACAGCTAGTGAACTAGATGTATGCATATATATATATATGTATGTATATATCTAGACACACCCCATAGATGAGGTTCTGGACATAAATTAAGCAAAGCATTCAGTCTCAGTAGTAATATCAGATGATTTTGGCATAGTTTCAAAAAATTAGTGGGTTTTGATCTGGAGGCAGATCTGGTAGAGAAGCCAACTCTCACAAAATTGTTCATGGATGTTGGAGTTCAAATATTAAGAGCCAGATCCAGACCCTTTTGGGTAACTTTCTTGGATATTAATGGGGTTGCAGTTTGGTCCTGCTGCATGTTTAGGCAGGGCATTTCCTCTTGTTATTTCTAAAGGAAACAGACCTTGTTCTCACGGAAATCCTTTGCTTGCTTTTCGCCTTCCTTGGTAAAAACAAGATGAATGTTGAAATGTTCAGCTGGGAAGTAAGAAAGAGAAAATCCCCTCATCTCTTGATAGGCTTCTTATATCCTATTTCTGAGAAGTGTTGTATGATAATGCTCCCTTCCTGAAGGCTGAAGTGGTGTAAGGCTCCTTCCTGCACTGCCTCTCAAGGCAGCACAGGCCACAACAGCAGCACTGGTTTGTCCAGGGGCTGGTGCATGTGGTGATGGTGTGAGTTCCTTTTGGTCTGGAGGTAAGCAGCCCACCTGGACTGGCAGGCATGCATCCTAGATGGATGGGGCTGCACAGAGGAGGCTCTGACTGGTCTATAGCCAGAGATGGTTTGCATGGAGTCATTAAAGCCCTTATGTAGTTCAGGTGTTCAGAAATGGTTCAGTTATAAAGAAAGTGGTTCACACCTAGGTTTCAAAATCCTAGAACATTGCTGTCTTGACTTAATCAAAGCTACAAACTAATCTGCTCCTGACATCAAGAGGCTTGGGCTAAAACAGACTCCTGGGTTAGTTGACTTCTCTTTTTTTTTTGTCTGTTGGGGTGGCTGCTTGGTGGCAGTCAGCCACTGTACAGCTGGGCTGGAGTGGAGCACATCAGTTGCTTAGAAAGACCTGGAGCAGGTTGTGAGTGTCCTGCCCTGGTGTGGAATGGGCCTGTGGTAGCAGGGACAGGGAGGGAACATCTTTATCCCTTTGCTGCCATCGGGATCCAGGGAGGTGAATGCTGTTAACCTATTTGTTTTGTTTTACTGCTGCTTATTTTTTTTGAGTTGGCAATAATTTTCCAGAAATGTATGCTCAGATGGTGAGCACAGATGCCCAGCTGGAAGGACATGTGTGAGGCAGCCAGAGCTGCAAAAGAACTGGAATAAGACACGTCTGCAGTTGCTGTTGGACATAAGAGAGGAAGTAGCTGATGTCACAGGCCGTAACATCCTGATGGACTTTGTTTTCTACTTCCTGTCCTTCTCACTGGCCTCAAAGGTGTTTTTTCCCAGCAGATGTCACATTCATCATCCATTTCTGTCTCTTTTTGCTGTGCTTAGTTTTGGACAAACAAAGCAATACCTTTCAGAGACAGCCATGATCCACAAGTGTCCCCAGCATTTTGTGTAAGTGTAAATGAGAGCTGCTGATTTGAATAGTTGGACCTGTCTTTCCCAAGAGCCTTGCTGTTACCAAAACCTGCTTGAGCTTCTGGGAACCCCCTCTCTTACATGACTGTTTGGGCATCCTGCTCACAAGCCAGTAAGGTTTTGTTGGAAATAACAAAGTCCAGGGTTTTGAGGGCTGCTAGACTGCTATAGGATGGCAATACTTTTAAGTAATATAAAGCCCTTTTGGGGGCAGGGTGGGGGGGAGCGGATATCTGTGTGCAGGACCTACCTGCAGCAAAGCCAGAAACTCAGGAGCATCTGTGGTTGCTTCTACCTCGTCCTCGCTTTGCTTTGAGGTCTTGTGGGGAGAGGCTGTGAGAAGAATTCCACTTATAGCCCAGTGTAGGATAGCCATTTTCATGTCTCAAAGCATGAACAGGGATCTTCTGTGTATGGACAGAGCTAAGACTTGAACCTTCCTTCTCATAACCCCACAGGGATGTGTCCCTGTGTCCCTGTCTGAAAGGGAATTGCCTCCAATTTGTGCAAGCTGTGAATCACTCCTTGTTGCTCACTTTCATTCCCCTCTTGTACCTTTGCAGGTTTTGTTGCCAGCTGCTAGTTTATTGCAACTGATGGATGTTAGAAAAAACTGCTGTGACTTCCTTCAGTCCCAGCTGCATCCCACGAACTGCCTTGGCATCCGTGCTTTTGCCGACGTGCACGCCTGCACCGAGCTGCTGCAGCAGGCCAACGCCTACGCAGGTGAGGGGAGGGGGTCTGGGTGTGCAGCTGCCTCCAGGTACAGCAGATCAGAGGCTGAGCACGTTGGTCTCATTCATCTTCTGATATTAGAACACGAAGGGAATACTTTAATTCTGGGCTTGCAACTTTCTGTGATAGTGCAAGTTGTGAAATGTGGTTTGGTCACAGGGGAGCGCCTTAGAAAGTAAAAAAGCCTGATGCTCTGGATGTCAGCTCACAAAACAGTTCCTGAGTGTGATCCTAGCAAGCTCTCAGTGTGCCTGTGGAACAGCTCAGTGTTGGTGAGCTGGTGTGCTCCCCATGGACCCTGCCCTGGGAGAGCAGTAGGCACTGCTGGGCATTTCCATTGTGGGAAAAAACAGCACTGGGCAAAATTAATTCCTGTGGGTGGGAGCTGGGACACTCAGCAAAAATTGCCGTGCAGTCTGAGGCTCTGATCTGTGCAGCAATGGCCCCTTACCCCGAGGGAGGATAGGCTCATGTTTCCTTGGGAGTGGATGTGTTTGGTTGCAATAAGTAGGTGCAGGCAATGGCTTTCAGCGTTTCTCCTCTACGCTGTAAATGTAAAGCTTTTTCAGCCAGCCCCAAGCTCTGAATTCCCTAGCATTTTCCAGTCTCTTCCAGCAGAGCTGCCCTTGACCTCTGATTGGGCAGCTGATAGTTTTCTCTCAGTTTGTTTTTCTGTTTTCTGATAATTGGTTTAGGGACACATACACCTGCTGTCTCCCAGAGCACCTGCTCTGTCCTGCAACATTTTCCTTTTTAACAGTTTTGTCCTTAATTGGACCACAAGTAGGCTCAGTGGAATAAAAATATCCACTGAGTTCTCCCCTATTCTCTGGCAAATAAAACTTTCTCAGCTGCTCTAGCTGTATTATCCCCTGAAGAAAAAGGTACCCTGGAAGGAATGGTTAATTGTATAAAAGCTTGCTTGTAATATCTCATTATCCTTGTTTCCAGGCCCTGTTTAATCTTTAACCCAACAAGCAGTGCATTCACTGTATATTTATTTGGTTGTTTGGCAATTAGAAGGTCTGCTTTGTTGTTTTATCGGCCTTCATAAGTCCCAGTTAGTACAGCAGCCCATGTAATGTTAATGGAACTCCATTAATAAAAATGCCATTAAAATTCTTTTCACTATATTGTTTATGTAACAGCCTTAAACCAAGACAGAAGTCCCCTAGCTCAAGAGTTCATGCATGCATGAGCTGTTACTTGAGAAATGCTGAGTTCTGGCCAATGGATAACTTTAGTAGGTGAAGGAGCCTTCATGATGCAGGCACCCATTCCTATATTAAAATCAGTAAATATTCTTACTAGCTTCCAACTAATAACGAGAGATCAAATACCTCTCTGCTGCCAGATGCAAGTCCAGAATGAATGAATATGAGATTTTGCCCAGAAGTCAGAGTACCTCCAGCTTATTGTATGGGGAGTGTTTCCTGCCTCCTAAGTATTTAAGGCCAAAAGAGTTCATTAGATCATATATACATTTCCAGCATAACAGAGTATTAAACTTTATCCACATGCTGCTATTTTTAATCAGAGCCTTTGGCTTAGCTGTGGAGTTTTGGTCCTCAGTAGAGTGAGGAAAGTCAGTAGAGTGGGAGTCCAAGTCCAGAGTCCAACTCTGCAGCAACAGCTTTGGTGAGGGGCTGTTCAGGGGCTCCAAAAAGCTCCTCTCTGCAAGTTACGCCTGCTCACGTCCCTGTGGTGCTGCTTTTTGTCAGGCAAAGCACTGCAGCTGTGAAAACTCGAGGCAGATCTTGCTGCAGACAGAGCTCGTTGGATACAGGACTCTGAGCTTCTCAGAGCTACAGAATCAGAACTTGAAAGAAGCTGCCTCAGATAAAGTGTCTAAGATTCATGTTTCTATAATTCAGCCAAGGATAAATGGGACTTAGCAAATGACAGGTGAGATTAAATTGGCAGTGTATGTAAGAAATTCTTGCAAAACGAAAATTGCTGCAACTGGCTAATGTCATATTTGACCTAGAAATTATTTTTTAAGAAGTGATTCTTTCTTGTGCCTTTTGGCTAGATATAAATCTTGACAGATTTGATGATGTTCAGTCATGATTCCTCCACTTTGGGGTTATATTCAGTGCTGTGCTTTTTGTTTTCAAGTGGCTCCCAGAGTATGGAGGGATCTGGAGACAAAAAAGGGATAAATAGAAGTTTGTACAATTGCAGACTTAAGTGGAACGGGGAAAACTCCTGGGAAAGTGGGTGCTGAGGTGGCCAGGTTATTTACTACTTTAGACATTGGCCCTTGTCTCCATTGCCAATACTTCTAACTGTATTTGCCACTGGAATATTCTCAGTGGCTTTTCAGAAAGTTTAGTATAATTAATGAAAGTATTTCATGGGGCTGGTGCTGCTTGAAATAACATCAGATTTCTTTCTCCTGCTCTGAGGCTGGTTTCTGGCTGTGTTCCACTTGCAGCTGCTGTGGGTCTGTCTTGGGTGATCAGAGCTGTGACAAGAGCTGTTCTCTGAATGCTGTGGTCCTTCCACTGACTGAAAACGTGGATTTCATTATAATTTTCTGTTCCTCCTTTTCATTTGTTGAACAGAGCAGCATTTCCCTGAGGTGATGCTAGGAGAAGAATTTCTTAGCCTTAGTCTGGACCAGGTTTGCAGTTTAATATCAAGTGACAAGCTCACAGTCTCCTCTGAAGAAAAGGTACAGTAAATTGTATAGCAAGAGTGAATTTAAGAATGCTGGAATGTTTCTAGATCTTATACCAGGAACTGTTATCAGGATATGCTCCTTAGAGGCCGTTCTCCAACAGAGATCATGTGGAAAGGAGAATTAAAATAATGTGAATCCTAAAAACACATAAAAATGACCTTCACTTGGTTATTTTTTGCAGGAAGTTATGACTTTCAGATCCATATCACTCCAAAAGCCCTGGGGCTCAGAACCAACTACTTTCCCTCTCTGGAAAACTAGGAAACTCCCATCTGCTGTTGTGTAAAGCATTTAATACCTGCTGTAAAACCTCAAAAAAAAGTGAATTTCATTAGGCCAGGGAGGAATATTGGCTTCTATTGCATGTTGGATAGAGCAACAAAAGCAAACTCAGAACCAGAAGGAAGGAAGGAAGGAAATATTTTTCTAACATCATCAGTGTTTTTAATGAAAGAGAGGATAAAGGCAGTGGTTGATATGGTTTCTGTGGTTGCAACATTCAGAGCACGTTGTGTGGTCTGGAGGCCTGGGGAGGAGGGTGACCAGCGTTTATGGTGCTTGGTGAACTCCAGCCCCATTCTCTTGCAGCTTGAGCTTCTTGTATGACCTGCTGCAGGTTTCTGGAGACAGACATGTGCCTCCAGTCCTTCAGCTCATCTCCAAATTGTCACTGTGGGGAGATTGTTAAGTCACAGAATGATAAAGGTTGGAAAAGTAATTTAAGACCATTGAGTGCAAGGACTAACCCAGCACTGCCAGGTCCACCACTGGCATGGTGGACCATGTTCCTAAATGTAAATGGTCACTTGTGTGAGGCTGCAGGAGAGCTTAGGATCGTGTGGTTTGGAACTTCAGGGCCCCCACTGGATGTGTTCAGGTGGGCTGAAGCTGGACCTGGGTATGGTGGTGCTGCTGGCTGGGCTGCACATCCTCCTGTGTGCTGCTCTCCTCCTGCTCAGCCCCTCTGGGCTGCAGACACGCAGGTGCTTGGGCCCAGAGGGGCTGTAAAACTCACCAGAAATCCTGCTCCATGTGAGGTGTGGACACAGGGATGCTCCCTGCTGATCCTGGGCCAGCAAACTCAGAGGCTGTGGGCGCGTTTCCGCCAGCGTGGGGCTGGTGGGAGCTGTGAGGTGCCACTGGGGCAGGGCCAGGAAGGGAAACAGCAAATGGAACTCATGGCAGAATCGCTCTGCCTGAGCCAAGCAGCTTGCAAAGGGAAGTGCAAGCTTAGTAACCACTTTTTTCCAGTCCTGTGCAGCATTGTTCAAAAGCTTTTATTGGCCTTGCGCCCAGGGGAATCAAAATGCTCCTTTCCTCATCTGAGCTTTACACAGTCAAACCCTGTATTTCTTTAGCAGACTGTAAAAGAACTTGTAAAAGAAAAGATTGTTGAGGTTGCAAGGCAGTGGAAGGAAATGTAAGCATAAGCTGCACGTTCAAAACAAAAGACCTGAATAACAGGAGAGAGGCAGAAAATGGGAATGGAACATAAACATGAAATGTGCTGGAGTTCAAAAAGTTTTGGAAATCGAGGACAGACTTGTAGGCTGCTGTTTCATGTTGCCTTCGTGACAGACAAGCCATTTTCCTCACTTTTATTCTTTCTATCTGCTAATGTTTGAGATACATATTATAAAACAAATTATATAAAAGTATATATATAAATATATGTGTATGTATACCAGCCTATACATACACATGTAAATCTGTGTGTATGCATGTGCAAAATACTTCAGAAATCTGGCAGCTTAATTGTCACAGCCAGATTTCACAAGGCATTTTCTTGTTCCTCTTCTTGCTGAGTCTCATACATGTACTGTACCCTGTGAGCCAGATCCTCCCTGGATCTCTGGGAGGTGTTAGAGCCAAGTCCTGCCCAGATCAGGGAGGGAAAATTGCCCTTAGAATGCCTCAGGAGTTTGTGTGCTCTCCCCTTCCTCTGCCATCTTGCAACTACTACCAATTGGCCTAATAAAATATATCTTTATCTTCACCTGTTTTGGCTCATTTATACCCCTAGGCCATCAAGGCGACAAAAATTCTCTGCTAGGACAGAAATCTACTTAAATTGTGAAGTGGTGACAGCATTTCCTCATCACTTGAAGATTCTTCTCCTTTCTCTTCTGTCTCCCTTGTTGTGCCAGCCTCTGCAGTTACACAGGCCCTTTCAGAGCAGGGCACAGGTTTTCTGTCCCTGCTTGCTCTTTTTGCTATAGCTGAGTACAGTACCTGGAAGACTTTTATTAATGTTTTCTGTACCTGGCCCAATTGGCTCCTTTTACTGTTTGCAAGCTAAGAAAACCCATATAAAAATAATAATTGTTATTTACTAAAGATATATGAAGTGAGGGGACTTGAGAATGGTCTTCTGCCAACTAAGAACAGTGGCTAAAGAAATTGTTTAAAGAATTGAGATTTTTGGATTGGGGATTCTACACAGAGTCTGGTAATTGATTTATTCTTTCATGCTGCTGACATGCAGCAGAAGCTGATGCAAGCTTTAGTCCTCACTCTTGGGAATCTTTAACAAATGGATTTTTGGCTGAAGAGACTGAGAAAACATCTGGGCTTGCTCTTTCCTTAGGCAGTATGCAGAGGAGATATTCCAGGCTTTTACCCTTCTGCTCCACAGAGTGGGAAATTTACTTCTCCCAAGCTCAGGACTGCTCCAGCAGGCAGGCAGGTGCCAGCTGCTATCAGTCTATGCCTCAGCTCTAAATGAAACTGTGTGGGCAACTGCTTTGTCCATCCCACCCTGGCAGCAGGTCCTGCATGGCTGGAGAGTCCCAGAGGAGCAGCAGCAGCTGCTCGGGGTCTGCAGCGGGCACGGCGTGTGGAGGGCAGGCATGGCAGGACTGGAAACAGATGTGGCCTTTAAATAGAGATATTGCTGTCTTGGATTAAAGCCCTTTTCCCTCTTTTCTGAAATTAGGAATCAGAGCCAATGGAAGGTGCCAGAATCTGACTTTTTTTTTAAAGAAAGTTATTTTTAGAGTAGGCACAGCAGGGAAGCATCAGTGCTTGCCTAACTCAGAAGTGGACTCCTGCACTGAGGAAGCAGCTTATACCTAGTGCACATTTGCCTTACCTTCCTTTAGACTTGTTCACTGTCCTCCTGACCTGTAGCTGGGTATGTCCCAGCTCTGTGACCTGTTGTGCAGCTCAACCTTTGTGCAGAAGAAGTTAATGAAAAGTCTGTTTGTTGGCTAAACATTTGCTTTATCCTCCTTCCACACTCATTTGCAATTAAAAAAATCTCACAGCAAACCAGTTACTACTTTAAAGGCCTTGTAGCCAAATTTAAAATGTTTGTTTGCTTATTTATTTTAATTTTAAATACTTAAAGGGTCTGCAGTAGTTACTCTCCTCAGCATTTGCTGTGGTTTGATTACACCGCTCCCTGTTGTGTTGCTTAAATCCTCATTGCAGTGTCCTGAATTCCAAACAGTTCAGCAGGAACTTTGTTGGCAGAGGAAATGAGGCTGGTGCTTTACTGCATTTTAAAAGTATATAGTTTAGCCTAAGAGGAAGAAGCCCCCTTCTGCTTTGCATCTCCTTCATGGCAGTATGTGTCTGCTAAGGCCTCCTGCAAATATATTTACTAGCAACAATTGGGGACTGAAAGATGGTGCCCTCAATTTTGGTTGATTTTATCAGATTAGTGATCTTGGACCAAACAAAATGGTTTCCTGGGGAGAGATGTGAGGGATGGAAAGAAAGAAAGAATTATCTGTGCAAATTGGCCTGACCTTTTGGTGACCCTGGAAGGAAGCTGAAACCAAGGATGCTTGCCTGTCATGCTGGAGGGAAGGGCCAGGGATGGTTTTGGGGGAAGCACAGAACAGACAGGGTCTCTGCTCAGCCTCCCTGAGTAATTGGGCAGTGGGAGAGCTTGGAGAGTGTTGCCTGTAGATGTGAGTTATGTGTCAGAATTTAATTCTCTCTCTGTGGGGAAACTCCACTGCAGTGATCCAGATCCTGCTGTGCAGCATCTGAGACTGCATCAGCCCCTCTTCCTGCCTTGCTGGGTGTTTCAGGAAGCCTTTCCCACTCCCAGTGACATTTTTAGGCCTGCCTTTTGTGAGTGAGGCTCGCAGTTATATAAGCACATGCATATTCATACAGGAGCCCAAATAGGACGCTTCTCCCGCGCCTGTGCGTCGCCAGCGCTCTGCCCATGGGGCTGTTTGTGAGCACTTTGTCATGAGCTCCAGCTCTGGATGCTTATCTCAACCAGTTGGATCTGGAAGTAAAACTAGATTTTGGTTTAGACCAGAAGCCCAGTGTGCCCTTGTTCCCCAGCTGGAGTATCTGAGTATTTTTAGCAGTGAAATGCACACAGTGCAGAGGCTCCATGGCTACAGGCAGGGCTTGCCCTGAGTGTGTGGGGAACTTGTCCTCAAGACTTCTTGGTTTCTGGGGGCTGGTGGAACTGGTGCAGTGATTAAAAATGGGCATAGTGACTTTACTGTGTGGCTAAGCTCCTAGAGGAGGGAGATCTCTGTTATCAGGAGTAATTGTTGCAGCTAATTTCATGAATAATGTCCAGTGCAAATGTCAGCAGGCTCATTAATTTTCCTGGCTGACTTCCAGTGCTAATATCCAAGAAGTATATGATTGTTCTGGACATGCACTTAGCTCTGGGAGTGATACAGCACACCTAGAAGCTGCTTGTTAACATGTGTGGTCAGCTCAGCTCTTTGGTACAGTGCTGCTCGTGCTCTGTGCAGTCACAGCTTTTCATCTGTTTGACAGAGATTTTGCACCCCCTTCCTTCGATGCTCTAAAATCACCATGCTTCTGATTTTGGGTGGGTGACTTCTGCAAGGAAGTTCTCTCTTCCCCATTTAATTGTACTTTATCTGTGTAGGTCTTTGAAGCAGTTATCTCTTGGATAAATTATGAGAAGGAATCTCGCTTAGAGCACATGGCTAAGCTGATGGAGCATGTTCGCCTGCCCCTTTTGCCCAGAGATTACCTGGTACAGGTTAGTCTGCAAAGAAGTCATTAATGCTTACACTTAAGCTGCTGGTTGCTCTTTAATCAATGGCTCGGCTGTTTGTGTCTGAGATGGGTAATTTGGTCTGTTTCTGAGTCTGTAAACAGAAGAATAAAAGCAAAATCTGAGTGGACTCTGAAATCAGTGTATGCTTCAGAAACCTTCTTGTAAATGGGACCCGTGCTCTGCCAGGCAATGCTGAGAGCAGAGCTCCTGCACTTCTAGGGGAAACATTGATAAATTAATATCTTGTGATTTTTCACCCTGAAAACACTGAAGAGGTGGTGTTACAAGCTCATGCAGCTTTTTTATCTCATGCACAGGTAAAACATCATCATGGAAACACATAATATATGATAATTTTGGTTTAAGACATGTACTGTAGATACATATGGGTCTGTGTGGCTGGCAGGGGAGGCACTCTCTGACTCAGTCTGACTTGGAGATTGTTCTTCATAAATTGATTCCTGGGATCTGGACCTAGATAATGAACTGAGAATTCCCAAAGAAGGGTTGGCATATGGACTCTTTGACTACTGTGCTTTTATCATATGTCTAAAAAAATCAACACAATTGGCATAAAATTGGTATTCACAAAATGAACCCATCATGGTTTTGGTTTTCTTTCATCTGTATCTTCTGATGGAATAAAAGATACTGCCTCTCCTTAAAGATTCTGACTCAGATAAAAGAAATGACTTTGCATCCAGACTCCTGGTGAATTCTCCTCTGCTGCATCAAGTATTTGGCAGAGGGTGATAAAATACTCACTTCTTGTGAGTGATCTTGGAAAACAGCAGGAAGCTTGGATGTTACTGCATGTGCTTCTTTGGGAAGAGCTTGGAAGTCTGTCTTTGTCTCCTGCTTTTTTTTTTTTAATGTTGGTACATTGGAAGGGAAATCCCAGTTTACATGTTCTTTCCACAAAGCTGCTTGTCACCTGTGCCAGTGTAAATGTTCTCTGTTGTGTGTACATGTTCTCAGACAGTTGAAGAAGAAGCTTTAATCAAGAATAACAACACCTGTAAAGACTTCCTTATTGAAGCCATGAAATATCATTTGCTTCCTCTGGATCAAAGGCAACTAATAAAGAATCCCAGGACAAAACCAAGGACTCCCGTTAGCTTGCCAAAGGTAAGCTGAGATTGTCACTTCGCTTTACATCACCACTGTTCCCAGTGGCATGTTCAGTCTTTGACAGGACCTTGAAAACTTGCTATGTTGCTTTTTACTAACTCAGTGATTGTGCTTGGAAGTGTTTTACTCCCTCTTCTGGCATTCCCTGTGCCCAGCAAGGAAACATAATTAAGTTGGATAAACTTAGATAAACCCTTAGGAGAAGGAGTGTGTCTGCTCTTGAATCATTTTGTCAGCCACAAGTGGTTTGGTGGCTTTGAGCTGTGGAGTGGCTGCTGGAGGGCTGGCTGAGGTTACTGCTGGCTGATCAGGGTGTTGTGGAGCCCTGCTGAGCAGGGTCACAGTAGGTGTCTGTTCATTTCCTGTATCCATAATCAGAAGCCAGGAAAGCAGGAAACAACAGCACCCAGCCTGGTGGGCAGGAAGTCTGAAGCGAATTTCAATAGACTCAAAGCAACAACTGAATAAATAATCCTTGTTACAACCCCCACGCTTATCCCACAGGTGTGTGATGCTCCAGCCACCACTTTATTAGTGAAGAAAAACACTACCACAAGAACTTTTCCCTGTGCCCCAGAGATAAACACAGTTTGGCACAATGTCTCTCAGCAGACTGCCACTGAAGTTGCTAGTAAACATTTGGAGATTCCAAGACATCAAAACCACAGTGTGTTATTTTTCCAAGCACACACAATAATGAGGTTGCTTTGTGGGATGGTGAGATCTGTGCTATTTCTGATGTTTGGATACTGGACTGTCTGCTGAGAAATTGTGGTTTTGCAGCATGTGGCAGCGTGTGTCAGTGTCCTTTCTGCCTGCTGTTGCTGAGGTGAAGTTGGTAGAGCACAGCTTTGGGGGTGTCATGAAGGGCTGATGTGGCCCTTGTTCAAGGACTAAAGTAGTTAAGGATAAAAGGAACAGCAAATCAGTGGGTTCAGAGGTTCTCAACATCTTTTATAGCATGACCTATAGGTATAAATCCAAATCTTCTGCAGGTCTCTCCTCACTTCTTTTGAACTGTGAAGAAAGGGAAGGAGGTGATGATCTTTCAGCAATCCTGTTACTGAGAAACTTTCATCTGGCCTGTTGGTCCCGCTGATGAGGGATTATTGTCTGCTGTGAAATCCCTTAATTCTGTAATCGTGTGAAGCCCTACAGCTTGCCATGGGAGACTGTTACACAACTAGTAGTCAAGCTGTTAATTTAGACTCAATTTGGTTTCTAATATCATGTTCTCATCTTTATAGATCAAACAGGCCACTATTTCCATGCTCTTCAAATTCTTTAAATTGCTGTCTAGCTCTCTACTTTTAAAGCAACTCTGTGTGGAGTTGAGTTTGTTATCTGAGTGACCTCAAATGATGATCTTATCCTCTCAGCTACTCCCAGCTGCCTTGCAGAGGCTAAAGCCAGTTTTCCAGCTACTCTTTATCTATATTTGAAGCCTTATTATCTTGTTTCTAGCTCCTTGGCCTTGTAAAAATCAGTTTGTCTTGGGTGATGTTTGTCCTGCTGATTTGCTGTGATAAGGGGAGCAAATCCTCCCTCTCGATGGGTATGGAGGGTTGAATGAAATGTATGCTGAACAAAGTGCAGGTCCAGCTGTTCATCAGTACAGGTGTTTTGGGGGGTGGCTGCCTGTGCAGGTGTTGGTTTGCAGTGCCCAGCTGTGTCTCAGAGCTGTGGGCACCCTTGAGTGCAGAGCTGCAGTCTCTTGGCACCCATGTCCGTGGGGAGTTTGTCTTCTGGCAGCAGATAGGGCAGATTTGGGAAGGACCACACTGCATGCTGCACAGGTCTTCTGGTCTTCTCATTTTCCCACCAGTGTCCATCCCTTGCTGTTGCTGGCAGTGGAGGCTGGGGCTGGATGACCCCTTAGCCTGACCCAGCAGAGTGGTTCTTGTGCTCCTGAGGTCGCTCTTGACCACCTTGACGTAGCTCTTCCCTACCTGCAAGGAATTCAGAATTTAATTCCTACATTTGCTTCAATACCTGTGGCAGCCAAAAGCCTTAATGAAGCTGACAAATCACATCCTTCAGCAGCCCAGACCCCCTAGGTTGTAGCAGTTCTGGTGATTTCCTCGAGTGTTGCCTTCCCCACAGGTGGCACTGCAGCTGTCACGTTTTATTTGCTAAGTGGCATTGATTATTTTTAGCACCACCATGGAGATAATGGCTAAACAGTGAGCTGCCAGTGGAAATTGTGCTGGAATTGTCTTCACTTAAAAATACTTTTGCAGTGAGTCTTGGGTATGCTGTGGTGCCAAAAGGTTTTGTATTTCAAGGAGAAATTGGGCAAGTTGCCAACCTTGGACACAGTGAAGAAGGGTAAATGGAGTGGCCATATTTAGCATGCTTTAAATTGGAGAGAAATTTTTCCCCCTTGAAATATAATTGCCTGAAATAAGTGTCCCTGCAGAGGCTTCTAGCTGGCCTTCAGCACATGTTTTGGCAGCTGCTCTTGATCAGGTTGTGGTGATGGTTTCTCTGCAGAGAGCAGCTGCCCAGGGTCATGTCTGATGTTTTCTAGCTCTTCTCTTCCCTCTGCAGGTGATGATTGTGGTGGGTGGGCAAGCACCCAAAGCCATTCGCAGTGTGGAGTGCTATGATTTTGAAGAGGAGCGGTGGGATCAGGTTGCTGAGCTTCCCTCACGGAGATGCAGAGCAGGTAAAGAGAACTTTTGCTGCAGCCTTCTTTGTTTCCCTAATGCAGCTCTTCAGCACTGGAAGGATGTCCTTAGTCCTCCCTTTAGCTTCCTCTGTGCCCCTGGCCTCAAGCAGCTCTTTCTTTTTGCATTCCTTCCTCTTCTTTCCCTACAGACATCTTTCCCTGCTCGTTCAGGTGGATGTCCTGCTCTGTAGTGGGGTTGCTCCTGCCTGTCAGCCCTCCATAGCCACTGTCTCCCCTTCATCATCTCTCCTGGCTGTTTCCCATCAATGTTTCCCCTCCTCCTCCCCTGTTGCTGTCTGGGGAGCCCACAGGGGTCCAGTTTTTCTTGCTGGTTTCCTAGTGAAAATCAAAGGAGCTGAGTCAGTCCCTCTTGGTGTGGAGGAGTGGGTGATGGAGAGCATATCTTTAAGTTGGGAGTGTTCGTCTGAAAACATCTGACAGGGTTGTGAGGTGGCTCACCATTTGGTGCTCCCTCTGGCTCACAGAATTACTCATTCAGGTGTGAACTCCATCTGTGCCTTAAGCTGCCACGTTTTTACGGGCATTTCACCTCCCATATCACATTTCACCTCGTGCATGTTCTGACCTGTTTATCATGCTCGACTTCAACACTGTTAACCTGCAGAAAACGCCAAAGCCTTGCCCTGCTTTTCCCACCTGCCTTTCACACCCGGGTGGGCGAGCAGGATCTAGACCGATCCTACTCACTTCCCAAAGTGTTTGCTGTAAAACCCCTCTCCTCTTTCCTCAGGTGTGGTGTTCATGGCTGGCAATGTCTACGCTGTGGGGGGCTTTAATGGCTCTCTGCGGGTGCGCACGGTGGACGTGTACGACGGCGTGAAGGACCAGTGGACGTCCATAGCCAGCATGCAGGAGAGGCGCAGCACGCTGGGCGCCGCCGTGCTCAACGACCTCCTGTACGCAGTGGGAGGCTTTGATGGCAGCACTGGTAGGTGACCAGGCAAAAACCAGGCAGTGCCTGACCTGAGAAAAAGTGCTTTCAGAGACCCTGCGGAGCTTTAGAGAGGATCTTGTGCCCTTCATCTATGGTTCTGTAGAGAAGGAGCCAGAAATGGGGTTTGCTGTTGTAACTGTGCATGTTCTGACCTGTCAGTAATTGCAGAGAATCTCACCCTTACTGGTTTCTTTAGTGGTACAGTTCTTTCAGCCTCATTCTCTGTGTGATTATGCTTTTTGTGGGCTGAAAAGGGATTTTTTTCTTGTTTCAGTTGAATTTTTCATAGCAACATGAATAAAATACTAGCAAGGAATCTTACAGGGTGTGTGTGCCTGGGATTTATCTTGGCATTGCTGCATGTTTAGATTCACACCTTTGCCTCTGCTGTAAAGCTCTGCCACATGGTTAAGCCCTGAACTAACTATTGCAGCAGGGTATGGAGGAATTTTTAAACCTTTGCATGGACTTTTTTAATGCTTGAAAGGATGTGAGGCTTTTGGGCTAGGAATTTGGACTCTGCTCACCTTGGTGTCCTCAGCACATTGGAGAGGCAGCAGTCCCAGGGCAGGGGTGATGGGGTAACAGTTTTCCCAGGCATTGAAGAAGTGGCATTGACATGCTGGTCACAGTCTGAAAGGCAAGGGATTAGGAAGTGGGATTGCAGGAGCATGGTGGGAATTACGGGTTTGGGGGAGGTGGAAGGCAGATGAAAGTGCAACACCAATCTTTTTTTCTTCTCTTTTTTTTTAATTAGAAAACCTGTATATCCCCTTTTTAACTAGGTCTGGCATCAGTTGAGGCCTATAGCTATAAAACCAATGAGTGGTTTTTTGTGGCTCCCATGAACACAAGAAGAAGCAGTGTTGGAGTTGGAGTTGTGGAGGGTAAGAAAATCAGCAGCCATTTCCATCAAGCAAATGTTACTGTGACAAACAGAAGCCTGAATGGTTAAGTGCAGTAGGAGGGAATGGCAAAAACGATTCCCTAGACCAGTTGGGAAAGATTGATTTTATGTGATGCAATTGCTGCAACATTTTCCATTCTCCTCTTTATCTTGGTGAAACACAATGTGTAGTTTTCCAAGAGCCTCAAACCTGTATCAGATGCCCATGTCTCCTGTGAATGCAATTAGGTGTGTGCAGGTTTCTTTGAATCCAAATTCTGCCTGGGCTGCCTCTGGATGGTGAAAGCCAGAGGTGCTGTGCAGTGGATGCTGCTGCTGCTGACAGACGCTGTGTGGATGGAATACCCATCACGGAAAATCTGCTCAGCCAGAGAAACAGGAACAGGGTTTGTCCCAGAGCCCCAAGCTGGTGGTTTGGCAGGAATACTAAAACCTGTGTTTATTGACATCAGGCACAGCTCTGCTGTGGTTCCTAAATGAGCAGGAGCTGATGGTAGCAAAGGCTGGTGCTGTGACAGCTCAGGGCGAGGTTGGAGGCCTGGGAGGATGGTGGCAGTTGCTGGCACCTCTGTCTCAGCACCAAATTTGAGGGAGCTGGAACTGAGCAGCTTGGTTTGGACTCAGGAGAATGAAAAGTTTAAGCAGGAACCATTCCTTCCAGTACAAAATATATTCTGAAGGAAGTGAAAGGCTTTATTTGAAATTGTCTTTAGTGTGGCATAGCACTTTCCAGTTAGTGCAGTGCAGAGCAGCTTTGGCACGAGCCTTATTATAAATCATGTGAACCATGCTTTACAGTGCTTTGGTTTGACCTGTTTGAGTGGGAAGTACATGGAATATGTTAATGTACATGAAATGTGTTTATGTGAGAAGAAGAAGGGAGATAAGTCAGAATAAATAGTGGTCATTAACTTATATCTGCATATTTAAGAAGCATCTCTTTCAAAATTGGCCTATGCTTGGGAAGTGCTGGGCTGCTGTCAGTCATTGGAATTTATTCAAGTGGCTTGAATGCAAAAAAATATTAAATATGGACCTGAGAGATACATTTCTATGGACAGATTTTCTACTGGAGACTCATGAAATCCTTTTCCTTTGGTTTGTTTGAAAGCACAAGTAAGTGTTGCATATGTTGGAGTCCATGATAAAAATAATGAGGGCATGTGATGGGCACAAGAGCTGATCATACTGGTGCAGGGGACAAGCTGCAGCCTGCAGTTAATCCACAGGGTTCATATGAATGTGACACAAATTGATCAGATGATCTGAAATATACTGAAAATATCTAATGATCTATGCCAGCTGGAGAAATTGATCTTGTCTTGCTTGGACTGGCACTCTTGCCTGATTCATTGACAAATACCAGGCAGGACCAACAGCACAAATAAAAGTTGGAAATGTTCCAAGAGACAGGAAAATGCAGAAGGAGGCCATGAGTGGGCCTGAGGGAGAAAGAAAAGAGCCAGCCCGTTCTTGGAGCCTAGCAAACATCCAGAAACAGGAGGATGCAAAAGCCTGAGGCAGAAGATAACTGCTGGTGGGAGTCTTGTGTATGTAAAGAATTGCTTATTCATGGCCATGTTCTGCTGTCATGGATAGAGAATTGATATTATTTCTAGTTTTGTACAAAAATTCAGGTTAGAATTTTTTTACATATTTGTTGAGCTTTTTTAATTGAATATTGTAGCATCTAGGAGACCTGGACTTGAACCAGAATGCCTTGTGCTGGCTGCTTTAGTAAGAAGAATCCTTCTCTGCCCAGAGAATTAACTGCTTAAATGCAAAATAAGCTGATAGGTGATACAGGGAGACAAGGGGAGAGGATCAGTCAGGCCCGGGAACAGAGGACACAGTAGAGCATCAGCCTTGTTTCATGTATGAGGCATCCCATGATATCTGATTGTGCTTCTCTGGTCTCAGTAAGTGTGTGTTTATCAGCTTTCAGTGAGTTGAGGTAGGGAGGGCCAGATACTCCAGGAGACCCTCACAACACAGTATCCTGTGCTGTCATCACTGGGCACAAGTGACCAGCTGGCCTCAGCTGTGCTCACAGCATCTCTGGGTTTCAGTTTGGCCCTAGTTCTACAAAATCAGGTCTGGGTTTCTTTGCAGGTATTATATTATTATAAGAAGCTATTTCTTATTTATTGCTCGTATGATGCTGTAGTTAATGTGCAGTGACAGCCTTTGACAGCGCACCTGAATGGGGGGGAACCCTCCATCAACAGAACACACTTTGATAATGCCTCTTCCTGGGCCAACAAGTAACTTGGAAAACCCTCTGGGCTGTGGCTTCTCTGTTAGAACTCAACTGATCAAGCTGTTGTCTTGTGTCCTGGTGTTACTGACAGTTTAACAGCTTGACAAGCAATCACTTCTCTCTGCGAGTCCGCTCCAGATCCCCTTGCTAGGCTTTTCCCCAGACATCCCAGCAGGTTTAGGCATGTCCCCTAGAGCCACCCTCAGGCAGGACCTGTCCCCCCAGGCTGTGGCTGTCCTGTGAGCCGTGGCTGTGTCTGTTCCAGGGAAGCTGTACGCCGTGGGGGGCTATGACGGAGCGTCGCGGCAGTGCCTCAGCACCGTGGAGCAGTACAACCCCGCCACCAACGAGTGGACCTACGTGGCTGACATGAGCACACGGCGCAGCGGGGCAGGTACTGCAAGGGTGGGCACCACCTTCTCTGCTCACAGACAAGAAAGAAAAGCAGGATTTGGCATTGCTGGGCTTCCAAGTGCAACCTTCTTATATGCACCGCTTCCTGTGAGGGGGTGAAAATGTAATGGTTTGGAAGCTCGCAGCAGCTCTCCTGACTTGGACAAAATCTGCCAAATTGAGACTGATTACTGGATTAGTGAAATAATGTTCAGTGTCTCTAAGTAGCCTTGCTAACAGATGCATCTCAGTTGCAAGCAAAGAGTTCTCTTTCCTAATCACCAGCTGCAGACACAGCTGGACACGGGAAAGCCAAGGTGCACCTCCCTCTCCCCTATGACTCTAGGGTTTCAGATGAATTTTCGTTTTAGATCTTCCTGCAAGCACCCAGTGAGTGCTTTGCAAAACAAACCACATCTGCACATTGGGTGATGTGTAGCACACTTTGCAAAACAAACCACATCTGCACATTGGATGATGTGTAGCATAACAAACTTCATCTCAGATTGTCCCTGCTTAGCCAGTTGTTAGTTTACTTTTTGTTGGTGATCTGGAGGATTAGAGGAAAGGACCTGTTGTAAAAGGATTGGATTCTAGTCTTGATGGTTCCTGTCTTCCTACATGATCTGGGGCCAGGTAGCTATTTTTCTTCTCTGTGATTGTTCCTCTCAGAAAGGGATAAGAGCTCTTACACGCTGCATTTAAAATCATCTTCAGGTGAATGGGAATTTGTCACTGTCCTAATGCTCAGTGTGTGCCGTGGACCTCCCTGATATGAAATTGTGCAGTTGCCCACAGCCAAGCCTGGGGACTTGTCTTTGGGGCTGAAATGGCCCTGCAGTGTGGTGGGAGTTCCCTTCTGACCTGGGCAGTTTGAGGCTGGTCTCAACACCTTATATATGTTTCCTTACTCCAGTATCTTTTCTGTAGCTCCAGGTGAGGTAAATAAATATGGACATACTGTTGGTCTGAGTTCTGTTGAAGAGGTTTGTAGTATCTGCTTGATACTTAAACCTGGTCCAGTGCAGCCTCCCAGGGGAGCAGAATGAATATCTCATATTGTTAGCAATGTGTTGAAACAGCAAGAATTTTGTGCCTGTAGTGAAATGGGTTTTTGTGAGTTGTCTTTGTTGGAAACACTCTGCTCTGAGTGCTGCTTGACAATTTTTTTACATGTTTCTCTATGTACCAAGTCCTTTGTTAGGAATGCTTGTACTCCCCTGCCAAATTTCTTTGCAGTTTTCTGTTCCCTACCTGAAAGCTGAGCTCCTCAGGCTCTGGCATCTCCAGATGCCCCTCCAGCAGGGACTGGAGGGGACTGCCCAGTGCCACTGGCCAGCAGCGGTGCTGCAGCACAGTCTGCTGTACAGCTCCAGAAATGGCACCGTGCTCTGCACTGCCATGCCCGTGCTGACATCTAGTGGGGCTGAGGACATGTGTCCCCAAGTCCCTGGAGGCACTGGGGCTGTGGGGATGTGCAGGTGGCTGCCTAGGTTTTGTTGAATCATATTTTTTAGATTGGAAAAGACCTTTAAGATCATCAGGTCCCACTGTTAACCCAGCAGTGCCATGTTCACTGCTAAACCATGTCCCCAAGTGCCACATCTGCACATTTTTTGAACACTCCCAGGGTTTACTGGACCAGCTGGGGGGTTCCCTTCCCCTGCTGGCAGGGATGTCCTGTCCCTGTGTTCCCTGTCTGTCTCGCTGCATGAGGAGGCAGTTTCATGTTAAAAAACTTGAGTGTTTCTGGCTCTTTTACTCTCTTACTTCCTAAATAAGTTTATTCATTAAATGATTTCTTACAAGTATAAAATTTCTGTTAACAGCTGAATATAGTCAAATGCCAAGGTGCTGCACACCCAGGGTGCTGGGCTCAGATGCAGTTAAGTGACTTCCCATTTCCCAGTGAACTGGGAGACACCTGCTACAGCTCAGGAGCCAGGACGCACATTTGGATGTGTTCTGCTCTTCCCAAGTCCAGCATGTTGGAGTACTTCAACCACACCAAGGATGTGGCCCAGTAAGGTGGATATTGGTGTCAGTTAGAGATTAATTATATGTTTGCCAGAGGTGCACCATGAATCCCAATGTTATATTGGGATTTCAGCACCTCTTGGTACAGTGAGGGATGGCTGGCCAAAACCAAACCCAGCAGTAGCAAGCCAAGATAATCTGGAGAAGGGAGAGGTGACAATGGTAGACCTATGTACCTGTTCCCAGATGAGGATGCTTCTGATGGAGCTGCTGAGCCTGGGAGGAGCCTGTTCTCTGGCTCAGCAGCTGTGCCTGTCCTCTCCTTTCCTGACCAGGAAAGATCCTTGTACAGGGACCAAGTCAAAAACCTGTTGGTATCAGGCTGGCAGGGCCCCTCTCCTCCCTGTCCACCAGTTAGTGCCCATGGTTGAAATGATGTAATTCAGATCTGTTTCTGTTTTACTAACATCCAACCTTGTTAATTTTAATAGCGGCCTTTGAACCTATTAACGAAGATATGTTGCTGGAAGTTTAACTCTCATGGATTGGTGAACTTTTTAATTAACTAATATACTTAATATTGGGCAGAAGTAGCTGCAAGATCCCTGTCATTCTCAGATATTTGGCCAAGAGTCTTCAAAAATGGCTGAGAAGGTGGCATTGGCTGCACCTTGTCTGTAGCAAGTGCTGCCAGGTTTGGGGTGGGAGTGGGAAGAGAGGAACTAAGTGGCAGCTTCAAGAGCTGTGAGTTGCTGAGGAGAGAAAGATCATCCAAGGGATGAAGTCATGTGGCACAATGGCAGCAGAAAAACCAAAAGTAAAAGTTCTGAAAGGGGGAATTGGGCTAAAAGCAGAGGGTCCTATGGCAGAAAATATTTGGCAGATGAAAACAAGATGGGATGGGAGGCAGAGAGCAAGTCAGTGCAAAGAGATGGAATAAAGGCAGAGGAATGTCATGGGACTAGACTGCTGATCTTGGATAGCCTGACAGCTTCCTAAGAGGGGACATCTGCCAGGCATTACTGTGCAGGCTGTGTGGTGCTGTGGAGTGGGTGGGTGCAGAGCTGACCACGTGCCTGGTGGTCTTGATGCACATGTGGCCTATGTTTCTGGAAGTGCCTTGGAGAGGCCAAGGTCATGCTCAGTAGGAGAACCAGGGACATGCAGCCCTGTCCCTGTGCTGTGGCTGACCTGGCTGTGCTTGGCAGGTGTCGGTGTGCTCAGCGGGCTGCTCTACGCCACCGGGGGCCACGATGGGCCCTTGGTGAGGAAGAGTGTGGAAGTCTACGACCCAGGGACAAACACCTGGAAGCAAGTAGCAGACATGAATATGTGTAGAAGAAATGCAGGTAACTACAATAAGCCTTTCTGTGGTGGTTGGCTCAGCTGTCTGTGTGTGTGGTTTTTAATGCAATTCGTGAGCTCGTGGTGTATGTGATCAGTGTTGTAAAAGATAAAAATGGGAGTTGAGAGATCTGCTTGGGGATGAATCGGAATGTGGCAGCAGCATGCTGTGGGGGATGAGTTAGCCCATGTCTCACCATCTGTGCTCTGCTTGGAGGTGTGTGTGCAGTGAATGGTCTCCTCTACGTGGTGGGAGGCGATGATGGTTCCTGCAATTTGGCCTCCGTGGAGTACTACAACCCCAGCACAGACAAGTGGACGTTGTTGCCAACCAGCATGAGCACAGGGAGGAGTTATGCAGGTAAACAGGCAGTGGGAGAATGGGCAGCAGTGGGGTCATCCGTAAACTTGAGGGCTATGCCCCCTGAAGCTTTATTTTTACTTTTTTTGTATGTTTTATGTTGATTTCAGTAGAAGAAACTTTCACAGAAGTGGTAGACACTTCCCTCATTGCGGGCCTTTGGCTTTGC
Source organism: Anthoscopus minutus (assembly GCA_013399455.1). Classification (NCBI taxonomy): domain Eukaryota; kingdom Metazoa; phylum Chordata; class Aves; order Passeriformes; family Paridae; genus Anthoscopus; species Anthoscopus minutus. The sequence goes on from VWYI01046931.1 coordinate 972,416, forward strand.
AGGATGATTGTAGCCACATGGTGACCCAGGAGCTGCTCCTACCATAACTGTGTCTGTCTGTTCTTACAACAGGTGTGGCTGTGATTCACAAGCCCTTGTGACACACAAGCCAATGGGAGGAGCAGAAGTGAAGTGGATCCAGCTAGGTGGTGTTGGGAAGATGACTGACCTCTGACTTGACCCATCTCATTGCTGTTAATGTCTTAGCATGACAAGTGATAAAGTTGCAAGCATCATCCACTCTGCAGTGGATTGCATAGCCAAGTGAAAATCCCTCTGGGGACATGTTCCATGCTAGACATGAGGTGTTGCTTGTTATCTGTGGTGCAATCAACTGTTCTTCTCGATGGCATGTGTCCTGAGATAAACACTGTGCTTGGACTGTAGGCACGGAATTTCTTGTGTGAAACAAAACTGCTACGTTTGGGCATGTGAGTAAAAATGAAAGTTTCTGGATTTCCTCCCCATTGATGCGCTGTGCACGTCGTTGGTTGAACTACTTACTCACTGTGCCTGGAGGGTGGACTTTAATGCTGGCAGTGGAAACTCCTGAGTTCCAGCAGAAATGGACTGGAACAGGGTGGTCTGGCTCGAGTGTGACACTGTCTCCGTCATACGTTTGTACATGCCACTGGACTGCTGTACGTCTCCCTGAAATGCTTGTGGAAATAAACACCATGTGGTTTTTCTACTTGCCATGAATGCTGTGTGCTGTGCGTGACAGGACCTGCTGGGCAGTGCCTTCCCCGGGGCTGAGGTCTCAGCACCTGAGCCACACAAAACTTCACAGCCCCACACAACACATGCTGCTCCCACGGGGTTTATCGCTCCTGTGAAACAAATGTTGCTTGAATAGAAAATGTTCCCAACCTACACATTTCAGCTGTGCTGAAAACTTCAGTTCTAGCTCTGTCCAGCATCTCAATGCAATTTCATAACAGAGTGTTTAGATGTTAAAAAATACCTTATGGTGCCATTAATGTATAGACATTCCATACAGCTAGAGCCCTCTGTCACCCAAGCAGGGATTAATGAGCCAAGTAAAATACCTGCAGTGTTTTAATGCTTCCAGAGCGCAGAGATTAACTAATCATTGTCACTGTAATTGCTATTTTAGTCTTGCCCTTACTGAAAGCATTCCTCTATTAGTATGAAGAACTCACAAAATTATTCAAAATAGACAAATCTAGATCCAGATGTAAGGGATCTGTCTTGCTTAATACCAAATTCTACAAGGTTTTAGTTTAAGATGATGTTTGACTTTAAAATATCTTTTTGTGTCTCCCTATGAGCTCTGACATGCTTCTGCATACAGAGCTAAACTCCCAGAAACTCCCCAGCTAAAGGGAACTAGAGCAGGAAAGTATTTTCTCTACTCTTTTTCTTATTGTTTGGGAGGTTTTTTTTTTGTTGTAGGTCAGCTGAAGCTTTTTGTTGTGGGCAGCTGTCCAGTGTTGTGATACTGGTTTCTATCTCCATAGATCTGCTCTGTGTGACCTTCAACAGTAGAAAAGAAAAATACTTTAAAATTTATTTCAGAGGGATCTAAGCTGCATCCTCTTGTGCTGCCTTTGTGGAGGAGTGGGTTACTTCTACAAATATATAGTCTTTGGTGTTTGCATTGACATAGTCCTTGTAAGATGGGCGCCTGTTCACTGTGAGGGAAACAGCCCCTGCCTGTCTTGTGTCACTGCCCTGCAGAGGGGCTGGCATTCCCTTCATGGGGAATGTGAGGTAATTCCAACTCCTCTTTGGATGTTCTTGCTTTTACAAACAAGAGCAAACTGTTTAAATAAAAGGCATTACTACTCTTTATGTCTACCCTTTCACTGTATGTGAGCTCAGAGGTCTTGAAAATAGTAATTAAAAAAAAAAATAAAACTAAGTCTTTTCCGTAATACCCTTTAAAACTTTTGCTTTGAGTTTTACAATCTGCAGAAAAACGTGCCAAAATAATGGTGTGTCATGCTGCTCTCCTGTGAGGTGCTGCTTATTGTAAAAGCCATTGAGGCTGCTAGGAATGTACCCTGCTAGGAATGTTTCCCAGCAGGAATGTTTCCCTGACTGCAGCTGCCTTTGGGTCAGAGTACTGAGATGAATCTTTATGGTGGCATAAGGAAGGTGATGGGGCCTCAGCTGGAATAGACCCAAACTCACTGGCCCAAAAGGTAGTTCCCTTCCATGCAGCTTGGGAATAAAAGTGTAAAATGGGACACACAAAGCATTTCAGTCTGAGGTGGCATCTCTTGTTAGGCAGAGGTGACTGGAGAAGCCTGGACAGGCGTTTGGGCACACCTGGTCCTTATTAGGTCTGGAATAGACATAAAGCTAAATAAACTCCTCTATAAGCTACTGTACAGCCCAACTGCAGCTCAACAGTTGGGAGCAGGTCCCAGCCAACATTCTCACACCTCTGGCTTCACTGGAGTAAAGGCAAATATTATCCAGAGACTGAGTTTATGTGGGCTGGATATAAAAATTGGCAGCTGCTGCTAGAGAGGTGCAAGGTTGCAATTTGCTGCGTTTGTCAGATGTGAAAATTGGATGTACCTGGAGGTGGGATACTTTTATCCCCTGCTATCCATCTGTTCATAAACATTCCTTGCTCAGGTTTTGGTGGTTCTCTGCTCTTTTAAAATGGCACCTCTGCCCAGTGCTGGCCCAGAGCTGTGGCTTGCTGGACAGGGCTAGGACTCACAGCCCTTGCCAGGGACGAGTGATGCTGTTCCCAGCTGCAGCCAGTTCTCCTCGATGGCAAATGACACATTTCCTCCCTTCCTTCCCACACGTTGCAGTGTTATGCAAGTTAAGTGACCTCGTTTTCCAGCTATGCAATACGAACAACCGTAGCATGTGATGAACCTGCTGTAACCCCCCACCCCCAAAATACTTTTGGAATTAGTCTTTGGTGTGTGGTTTTGTGTTTGTATTGTTCATTTTGAGCACCTGAGCCAGATCCTTTACAGATTGCCTTTTTCTAGGACTGAAAACGTAGCATTAGAACTAACAAATTTTACTGTAAATATTTTTATAAGAAAATTAAAATAATTTTTGGATTGCTTTTTATGGTATTCAATGACATTTCTGGATCTAATTTGTGCATTCCAGAGTGGTTTTTGCTGGCTGTGGTGTAGGTGTGACTCTGCACAAGAAATGCCGTGTTGTAAGAAAGGTCTGGGATAGCTGCTGTGTAGGTTTTAATGTTAGAAGGACAGCATTGGGCTCCACATTATGAAATAAATTCAAACCCATTACCTCAGACTCTTAGATTATTGGTTATTTTACAATTATTTCAGTACTCTGATTTAATTTTCTTGTGCCATGAGTTTGGTTCCTGGGTAGTTTGGGGGACAAGCTGTCACTTGGTGGTTCTGTTTCTTGGCTCCTGCATTCACTGCTTGAAGACCAAGATATTCTGCCCACAACAGTCTGGGCACAACCCCCCAGGTTGCCAAAATCAGACAAATTATTGCAGGAGTAAAAGCTTTACAGACCGAACTTGGACCTCTTTCTCATGTTGGTCTTTTGTGAATATGAACACTTTCCTCAGCTCTTTCTGTTGTAATCTCTTTTTGGGGTCACCCTGTGCTTGAGCCCCTGTGGGACTCTGGCCTTGGAATTCCTAAAAGGGGCTTTGCTCTTGCAGAAAAGCACCCCAGGATGAGCCTGAACTCCAACAGCATCATGTGTGGTGCACACCCTGCTGGGCATGCAAAGCAGGGTAGATTTGCCTCAAGCAAATCCTTTAAACAAGTCTGCATGAAGTCCATCTTTTCCATTGGTGCCTAATAGATAAATTGAGGGTGATTAAAATAAATTTTCAGTTCGTCCAGTTTATCCAAACAGTGTCTTTTTATGGATGTGTACAACAAGTAATTACCATAAATACACTTGGCAGCATTTGCATGTCACCACCATGAAAGCTTAATACTGTTCTCTGGTTTACATTGTTTGGAGACCAAAATCCTTAATATCCAGCGAGGTGTGATGCCTGTTCATCAAGCCAGTGTGATGGCTCAACAAATAAATGCTGTTCATCAAGCTACTGTGGTGGGTCAACAAATGCAGCTCAGTCTTAACCTTTGGGATTCATTATTTATATATTATCAAAGCAGTTGCTCCCTTTGCCCACATCATGCCCAAAAATCACTTTCATGTGAGCATAATTTGTTGCTCAAAGCTGCAGTGTTTGGGAGTGTGCTAGGCATTATGGTTTGAATATGGGCTCATTCACTTTTTTTCATCTGCCTTTATCTTTGTTTATGGGCTTATAAATTATTTTCTTCTACAGTGACAGTAATAAATAAAAAATATTGATAATTTAAATTTGTATATTTTATGTATAAAGACCCTCAAGGGTAATGAATGATTGTGAAATAATTTACCTGGGTGTGAAATTTTTTGGTTTTGTAAACCAGACTTTGTTGGTTCAGTAGCTGACAGTATACTGTATCAAGTTGGTTGACTGTTTAAGCTCATTTTTTAACCTAAAGATTTTTTTGCATGAGTATGGAGGACAAAGGACTTTGCAAAGTAATTCTCTTGACAGCTGTCTTGTCCAGTGCGATGAACGACTCAAGAAACATTCTTCACTGACATATTTATATTATGAAAAAAAAATCACACTGTAGTTCCCCATCATTTAATTTGAATAAAAACTGGACTAATGAAACTTTCCTGGGTCTGTTTTGACTTCATTGGCTTCTGACAATGAGGAACAATCTCATCACTCCACATGGCTTTATTTGTCCCCTCTTTAATTACAGCAGGTACCAGCCCTGGGGTTACTCTGCCCCTTGGTGTGGGATAGGGGCACTTGAGCTGATGCTGAGATGTTCCCCTGATGCCAAGCTCTGATGCTGTCCCAGACTTTGCTCCTTTTCCAAGGGAAGTTAAAAGCTTTTCTCTTGAGGGTGGGGAAGCCCGTGGTTCAGGGCATGGTTGGCAGAAGACAGAACCTTTTAGGAAATGCAGCTGGGAAGAGAGAAAACACAAAAAATGAGAGTTTAGCACATTGGGCTCAGTATGTCTTAATAGCATCATAAAGTAACACATTAACCAAGTCACCCAACTAATTTTGTCTTCTGCTCACAGAACATCTCACTGAGCTCTCTGGTTTACAAGAAATGCTCCTTGTGCCTCCCTCATCTGTAAATACCAACATATGACATCAAGTTTACCATGTGGGATCCTGAAATTTAATTACTTGATACACAGATAATGAGTGACATATTGTGGGTTTCTCTATGCAGCTGGGGGACTTTGCAATTATTCCTTATTTCATTTCAAAATGACTTTCCTCTTGTGCAGCTGGCTCCTTTTTAGTCATGTTTAAACTGATAAATCTATGAATCTATGAACCTGCAGCTAAAGGAAAGCCTTGGCAATCCAGGGAGAACTCTCGCTACCTTGATTTTGCTGCCTGATTATTTTTTTTTTCTATTATTGTTTCTTTTTGCATCTTATATTTTCACCTTTGGGCATGTTTTCCACCCTACATTTCACCCTTGACAGGGCAGAGACTGTAAAGCAGTGGCTGCCACCTTGCTTCAGAAGGGAAAGGGTTAGGGTTTTGCAGTGAGGAAAGGGAAAGCAGAGAGGAAAGGAAAGAATATAGGGGAGAAACTCACCCAGCAGGGTTACAAGGTCAGAAAAGCAGCTGCTCTCTTTGTTGTTGGGTATCACACATGCTGGAATAACCCAGGGTGAGATGTGCCTCTCCTGCAGCACAGGCGCATGATTTGGCACCCGAGTCCTCCAGAACCAGAATCAAAGGTAGGGCAGGAAACAACCTCAGCTATGGAAACGTCAACACCTGAACAAAAATGAAGCTGTTCATTTGTAGGCCCAAATTAATAAATAAAGCCAAAGAGGAATCCCCTGTGCCCTGAGCTGCAGTGATGCTGTGAGTTCAAGATGGGATGTGGCTGTGGAGAGTGCAGATGGCAAAATTGCCTCTTCTCTGGCTGGAATTTATTCTTTGACTGTGCCAAGGTTGCTGTGTGGTGGCAGAGAATAACAGCAGTTAAAAAAATGACAGAATCTGTTGGATACTTTTGAAAAAGCCTCTAGAAGGCAAAGGACCGCTACAGAAACATTGCTAAGAACCACCCAGGGTTCCTAAAGCATCCCACAGCTGCTCAGTGACTGATGATACTGCCTCACAGAAAGTTATTCTGCACTGTAAACAAGCACAAAATCACTTAACTACCCAGTGACACGAAATATTCTAAGAAATTTGCCAAAGTGATTAATGTTAACGTTCTTGTTCAGCAAATTGAACAAGATTTAATTGGCACAGCTGCGGAAACTCAATGCATTTGATTTGGCTTTGATTTACAAAATATGTTATCATGAGCCTCCTCCTTCTTTCACTGCAAACCTCCCCAGCCTCTGCTAAGCATATTGCTCAGTGAATTACTGGTCTTAAATATTAGAGGGTTTTTTCCTCCACTCAGTAAAACTTCAAAAAAGGCCCTTTAAAACAAGAAGGCCTGTCCCAAAGGATCTTTCCTAACCACAAAAGGTTTAAATGTTACTGTTCAATATTTTTCTTATACTTTGTTATGTTGTACTCCTTCCACATTATTTTGTCACTTATTATTCTTAAAATCCCCCTTACCTTTGAGTTTGGATAGAGAAAATGCTGCAGGATAGGTGGTACACCAGGTCCAGTCTCAACCAATGGACAACCCAAGAAAAAGAAGGTTTTAAAAACCTGCAAGAGGAGGGCTTGATGTCTCAAAAATCCATCAAGTTATTGGTTACATAAGTTGTTTGTAATAGCTGTATCTTGAAGATAAAACATGCTTCTGTTTTTGAAAGCATAGGTGACACTTGGAGTAGCTCAGTTTATCTATCAGAGAATGAAACTTATCTTTACAATCTTAAATTCAAAAACAAAGTTGGGAAGCCAGGTGGAAGCAAGTTACTTAAAGCAGGAGCACCTGCTTGATGACTTAACCTTAATTGCAACCAATTGGTTGAAGCACAGGAGTTGGCTGCCTCAGTTGTATCCATCCCTCCACCCTTTCCCCAGCCAGCCTGTGCAAGGAAACTCTGATCCTTGTTCTGAACTGTCTCCCACTTTTTCTTTGTAAGAAATACCTTATGCACCCAGTTGGTCCCAAAACACTTGTCCCACCAGGTGCAAACAGGGACTGGTTTTTGTGAGAGCTGCTGTGGTGGAAATCATGGAAAGTGGTGTCGACTGTGCAGGGGATTTGGCAGAGCAGGTTCCAGAGGACTTTGTATCCCTGTGGCCAGAGGAGAGGGGGAGTGAGTGAGGATGGAGCTGCAGGAGGAATGGCAGGCACAAAGCAGGGGGAGTTCTCAGCCCAGGTGTCACGTGGGGGGCTCACTTGGACAGAGGAGGTTGCAGCCATTGGGGCATCTGTGCCAAGCCACAGGGAATTCTTGTGTTCTCTCCTCTGTGCTTCCTCTCTGCATCTCTAATGTTCATGCTGTGAGAAGGAAAATTCTGGGATCCTTCCCTAAGTGCAGGGGATGTTTTCCTAGAAGGAGATGGTGCATTCAAGACACAGCACCACAGATTTCTCTTGGCTTCACCTGTGCTTGGAGATGGATATTTTCTTGAAAAGTTGTTCTCCTTTTAATGAGTTCCAGCATTTAGTATGTTTGTTTATGGCAAGATATTGCAGCCTCAGGTACTGACTGAAGGAGTGTGATGTTCCCCACTGCAATCCTGCTGGAGGTAGGATGCACTGGGGGGCTGGATGCAGCCAGGGTGCTGGGCTGAGGGATGCAGCTTCAGGTGGGAGTCCTGCTTTGGCTCCCCCCGGGCTGTCCAGCAGGGGTGATCCATCAGTGCCATCAGCCTGCTTGCTGATACAGGCCTCCTGAGAAGTAGGACATGCTCCTGGGTGATACATCAAGTGCTAGCTGTCTTTGAGCCCTTTCCAGAATGTTATTTATTATTACTTTTCTTTCTCTCTTTCACACTTCAGCACTTTCCCTTTGTCCTCTGTGTGTGCACAGTGTCAATGACAACCTGTCCTGCGGCTGATGTCCCCATACTGGTGACAAAGGAGACTCAGGGGTGATGTTCCTGCTCACGAATGTCTCCTCAGCTACTGCTGCAGTTCAGGGGACAAGTGTCAGCCTAAAGGGTGGTGCAGAGCCAGGCAGAGACTGGGGAGCACAGCCAAGAAGAAAGGTGCTGTCTTCACAGAAGAGTATACTGAGACAAAAGAGATTTATCAGGTTGTCATTTGAGAAGGGGGGAGAGGGAAGATAATTCCCATCTGGGTTGTGAAAAATGCCTCTTACCTGAACACAAACTAATTTTTTTTTCTAGACTGATGGTGGCATTGAACTTTAAAAGTTAAAAAGTATGTAGGTGTTCTAAACTTGCTTAGAAAACAGCTGCAAGCCCTCATCTCCAAGGTCACCTGAATTTGGGTAAAGGAAACTCTGATTTTTCAGTGATATGTGCAAGAGGAAGACACTTCATTTATTCAAGTGGGGTTCCTCTCAAAAAAAAAAAAAATGAGGAATCACTCAGCTTCTGGAGTCCTCTTGTCCTGGGGATGTTTTGGTGTCTGTCACAGTGATTTTAACATTGCTACTGTGGTCTAAACAATTTCTCTTATGCAGCAACTGCGTAAGAATAATTTACCCAAATGAATCCCTCTCTGTTTTCTATGTGTCTTATAATGGCTGATTGCTATGTTTAATAGTTAATATGGTAAACAGTTTTTTTCAGAAAAATGGAATTAGACAGTCCTAAAAATGTATGTTAGAAAATAGTATCAGCTTTCTCCAGACTCAAGCAGCAGACATAAAGGATTCTTTCTGCCCCAGCAGGTGCCTATCTAGTGATAATTCAGGTTTTTCCAGGTGTGTGGCTGGAGATATTAGATATAATCAGACAGCTTCCCCATGAGACTCTCTATGTGCTTTATTATAATGCCTATGTAATTTCCCCCCTTTATCTAGTTAATTCTGCAGTTTCAAACGCATGCAGCAATTTGAGTCAGCGCGGGGTAAATGTCTGTTTTCTCTGGTGCTGGCAGGGTGCAATCATCCCCAGGCTGTGGAAGCAATCATTCCAGAAAAACCTCTCTGAATTAGTGGCAACGGGAGGAAAGAGGATGAGGAACCTGATGGGATTTGGCTGGGGTTGTGCTATGCAGAGCACTGGACTCTGGGGGTCAGTACAGCCAAACAAATGAGCGTGAGCCCAGCTAACAAGAGCCTTTGTGATTCAGGGTGACTTCCTGAAAACAGTATTTGGAGAAAAAAATATAAATATTTTCTTCTCAAGCAATGCAACTGCACGATTCCAGCACCTGTGTTGTATTTTGCATATAGATTGGAATGAAAGGTACTGTGATACAAATCCTTTCTGCTCTGTTCTTCAGAGTCATCATATCTGAGCCTCACATTTGATGGCACGCATTAAAAATAAGTTGCAGGCAAGAAGCTGGAGTTTTTAAGGGCTGTTTCTTTTAAGCCATGTACTTTGTAATCTCTTTTCTAGCAGGAGGTGCCTGAAGCTGCAGTGAGCTGAGCAACAGCTGATGTGTGGGGGAGCCTTTAAATTGATCTTGAGGCAAAACCTGTGCATTTGGAATTGCAGTCTTAATTAAGCCTTAATATTGGCTGCCTGTGAGCTCTTAGGGGTGTCATGAGCTGTTTTGTGAACAGAACTGCGTGGAAGACACTGAGAGGCTGGAGCTTGTCCAGATAAGGGCAGGGGAAGGGGCTGGAGCACAAGTGTGATGAGGAGCACCTGGGGGGGTTCAGCCTGGAGAAAAGGAAGCGCAGGGGGGACCTTCTGGCCCTGCACAACTCCCTGACAGGAGGGGGCAGCTGGGGGGCTCGGGCTCTGCTCCCAGGGAACAGGGACAGGATGTCAGGAACAGCCTCGAGTTGTGCCAGAGAAGGTTTAGACTGGATATCAGGGAAGAATTCTTCACGGAAAACGGTCTAACTCTGGCACAGGCTGCCCAGGGCAGAGGTGGGGTCATGTATCTGGAGGGATGTAAAAGACATTCAGAGGTGGCGCTTGGGGACATGATGTAGTGGTGGCCTGGAGAGTGCTGGGGTAACTTGATGATCTTGGAAGGCTTTTCCAACCTAAACAATGTTATGATTTACCCCACTTCACAGTTTGATTCTCTGCTAATTCTAGCCCCCTCAATAAACCCAAAGCAGGAATCATCCCTTACTCATGCAGAAAAAGAGGAAGGTTTATGGTCTCTCTCCAGATGGGACATGCCAAAGATGCCTGGGAGAAATTTGGCTTTTTGCCTCCTATATAATGATTGAATCCTGCCAAAGCTGCTGATGCTTGAGTGCAGGTGACGAGGAAGTAGATGCTGCTCTCCAACAGCTGAATTCTGGGATTAAAATCTAATGGAAACAAGATTTACATTTCAAGTCTCAATGACATTACCTTTACCTACAAGCTACTCAGCTCTGTAAGGAGCATTCAGTAATTTCTGGGTGTCACAGAGTATGATTTTTGTTGAGCAGGTACAGGTGGTTGCAGGGCAAACAATTACTCTTGGTAGAAATCAAAGCCCCTTATTTGTTTCACTCTACCTTCCTCCTCAAGGGTTTTTTTATTGGAAACTCGTGGAATAAAACCCCAGAGGTTATTAGCATCTCCCTTTCCAACATCACCCAGAAGTGGGCACTGCCTAGGAAGGCACTGATTTCCTGTACTGTCACTGGCTTCTTGATGAACCAGAAAAGCTTCTATTAGTTTATGGAAATGAGACTTAGATTTACACAAAAGCTTGACACCATGCCATGTTTTTAATTACTTTTTTTGAAAAGATATGTGAGATGAGACACGCATACGCCTCTGGTTCTTAATGTGGCTGTTAAGGAGCAGGTCCTTGGTTCTGAAGTCTGTGTCTTTTTGCAGTGATCTCATTTTATAATTACCATTTAAAGAAACCAAGCAGATTCCTCTAATTCTGCCCTTTCTAGAAGATACCTTTTCAGTTGGCCTGTTTCTTTCAATGAGAGATTATCCAGATTTGTTCACACCCAAATGTAAAAGCAAACGGTAAAATCAAGATCAGTTATTTGATTATTTGTACAGCTAGTTTTAGTACTAACTGAGCCCTTTCAATTAAATATTTTTCCTTGACATTTTTAATCTTGTGAAGCTACAACAGATTCCCTAAATCTTGTGATTTATGGATAGGATTATTAGTGGAACCTGGCCCCATTTGTGGCTTCTTGAGGGTATCACTAACATTTTGAAGACATTTTTTTTCCTTTTGTGTCAGGAAGTAGCTTTACATAGGCAAGTAAATGTAGAAAAAATGTAACCTACTCCATTGTCTGATTACCTTAAAATATCCCCTAAATGGTTCAGTTTCAGATTTTGACAGATTAACAGATGAAACAGTTTGTTTTATCACCTTTGGTAAATCCAGCTTAAATTAACTGACATTTTAATGGTTCCTAAGTGGTCACAGGCTTCAGTATAACTGAATTTAATTTAATTTGTTGGGCATGATTCTGCCCTGGGGAAGTGCACAGCCAAGCCTGTGTTCTCATCCCTGCTGCAGCAGTGCCAGCCCATAATCCATCACTCACAAGTGTCATTAGGAGCTGGTTCAGAGCCCAGCTAAAAGCCGGGCAGGGATAGCAAGAGGCTCCACCAGCCCTCCATGTGACTGCAAATTTGTAAATAACTGGGAAGTCAGGGTGATTTATTTATTTATTCATGTAAAAGAAAAGACACATTCCCTGTTGGAATCATGCCGGGCACAGGATGTCACCTGCTGTGGCACTGAGCTGGGCACACCAGCACAGCTCCCTCCTCCCTAACTCAGTTCAACACCAACCTCAGCCAGCCACAAGAAACCTCCCAAGGAGACCAAGAAAGTGCTGGCTTGTAATATGGCAAATCCCTGAGATTGGCTTTTTAGAGGGATCTGGAGGAAAAGCACCACCACCCGGTGGACACCTTTGAATTGCCAGATCCATGCAATTTTGAGGAGATACTGAATTCTTCCTCTTCCAGAATTCAATATTTGAACAACCTTTGTTCTCTAAACCAGGTATTATAATCTTAGAATAGTAGCCATCTCTCTTTCACCAAATATATTTTCTATTCTGCATCTGGGCTCCAATGTCCACAGAGACACTTCACCTGCTCTTCTAGTGCAACTCGTATTTGTCCTGTTGAATGAAGCTGTCTGCAGCTTAAAAGTACACAGAGATGTGCAGAGCATAAGCTGTACAAATGTTAGCACTTGAGTTTGAAGGCCTCTATTAAATTGGCCTACTTATATATGCATGTGCATTTACTTAGTTCCTTCCTTTATCAAATATATATTCAGCATGCCAGGAGAATGTTTCTCCATTTTACCGGTTGGCAGGGCATGTGTATCACTTCCCACCTAAAAGTGGTGCATCAATCTCTACCTGTTGCCAAAGATATCGATTTATTAAGAAGCTAAAATACTGTGTAAGAAAACAAAATTTAATATAGTAGTTTTAATTTAATTTGTTGGTCATGATACTGCCCTGGGGAAGTGTATAGCCAGGCCTGCATTCTCATCCCTGCTGCAGCAGGGATGGACATTGCCACTTGGCCCAAATGCACA
>VWYI01046934.1:0-11068 GCA_013399455.1 Anthoscopus minutus
TGGGATGAGAGCAGCGGGAATATGGGATAGGAGCAGAGGAGATTTGGGATGGGAGCAGCGGGAATTTGGGATGGGAGCAGCGGGAATTTGGGATGGGAGCAGCGGGAATTTGGGATGGGAGCAGCGGGAATTTGGGAGCTGCGCAGGGAGCGGGCGGTGCCTCCCTCCCTCCCTCGCTCCCTCCCGTCGAGGCAGGAGCGCATTCCCGGTGTGGAAGATCCCGGGAATCCCGAGCGCCGCTGTTTGTCCTGGCAGGATCCCGAGGCCGCGCAGCCGCAGCCGCTTCCCTGCCAGGCTCCGCTTCCCGAGCTCGGGATCGGGAATCCCCCTCTGGATGCTCCCGGAGCTCGCCTTTCCAGGGAGGTGGGAGGTCCTTCCCAGGGAAACCTGAACCTTTCCAGGAGAAGGCCGGGAAAAGGGATTTGTGTTCCTGGGACAGAGCCTTGGGAAGAGCGAAGGAGCTCGGGCCAGTCCCTTTTCCTGTCCCTTTTCCTGTCCCTTTTCTTCCCTTTTCCTCCATTTTCCTGTCCCTTTTCTTCCCTTTTCCTGTCCCTTTTCTTCCCTTTTCTTCCCTTTTCCTGTCCCTTTTCTTCCCTTTTCCTCCCTTTTCCTGTCCCTTTTCCTCCCGTTTCCTCTTTTCCTCCCTTTTCCTGTCCCTTTTCCTGTTCCTTTTCCTCCCCTTTTGTGACCCTTTTCCTGTCCCTTTTCCTGTTCCTTTTCCTGTTCATTTTCCTCCCTTTTCCTGTCCCTTTCCCTGTCCCTTTTCCTGTCTCTTTTCCCCCCTTTTCCTGTCCCTTTTCCTCTCTTTTCCTGTTCCTTTTCCTGTTCATTTTCCTCCCTTTTCCTGTCCCTTTCCCTGTCCCTTTTCCTGTCTCTTTTCCCCCCTTTTCCTGTCCCTTCTCCTCCTTTTTCCTGTCCCTTTTCCTATCCCTTTTCCTATCCCTTTTCCTGTCCATTTTCCTCCTTTTTCCTCCCTTTCCCTGTCCTTTTTCTTGTCCCTTTTCCTTCCTTTCCCCCCTCCAACCCCAGGCCCCTGAGACCCTCCGGCATCTGGGAGAATCCTGTGGGAATTCCAGAACCTGGAACACATCTCTGGTGTGGGATTGCTCTGTTTAATCCAGGAAATCCGGGAAACTGGAATAGGATTGGGAGGCAGGATGAGCTCCAGAGCCCCCGGGGAAAAATCCCATCCCTCCAGCTTCCATGGAAAAGGCTGGATCAAGGATCAGCTGTAGGGAGAGACCTGCTCCTCCATGGCTGATCCCTCTTTCCATGGAAAATTCCCAAATATTCCCACTCCTGCTGTGGTAATCTTGGCATGCCCAGCCTCAATCCATTCCTGGGATGTTTCCCTTCCTACAAATCCCGGAGGAACCAAAGGAAACTTTGTGGATTCCCTCTCCCTGCTCCTGGGTTATCCCGAGCTATCCTGGTTTTCAACTCAGCTCTGTTCTTTATTCCAAGGGAAAAGAACTTGGGATGTTCCAGGAAGTCAAACAGAGCCCAGGCACGGCAGGGAAAATCCCAAAGGATCGTCCTTGATCCACCGGGGCCTTTCTGGATCCCACACGGAATTCCCAACAATTCCTTTGGGAAAAGGAACGGATGGCTAGGACTCCCCTGGGAAACCCAGGAATCGCCTTCCTCCCTCTCATCCCACCAGCATGCCTGGATAACCCCAGCCCTGCAGGAATTCTGGGAATGCTGGGAAACCTCGGGATGTAAATCCCCACGGACGGTAGAATTTGATGGGAACAGATCCAGAAACAGCCAAAAAATCCCACTCAGGTCCCGAATTCCATGAGAAAACAAAGCCTTGGATTTGGAAAGAAAGTTTTCCATGATCCTTGACCTGGGATTTGTTTCCAAAGCTCTTGGACACCTACAGAGAAGAATAGAAGCAGAGCAGAAATGTTTGGGATATTTCATGGAGGAGGGCTGGGAATTGCGGCGTTTTCCGGGAGAAACGGTGGGAATTCTTCCTTCCCTGAAAGAGCAAATCCTTGGGAAAGCTGCCCTGAGGGAAATGATGGAATTGCTGTCTGTGATGGAGCTGGATATTCATGGAATTATGGGATGGTTGGGGTGGGAAGGGAGCCTAAGGATGATTTAATTCCCACCTTTTCCTATCCCAGCCTTTCCTAGGACACATCCAGGGATTTGGCCCTGGGGATGAGTGGGATCAGGGTCCTGTGGGAATGTTCCCGTCCAAGGAAAACTTTTTTTCCTGGAGGGTTGGGATGGGGATTTCAGCCTCCTGGAATTGTGGAATTCCCTCCACTTCCCTCTCCTCGCTGTCCTTCCTGCCCTTGGAAAACCCACGGAACCTCATCAAGATCTTGTAATTCCCTAAAAATAAATTTATCACAATTTCCCTAAAAAAAAAAAAAATTGTCACAATTTCCTTAAAAATAAATATTTCACACAAATTCCCTAAAAAAATAAATATCACATAATTTCCTAAAAATATCTCACAAATTCCCTAAAAAAAATTTATCAGAAATTCCCTAAAAAATAAATATCACATAATTCCCTAAAAAGTAAATATTGCGGAATTCCCTAAAAATAAATTTATCACAAATTCCCTAAAAATTTATCACACATTCCCTGTAACTAAATTTATCACAGATTCCCTAAAAAGAAATTTCTCACAAATTCCCTAAAAAAGAAATATTTCATAATTCCCTAAAAAATAAATATCACGTAATTCCTTAAAATAAATTTCTCACAAATTCCCTGTAACTAAATATCTCACAAATTCCCTAAAAATAAATTTCTCGCAAATTCCCTAAAAACCAAATATCACATAATCCCCTAAAAACAAATTCCTCACAATTCCCTAAAAAATAAATATCCCACAAATTCCCTAAAAATAAATTTATCACAGATTCCCTAAAAAATAAATCCCTCACAGATTCCCTAAAAAATAACCAGCCCCAGAGATGCTCCCACCCACAGAATCCCGTGGGATCGGAAAATGGTGCCGGGATATCCCGGATTCCCAAACAAATCCCCTGGGATCCCACCAGGACACGGAATTCCCATGGAAGCGACTCCGTGTCTCCGGAGAGGAGGTGGCTGGAAAAGGGATGCTTGGGAGAGCTTTTCCTTGGGATGTTTATCCCAGATTTTTGCTGGCAGAGCCCATGGAGAGGGAATTCCTGCTGCGTGTCCCTCCCTCCTCGCTCTCTCCATCCCTTCCCTGGCTTTGGAAATTCCTGGGCTTGGGTGGAGAAGGCAGGAGGAGATTTTGGGATGGGAAGGATCCCGTTTATCCAGGGATAAAGGTTCAGCATCCACGGCCCGAGCGTTCCCTGCCCTTGCTCCATTCCCAGCCCGTGGGGATTGGGATTCACAGGATTTTGGAGCATTCCCGCTTGGAATGCCATCACCACCGATGGAATTCATTCCTCCTGTTCCTGGTGGATCCCTCACCAGGATGGATTTCCCACCAGTTCAGGACCTCAGCCCCTGTTCCAGCTTTTCCAGAGGCACAGGGGAGTCATTCCCTGCCTGGGGAGCACCGATCCCGCCAGCCCGAGCCCAGGAATGTTCGCATCCCAGGAATGTTGGCATCCCGGGGCTGCTGGAGCTCTGCAGGAACTGGAGACTGGAATATTCTGTGAGGGACCGAATTCCCTCCCTGCTCCCCCTCCCGGAATTCCAGCTGCACCCCTGAGGAGTTTCTGGATTTTAAGAAGTGCAGCACAAAAATTTTTCCTTTTTCCAAGGCCCACCCCTTTTCCCAGCCTTTTACAGGAAAAGAATCCTCTTGTTTTTTGTTTTTTGGTTTTTTTTTCCCACCTGCCACAATTTAGCAGGAATCTACAGTTCAGCCTTCCTTTATTCCCACAATTCTGGGAATGAGAATTCCCACCTGCCTCTTCCCAGCCTTTTGCCTCTTTCAGGTGCTTTGCACTACGAGAGAAATCTGCCGGAGAAGGGAAGGAAATGGAATTAAAAATTGATCGGCTCTGGCTCCTGGGAATTCCAGGAAAAGCAGCATCCCAGAGTTTCCCAGAGAGAAAAGCAGGAAGGCCAAATAATATCCATTAAAAACCGGGAAGGAGGAGCAGGAACCCGAACTGGATTGGGAAAAAATCCCTTGGCTGCACTTTCCATGAGTTTCTTTTGGAGAGACAGAGCTCAGGATTATCCCGATCCATAACTCAGGATATTCCCAGAAAAGGCAGGTTTGGTTCTCCCTCTGGAGATTCCTGCTCAGGAGATTCCAGATTTATTCCAGTGGGAATGGCCCAGAGTTATGGGGAAATCCTGGCTTTTGGGGCTCTGGGATCGCAGCACCTTCAGAGGGCTGCACATCCATGGAAATGTCTGGAAAATATGGATCAAGTGCCTGGAAATCACTTCCTGAGTCAGAGGACACAGAATTCCTCTGGGAATTTCCAGGATTCCTCTGGGAATTTCCAGAATTCCTCAAGGAAAATGATCACAACCAGAGGCTGAGCCAGGTCCCAGCTCTGCCCCTGCTCCCAATTCCCACCTTCCTGAGATCTGCTGGGACATTACGGAATCGAGGATGCACGTCCACGGGGATGTCTGGAAAATATGGATCAACCACCTGGAAATCAGCTCAGAGAGCACAGATTTCCCCATGGAATTCCCAGATTTCCCCATGGAATTCCCAGATTTCCTCATGGAAAATGATGACCAGCAGAGGTGGAGCCAGGTCCCGGCTCCCGCATTCCCACATTCCCGCACTCCATGGGACCTGATGTGGAATCCCGGGAACATTTCTGCTGGATGATCCCTTGGGATCGGGGAGTCCCCAGATCCCACATCCACACTTTAAAATCCTGCTGGGATCAGGATCCCACCTCCTCCACGGACAGCCCGTGCCAGGCCTGGGCATTCCTCATGGGAAAAACTTTTCCCTGTTCTCCAGTCTCGACCTGTCCCCGCACAACCTGAGGATGTTCCCTATTATCCCGCCCCCATTCCTTGGGAACAGACCCTCACTGTTCCCACCTGGAAACCCAGGAGGCGAAGCAAATCTAAACATCCTTAAATCCCAGAAACATGGGGAATCCCGGGAATATTCTGGGAAAGCTTTGCCTGGCCTGCAGGAAGAGCTTTGCAGGGCTCAGGCTCAGGGCTCTGGAGCTCGGTCATTCCCAAGAAAAACCAGCTGGGATGAGCCAAGCCTCACACGTGGGGCTGGGAATATCGGGAATGCGCTGTAGCCCCTCAGCTCACTGAGGGCTGTCCTGGGGATCCTTGGAATGCTGGAAGTGCCAGGCAGGATTTGCAATCCCTTGGAGCCGAGGCAGCTCTGGAGAGTGCAATTCCATGGTTAAAACTCCGGGAGTTACAAAACAAAGGAAAAGCAGCCGGGGCTGCTTTTGTTCCGCTTGGGAAAGGGAGGATTTGTTGACAGCCCTGGGATCTCCTTCCAGCCAGGAATGCTCATGGAATCCCAGAAAATGTCTCCTTCCAGGAGATCCTTTCTCCAGAGCATCCCTGTCCTCGGGGGGGGTGGGGTGTCCTTCTCATCCCACCCTGCAGCCATCAGCAGCCTCTGGAAAACATCCTGTGCTTTATCCAGGACGGAATGTTTGGGGCCTGCTCTCCGTTCCTCGGAGCGGGGGGAATTGTCTGGGAGATCCTGAGAGGTTTTCCTTAGAATCCCGGAATTATTTAGATGGGGAAAGCCCCTTAATGGAATCCAGCTCTGCCAAGTCCCCAGGTGCCACATCCACAGGGCTTTTAAATCCCTGCGGGAATGAGGAGTCCAGCCCTGCCCTGGGCAGCTGGGCCAGGCCTGGGCAACCAATTCCAGGAAGGAATTTTCCCAGTATCCCACCTGAACCTTCCCTGGGGCTGTTCCCTCTCCTCCTGTTCCCTGGGAGCAGATCCTGATTCCCCCCAGCTGCCCCCTCCTGACTGGGAATTGTGGAGATCCAGAAAGTCCTTCCCGAGCTCCTTTTCTCCAGGAAAATCCTTCATCCTCCTTTCCTGGGAAGTTTCCTTTGGGCAGGAGGCAAAACTGGGCTGGGGGGTTGGTGGGGGTTTGGGAATAATCCCGGCACTGCTGAGCTGTGGGATCTGTGGGAAGCACTGAGCCCCTTTTCCTAATTAAACCCAGGATCAACTCTGCTTTAATTACTTTGATGAGGTTCTGGAGCTGAGACACCCCCCCTCCCTCCATTCCCAGGATAACCAATTCCGAGCTTCCCAAAATTCCAGCCCCACCATCCTCCCAGGAATCTTCTGACTTTTAACCCAATTTCCTTCCCAGCAATCTGAGGTCATGCCAGGCAGTCCCTGAGGGATTGAGGAAGGGTTTTTCCCTCTCCTTTCATCTGTTGGGAATCGGGATCATGTGTCCCCTTGATCTCCTCCAGCCCAGACGTCTCCCTGTCTCCCCTCTCCCGGATCATGGATCACGAGATCCCGGTGCTCCAGGGCCACCTCAGGACAAGGCCGGGTGACCTCGGCCACATGGATTTGATGGCAGCCGAAAAATCCCGGGATTCTCCAGGTCTGCACCCATGGAAAAGATTTTCCCCCCATGCTCCGGATGGAAGGGAAGGATCAAGGCCTTGCCTCAGAATCCAGGTGGGAAAAACCAAAAAAGGGTTTGGAGATTTTCCAGCCTTGGATGGCTCCGTGTTCTCAGGGAGGTTTAAAGGGAACTCCTGGAGGGGTTTCTCCAGGAATTCTTCCCTTCCTCTGGTCATGAAAGGGATTTATGGGAAAGAAATCCAGGCATGGAATGTGCATCTGGAAGGGAAACCCTGAGGGAGGGATGTTTGATCCAAGAGCTGCTGGAGGGAGGGATATTCCATCCAGAGGGAACCGGGAGCTGCCCCTCCTAAATATTCCCCAGGTTTTCCCATGGGAAATGAGGAGAACCAGGAGGGAATTTCGGGATGAAACAAATCCAAACCCAGCTTATCCTGCTCAGCTGACCAGGAGTGTGAAACCACATCCAGGAGCAGTCTGGTGCAGAGGAGAGGGAAAACCGGGATTTTTGGGAGGGATCCTCTCAGTGTTCGATCCAAAAGGAACCGGGATACGATTACATTCTTATCCTGAATATCCCCCAGCTTTTCCCACGGGAAAATAAGGAGAACCAGGAGAGAGAGAATCTGGGATAAAACAAACCCAGCTTCTCCTGCTCAGCCTGAAACAATATCCAGGAGCACTCTGCTGCGGGGGGAAAGGGAAAATGGGAATTTTCCAGCGGCTGCGGAAGCCACGGCGCTGCCGGGCCCAGTTCCTGTCCTAATGATCCCTCAAATCCATTAGCTGGGATTCCTTTCTCCCCCTTCTCCCGTCCTGGCTCGTCGGCAGCGGAGGCAGTGAGGGAGGAGAAAGCTTCCCAGGCTCCATCCAGCCCAGGGACACGGGGTTCTCCCAAGGGAATTCCAGCCCTTTCCTTGTTTTTCCCTCAGATTCCCACTGTGTCTCCGCTGCTGTCAAAGCGCTTGGAGCAGAACCGGCATTCCCAAGTGCCACGTCCACATGGATGCTGAATTCCCCTGGGAATGGGGGTTCCACCACTGCCCTGTGAGGGCTGGATGAGTTTTTCCATGAGGAATATTCCCAGTGTCCAGCCTGGACCTCCCCTCTCCTTCCATCACGGATCTCTTGAAAGAAGGGACCAAGCCCCACCTGATTTTAGGGAGCTGTAGGAAGTGAGGAGGATTTGGCAGCTGGATCTCAGAGTGTCCCTGAATTCCACACCTCTGGATCCATGGAGGACCTTTCCCAACTGGAAATCGTTCCTGCCCTGCCTTGAGCCCCTCAAAAATTCCCAATCCCTACAAAAATCTCCATTCCTCCTGTCCTGGAAGGAACTCCTGGCTCAGGGCCCAGCAATTGGCTGGGAAGTTGTTTTGGGGGAGAATTCCCTGAGATCTCAGGGAGAACCTGGATGCTTCCAAAGCCAGGCTGAAAGACGGAAGTTGGAGGAAGGAAGGAAGAGCCCAAAAATCCCCAAAAACTGGGAAAGGAGCTTCCCAAAGTCACGCCAGGGCCTGGAATGATGAGCAGGGATGGTGGAGCCATCCAAAGGTTGAACATCCAGCCCAGAGCATTTCCTTGGATCTCAGAGAAAAGCAGGAATGAGCGGCAGGAAGCACAAAATTCAATGGGATAACTCTGAAACGCCATGGGAAAAGCCTCCATGGTTTATAAAAGTTGGATAAAGTGAAACATTCCCGTTCTCCTGCGGGTCAGCTCCTGCTGTTCTCGTGCCGTGATCCACAGCTGATCCCAAATTTCCCTCCAGGACCGGAGCGATCCCTTTGGGATTTGGGACTAAAGGTGGGAGGTGTCAGATCCTGGTGATCCGAAGGGAATGCCAGGGATTGGCTGCGGGCGGAGCCGAGGCTTTCAGCATTTATCCATCATTTTTTTGGGAGCTGTGGACCTCATAACCCGTGGCTATTCCTGATGGATTTGGGAATTTTTATCCCAAATCTAGCCATGGCCAGCGGGGCTGAGCTCAATCCCAGGGAGGCACAGCCTGAGCCTGCAGATTTTATTTGAGCTTCCAGAAGTTTCTGAGGATACTCCTGGCGTTCGCGCTGGGATTGGACCGAGCACTCTCCAGCATTCCATGGAAATCCAAAGGGATGACAGGGATGTGCCATGATTTTCCCAGAAATCCCTGCTCAGTTGGGTGTTTTCCTTCTGCTCTTTGGATTTCATTTGCAAGCAGATAAATCCCTGGATTCTGGATGTTTTGGTTTCCCCCCACCCCCACCAAAAGCATTTTGGACATTTGATCTCATGGAATCACCAGGGTTGGAAAAGTCAGACCTGGAGTCCAAAATCTGGAAAGGAAGGAAAAAATTCCTGCCCTTGCTGCAGCCTCGGAGCGATTTTTATTTGGTATAAAAATCGAATTGCTTATAAAAAAAAATTAAATTTTATAAGTAATTATATAAATAATAAACATAACCACCGACATAAATAAAAACTATATAAATAATAAACACAAATTAAATTGATATAAATTTAATCAATAAATTAAAAAAAACCAATCATTAGAACACCTATTTTAAAAACAGGATCGCACGTTTGGAGTGGGAATTGGAAACCTTGGAGCAGATTCCACCAAATTCCAGGAGCTGTCCCAGGGAAAGCCCAGCTCAGTCCCAGAGGGAGACAGACCCTGCCTGTGAGGGTCCCGCTCCCCGAGCACAGCGGGAAAATCCCGGATCCCGCTTTTCCAGAGGCTGCTGGAAGCGAAGAGCCGAGTGCCCCTCGATGTTTCCGGGCTTCCCCAGCCAGCTCTGCCTTCCCTGGGAACATTCCTGGGACACCCCGGATGGCTCCGGGAAGTCTGAGGAGCCTTGGGAGGAACTGGATCCATCCCCAGGAGCTCCATGGAAAAATTCCCATCTCAGAGCCCAGGGGGTTCCCAGGGAATCTCCTTCCTGAGGGATGAACCAGGAGCAGGGAATGGGGGAATCTCTGCCCCCCTCATATCCCAGTTCCATTGGGAACATCCCAGATCGCCATCCCTCATATCCCAGCTCCACTGGGAACATCCAGGATCTCCATCCCTCATATCCAATCTCCATTGGGAACATCCAGGATCTCCATCCCTCATATCCCATCTCCACTGGGAACATCCAGGATCTCCATCCCTCATATTCCAGCTCCATTGGGAATATCCAGGATCTCCATCCCTCATATCCCATCTCCATTGGGAATATCCAGGATCTCCATCCCTCATATCCCAGCTCCACTGGGAACATCCAGGATCTCCATCCCTCATATTCCAGCTCCATTGGGAACATCCAGGATCTCCATCCCTCATATCCCATCTCCATTAGGAATATCCAGGATCTCCATCCCTCATATCCCAGCTCCATTGGGAACATCCAGGATCTCCATCCCTCATATCCCATCTCCATTGGGAATATCCAGGATCTCCATCCCTCATATCCCGTCTCCATTGGGAATATCCAGGATCTCCATCCCTCATATCCCAGCTCCAGACCATCAGCTCCAGGGCATCCCTCATTTCCCAAACCCAGCCAATCAGTTCCAGCATTCCCACATCTCCTCCTCCATCCAGGCAGCTCTGGAATTCCCTCCTCTCCTCCTTTCTCCAGAGACTGCTCCTGGAGCTGAGGGAATATCTGGGATAATGCAGGGGAGGTGGAAAGCTGGATTGGCTTTTCCACAGGAGAAAATGGGAAGGAGAAGCAAAATCCCTGGCTGAGAGAAAAAGCCTGGCTGTGACCCACTGGAAGAAGCCAAATCCAGCATCCAAATAAATCCAACCCTGGAGCACATTGCAATGGGATACCCATGGATATTCCCATGGGAATCTCGACATTCCTGCCCTCCAGGGATCCCCAATCCTAGGGATCCTCACCGTGGGTGTTGCCCCAGTGACAAAGGCTCTCCTGCAGGTTTGGCCCGGACAAATCCAGGCTCCAAGGGAATTCCCAGATCCAGGAATTTCCAGGTGGAGCAGAGCCAGAGCAATTCCAGCATCAGCTGCTTCTCCTCTGAGCTAAGGAATATCCTGCTCCAGGCCTGCTCCCAGCCCCATTCCCAGGTTTTCTGCACGGGATGGGCTCAGGAACCTCCTGGGATGCTGCAGTCCCGGGAATCCTCACAGCCAGGAGGATAAATCCAGGCAATAAAGTGATTAAATCATGGAATTGTGGAATAATCTGGTTTGGAAGGGAGGTTTAAATGACACCTTATCCATCCCCTCTGGAATGAGCAGGAAAATCTTCCACCACAACACTTTAGTGCCCCTAAAAACGCCAGACACCCCCCAAATCCCACAAATCGCCGATCTTTGGCCTCTTCTAGGCGGGAATCCCCAACACCTGCTGGAATCACGGCGGGGAGGGGGGTGGGGAACGATTCGCAAAACTGGGAAGCAGAAGGACGTGGGAATGTTGCCGCTCTGGCCTCTCCGCAGCCACCCGGGGTGACAGCCGGGTCACCCTGGGGCTCCTCCCGCATTATCGGAGCCCGGATCGGAGCTGCAGCGTCAGGGCAGCAGGCAGCGCCCGCCTCATCCCCCATGGAGCTTCTCCCTGCCATCCCATCCCATCCCATCCCATCC
>VWYI01046935.1:0-31518 GCA_013399455.1 Anthoscopus minutus
AAATTAAACTAATTGCTCTTTTAATCCCAAAATCAATCATGCACCAAATTTAACAGCCTGCGAGGGTTGTGAGGGTGTTTTTTGTTCTGTTTTTCAAACACAAAAAACCCCAAATAAAAGCCCCCTCAGCATGCACGGCACTGGCTTTCATTTCCTTGAGTAAACAGCATGTTTGCAGGGAAGAGGAATACCTGGAATTTGGGCTCATTACTGCCCTATGAAATGTCTGCAGTGCCAGGCCTGGCTGGGGCATTTAAGCCTGGCTTAGTGCAGTTGTGCCAGCCCAAGTGCCGGGAGCTGGGGTTTGAACTGGACCCTGAAATCCGGTTCTGCTCACGCTGAGCAGCTCTGGCTGGAACGGCCCCGAAAGCATTCAGTGGGAAGGAGGGCCAGGAATGGGGTGGAAATTCCAACTGGAGCAGATTAGGGGCAGCTCCCAGATTGCTCCAGGTTTGGGGAGAGGATGGCTTCCCGTTGGATTTATCCTGCTGGATTGATTTATCCAATTGGATTTATCCACTGGATTCATTTATCCTGCTGGATTTATTCATCCCATTGGACTTGTTTATCCCATTGGATTTATCCCACTGGATTTATCCATTGGATTGATTTAAACCATTGGATTTATCCCATTGGATTTATCCATTGGATTGATTTAAACCATTGGATTTATCCCATTGGATTCATCCACCGGATTGATTGAAACCATTGGATTTATCGCATTGGATTTATCGCATTGGATTTATCTATTGGATTTATCCATTGGATTTATTCATCCCATTGGATTTATGCCATTGGATTTATCCATTGAATTTAACCCACTGGATTAATTTATCCCATTGGACTTATCCATTGAATTTAACCCACTGGATTTATTTACCCCATTGGATTTATCCCATTGGATTTATCCCATTGGATTTATCCCATTGGATGTATCCCACTTCAAGGTTTCCCACCACCTCTGGAGGAGCACAGCTCCTTTGGAAAGAGTGGGATGCTCCCAAAGGATGCCCAGCCCTCGGGAACGCTCCCCACGGAGCCCGGCCCCACTCCTGCCCTGGCCCCACACATCCCGGTGTCGGTGATCCCGGTTTCATTCCCGAGGGATTGGGGCCAGCTCGGGGCAGCAGCTGGGGATTGCTGCCCCCGACACGCTTCCCATCCCACGCATCCCAAAGCTGCTGGACACATTCCTCACCCGCAGCAGCTCCGCTCCCCAGCTGCAGATCCCCACGGAATTTTTGGGGAAAAGCCTCGTGTGGGCACAGCCCGGGCCTGGAAGCACAAATTAAACGTGGAAGCTAAAAAGGCCTGGGATCTGCTGCTGATTATTTGAAATTCCCATTTAAAAATATGAATTGCAGTAGAGATGACAGAATTCCATGTACAACTGTGTGCAGCAGCCACTGCCTGTGAGCTGGGATTGGCCATGGGAACAAATGGAAGAGACTCAGTAATAAAAAGGCAGAAAATCCCAACTCCAGAGACATCCAGACCTGCTCCAGCAGCAGCCCCAAGAGCCAGTGCTCAGTCAGGGGATAAGGAGAGGAGCAGTGCAAATCCTCCCAAAAAAAGACGGAGTGGACTACAAAAAGCAAATCTAAAGAATAACCAAAAAACCCCAAATTAAGCAACACAGGAGAGAAGCACAAACAGAATCCTAAAATCTCCTGAGGATCTTCAAATCCCACTCCTGGCCCCGCACAGGACAATCCCATAAACCCCACCCTGTGCTGAGAGAGCAACCAGCTCCACCTGAGCCAAATCTGGGCATCATCCCTGATGTTAAAAATCCAACAAGAGGAGCGACTCCACCGCTTCCGAGGGTTTGGGAGGGAGCTGGAGCGGAAACCAGACTGAAAAGAGCTGTCAGGAAATCCTGGCTTCCAAAGGATTTGAAAGGACAGGCAGGGAATGGGGGAAGAGGAGTGTGAAAGTGGCAGAGGGAGGAGAAGGCCCCGTGATGCCCTCAGGTATTCCCAGCGCAGCTCCTGCCCTCGGCCGGGATGCACAAAGGGCTCCTTCTTCCGAGGGGAGAGGGAGCCATGCAGAACATTCACCATGGCTAATTAATTTCGGCCCCTCAATTACCAGGGGGATCTCGTGACACAGCTTTATTTGTAGCTCCTCTTTTTCTTTTTTTTTTTTTTTTAAACCCCCCCCTTTTTTTTTTTTAATAAACAAAAAGTAGATTAGAAGCGTGACACCTTTAATGGCTTTACAATGGCTTTACAATGGCTTTACAACGGCTTTACAATGGCTTTCCTGCCAGCTCATCCCACGTGGAAAAGCTTGTCCTGCCTTTGGGAGTCCCACCACTCATCCCTAATCGGATCATCCCCGTGCCAGCCACAAGGACACCACACAAATCATGGAATGGTTTGGGTTGGAAAGGGACCTTAAAGCTCATCCCATTCCGACTCCTTCCCACAGGCATGGACACTTTCCATTGGAATATCCACCCAAATCCTCTAGGCAACGGAAGTGGAAAACGGAAAAGCGTTAAAAGATGGAATTAATTCAGATAGCAAAGCAGAAAAAATTCTGTTTTATGACAAAATATTTGCTGCCTCAGTCGCTGCGTTTGGGCTGGAGATGCCCAGAGCTCCTGGGCAAAACCCACAGGAATAAACAACACTGTGGGTCGGTTTGTTGTTTTTATTTGTTTTGTTTTTTTTTTAACTGGAAGGGGAAAAGCTGTTGTTTCTACACCCCAACACAGATTTCCACATGAAAATAATTCACCAAGCCCACCACGGCCAGAGCGTGCCCATGGGGAGCTGGGGACCTTCACCCCAGAGCCAAACTCCCCAAAAATGCGACAACACCTCGATAACTCTGGGGTGAAGCCCTGGGGGAAGATCCCAACCTGCTCCCTCCTCCTCCTGTCCCTGCAAAGGACACGGAGCAGCCACGTGGGAATAATGGGGACATTCTTCCACCCACCCCAAGCCTCCCACGGGAGGGCCCAGGGCCTGCCACAGAAACGGCCCCGTTTTAATTTAAAGGGACAAAGGACATTCCCTGAACACGCTGGCGCTGGGAATAAACCCTGAGGCCAAGAGTTGTCTCCACAGCTGTAACATCCAGGGGGAAATCCCGTGGGGTGGTCTCTGAAAGACCGGGATCAGCCATGCTGGATAATGGAACATAAATCCATGCTTTGGCAGTTGCCAGAGCAGAGCCTGCCTCTCCCAAAGCCACTTCTGCCATCCAGAAGCTCTTCCCGAGGAGAAGACCAACATGAAGCCTCCAAAGAAACTTTGGGAGCTTCTTTTTCGGAGAAACTTTGGAGAAGCAGCCAGTTTTCCACAGATCCTTGGCTGAGCTCGACAGAAGCCAGCAGAGGCCTTCCCTTGTCCCAGAGGGAGGGTTTGGGATGCTCCAGCGCTGTGGGAAGCACTGGATGGCTCTCCCAGAGCCAGCCCAAGCCGGGGGCTCTGCAGGAGCAGCCGGATCTCTGGGGTTTGGTCCCACCCAGGAGGAGCTCCTGGGGCAGCTGCTGAAGGCTCTGACAGCACCAACGCCTTCCCAGCTTTCTCTCCCTCATGGACACCCCGTGCCAAATTCCTGGTTCCTCCAGCTCTGCATCCTCCCCAGCCCACATCTGGGAGGGATGGCTCAGAAGGAGATAAAAGTACGAAATCTCTGCTGAATCTCAAGCGATAAAATCAAATTCGAGCTTGGAGGGAAGGGAATGAAAAGGCCAGGGTGGAATTGCTTGGTGAAATTTGTGTTTCGTTTACTTGAGAGGGACATATTGGAGTTTTATCAAAACCAGCTGCTGTCACAGCCACACATCCGTGGTCCCGGAACATGGATGTGATTTATCCCAAGAAATCTGTAAACGAAACAAGGCAAAGCTCTCAATATCTTCTATAATAAATTCTTTCAGCAGGTAAAGCAAATCCTGGAGCAAGTTTTCCTTATGGGCTACAATTCCAGAGGGCTCTCCTGGAAAGCCCCCAGCCCCAAGGGCTTCTGTAGGTGACAGATAAAACCCTGGAGGAGAGGAAACATCAGGCATCCAGGAGAAGTTAGGAACACCCTGACTGGCAATTAAACCCATTCCATGAGTGATGTCGAGGCAATCCCACTAAAATCCTGGATTCTTGTCGAAAAAAAGTGCTCTGGGAGAGAGATGCTGCAGCCTGGCAGGAGCCCCTGGCAAAGCACAGGACAGGAAACCTGGATTCATCCCTGGAGGGTGAAACAGGAGATGGTGGAAGGAGTGAGGGAAGTCCCTGCTCCCCTGGGACCCTGGAGGATCCCACTCCTCGTGCTGGGTCACTCCTCACTTATTCCAGCTTGGAAGGAGAGCGAGACCCAAAAATTCCAACAGGATACAAATACACTAAACAGGGCAAAGCCAGGGATAAATGGGTTTAAACTTCCAGAGGGCAGGGAGAAATGGGATATTGGGAAGGAATTCCTGGCTGTGAGGGTGGGCAGGCTCTGGCACAGGGTGCCCAGAGCAGCTGTGGTAGATCCCTGGAAGTGTCCAAGGCCAGGTTGGACAGGGCTTGGAGCCACCTGGGACAGCGGAAGCCCCTGGGGTGCAGGAATCTGGAGAGGCACCAGCACCTGAATTTCTATCTCTGCAAGTTCCAATCCAGCTCCTGTCTGCAGCATAAAGCCAAAGCTTAATTAGGGAAGTCAGGTTTGACCGGCTCTGAGATCCCCCTTTGATAACTGTGCCTAAATTCCCCTTCCCCTGGCACAGCAAAGAGTTCCTGGAGCTGTCCTTGGCTGCTGCTCCCTCCTGCCAATCCCTGTGCACTGGAGAGTTCAGGTTCAATGTTCAAAGGGAGGGAAATGTCCCTCAGCTCTGTTTACCGACACGGCTGCTGCGGGACAGGGAAGGGAAGGCACTTGGAGCTGCCTGGAGATCCAACCTGCTCCCTGCCCACGGGGAAATCCTGCTGGAAAAACCCTTTGTGATGATTTCCAGCTACTTAAAAGCACGGGAGCTACACCAAAAATCATTAATGAGCGACACAAAGAGCCCAGAAACATTCCCTGGTGCTGCTGGATTCCCACATCCGTGCCGGTGTTCCCAATGCTTCAGCTGAGATCAGAGCAGGACGGGCTCTCACATCACCTGCCAAGCTCTCACAGGCTGCTAAAATTGCAATTAACTCCCAGAACTGAAATATTCCCCTCTTTGCCTGAGGGCCAAGGAGAGCACATTCCATGATTCCCATCGTGGGCTGCTGGCAAAGAGCTCCTGGCAGCTCCTGCCTTCAGGATTTACCAACCCTGACCCTGGATCCTGTGTGGAGCAGGGCCACCCCTGTGGGGACACTCCTGCTCCTTCTGCAGGCGACAGCCACCAGGGAGGGGCTTCTGGACAGGGCCACCTCTTAAGCTGCACCAAGGGAAATTTAGGTTGGATGTTAGGAAAAAATTCTTCATGGAAAGAGTGATAAAAGACTGGAATGGTCTGGGGAGGTGGTGGGGCCACCAAGCCTGGGTGTGTTTAAAGCCCTGGATGTGGCCATGGTTGGAATCACCATTCCGGGGTGTGCTAAAAACCCTGGATGTGGCCATGGTGGAATCACCATCCCTGGGTGTGTTAAAACCCCTGGATGTGGCCATGGTTGGAATCACCATCCCTGGGTGTGTTAAAAACCCTGGATGTGGCCATGGTGCCGTGGTTTGGTTGAGGTGTTAGGGCTGGGTTGGACTCAATGATCTCTCAGGTCTCTCCCAACCTGGTGATTCTGGGATTCTGTGAATCCATGGGGACACTCCTGCTCCTTCTGCAGGTGACAGCCAGCAGGGAGGGGGTTGTGCCTCACCCTGCTCAGGTGAGACCCCACCTGCAGAGGAGCCCAGCACTGGGAGCACCTGGAGCCAGTCCAGAGGAGGCTCCAGGATGATCAGAGGGATGGAGCAGCTCTGCTGGGAGTGCTGGGATTGTTCAGCCTGGAGAAGAGAAGCTTTGGGGTCCTCAGATGTTTTGAGGAAGGTCTTCAAAAAAGTCCTTTTGAAGACCTCATTGTGGCCTTCCAGGACCTGCAGGGGCTCCAGCAGTTGCTGGTTGATGACTCCCCACTGTCTCCTCTGCATGAGCAGGGCTGGCCTGACACCCTCGGGTTATAAAAGCAGAAATATTCCTGAGGGAAAAGAGGGGTGGAAAAGGCATTTTGGTCCCAGCTCACCAGCAGTGTGGAATATTGCACTGGGAGAAGAGCAGAACCAGCTCTTCCAGGACTCCAGGATTTCTCCTTTCTTAGGGAAGGGGAGCTTGTGGAACTCATTGGCTCTGGGATAAGAAATCCTGCTCCTCGCTGGTCCCACCAAGCTTTAATTCCACACCCTCAGCACCTGATGGGAAACCCCAGCACGGCCCAGGCCCAGCTCCTCCACCTCACCCCAGAATCCATAAATCCACAAATCCATAAATCCATGGGGGGGCTGCAGACACTGCAGGCTGCAGACACTGCAGACACTGCAGACACTGCAGACACTGCAGGCTGCCCAGCCTGATTCCAGGCAGATGGGACCCAACACAGCAGTGGGGAATTCAGCCTTGAATTGTCCTGGGCTCAGCCCTGTGACATGTCCTGATCAGTGCTGAGGCCAGGAAAACCCTTCCAGCCACCGAGACTGAGAGGGAACTGGAAGGATCTGATGCTTGGAAAACACAGAGCAGTGGATTCGTGGGTAGGAGGAAGAGAAATGCTGTTTTCAGTGCAGATATTTCCATGATCTTGGCAAGGGCAGCAAGTCACAATCCCTGTTTTCCGTGTAAATTGGTCAAGAGGGAAAAGCCTCTGGAGGGAGCTTGGAGGAGTCAAAGCTTTTCCCCTGGAATGGGGAATGACAGCAGGGTTAGGAAGAAGTTTTGTTTCTTTGTCTTGAGCTATTTGGAGACAGGCTAGAAGACTTGGTTATAAACTTCTAGGAATAACTAATAAATAGTTATATTTAATAAAATAAGTAACTAGAAGTCCCAGGAAGTGGAAGAAATGGGTCTGAAAATGGGAATAAACCAATATCTGGCTCCACACAGGGATTTCACGGCTTCAAAATAATGAAAAATTAAAAATTCCAAATTAAAACCTAAAAACCAGGAAAGGGTGTCCTGTTTAAAACTGGTGAGAAAAGGCTCCCTCCTGCTTTTATGTGAATTTTATCCCCAAAGTGGCTGTTTTCTGTTGCAGCACAAATGACATCATGCAGGAGATGACTGGATGGTTCCACACATCATTTTACTCATCTGGGGAGTTCTTAGGCTTGAAAGAGCTAATCCACCCCAAGTTCCCCTCCCAGCTTTTCTGGAGAATGCATTCCAAAAACGATAAGCAAATTATCTGACATTATATCTAATTACAGAAGCTCCTAATTACACGTCCCCGTTTGGAGGCAGCGGAGCAAAGGCTGCGCTTCCCAGAACAGCAATTCCTGCAGTGCACAGTAAATCAGCTTGTGCTTGCCACTGATTTGAAACTTTAACCTATAAATTAAATTAATAAGAGACAAAGGCTTCTTTTGTGCATTTGCAAGCCTGTAGGATTTTAGAAATAATAGGACTGGAAAGTGATTTATATTCCAAGATTAAAGGTCAGTTTGGCGCACACGACTTTGGAGCAAAACACCACGGCAGAGACTTCAAATTAACTCATTCCTGCACCCCCCCCAACCCCGGATTCTTCTTTTTCAAGAGCTACAAGGGCTTGCTGTGAGCACTGGGGCACTCAGAAGATGGAAAAAAAACCCTGGAGAAACACGTGGAATTCTTCCTGATCTCTGGGAAAGAGGGAAGTGTGCGTGGGAATTGGCTCAGGCCATCGGCCCGCGGGTCACTGAGGTGACACAACCTGTGAGCTGCACTTCCCATCAATGCACGTCCAACATGGAGAGTCTGAAACCACAGGGAAAATTGTGTGGGAACGGCAGAAATCACCTGGAAATTGGAGCTGTGCAAATAAAGGGAAGGGCTCTGCCCACGGCGGGCTCTTCTCCTGGCCAGGCCCTGTTTTATTCCAGGGGAATAAAAATTCCAGCTGAGCTTAAAACCTTTGGTGCATGACAAAAAAAAAATTATCGTGGAATCATGGAATGGGTTGGGCTGGAAGGGGCCTTAAAGCTCACCCAGTTCCAACCCAAACACCTTCCACTGTCCCAGGCTGCTCCAGGCTCCATCCAGCCTGGCCTCGGGCACTTCCAGGGAACCTGGGCCAGGAATGTTACCCAGAGAGCTGGGATTGGTCATTGCATTTATTCCCAAAAGAAAATCCCAGAAGGAGACCAGAGGAGGAGGAGGAGGAGGAGGAGGAGGAGGAGGAGGGATATGCACTCCCATCCACCACTGGGAATGCAGCTCCTCCAGCAGAACTGAGGCAAGGGACCTGGAATGAGGGAAAATTCTCTACAAATACTGAGAAAGGTGGGAATGGATAGGAAAAATGACTCAGACTGCACCTGCTAAGGAGGAGGTGGGGAAAGAGATTATTTAATGTCCCTAAGTGCCAGGGAGGATGAGAGGAAGTGACTCTACTCATGGCCATGGGGATTAGTTCTGACCTTTGGCAGAATCCAGAGGTGGATACACTGGGATGAGGGCCCTGGGCAAGGTCTGGAGGCCCCAAAGCCCCAAACTGGAGGATGAGGACCAAGACACCTTTGTAGAAATCCAGGAGGTGCCAACAACATCCCAGGAGACCCCTGGGCCTTTCTGTTCCCTAAAGCAAGAGGGAAACCAGGCCTGGAAAAAATCCTTCCCTGAGAGTGTGAGGAGATGCCAGATTCCCAGAGCAGCTGTGGCTGCCCCTGGATCCCTGGAAGTGTCCAAGGCCAGGCTGGACAGAGCTTGGAGCAGCCTGGGATGGTGGAAGGGGTTTGGAACTGAATGGGCTTTAAGGTCCCTTCCAACCCAAACCATCCCACGTTACTTCTAAAGACTGGAAAATGCTCTTCTGCCACTTCCCCCTCTCATTTCTTCCTTCCAGAAAGCATCAAAATTTGTCATCTTCCTTCTCCTTGCACATTTCCTTAAAACACCCCATTAACAGGCTCATAAATCCATAATTTAAACCATTACCAGAGCCTTGCCTGTGTCATCTTCCAAGCTGCCAAACCTCCTGGGTCCTGCAGGGGAGCAGTGCACGATTCCCCACAGCCCCAGGAGGCACAGGGATGTGCTGGGACCCAACATTCCTGCCCCTGGAGGAGCCCAGGGAGGACAGGAGCCACGGGCAGGGCAGAGCTGGTGCAGTGGCTGTTGTGAGGATTTGTCCGATTAGGGTTGAAACAGAACAAATGCGTGGCAGGGTTGGGGGGAATGGAAAAGGGAATATTTAATGGGAGTGAGGAGGATGCTGGGTGGTCTCTAAACGAGTTGGGAACAGTGGGAGAGTGTGAGGAAGAGATGAAACCCAATAGGTGCGCAGGAAGCTTTCACCAGGCTTAAAACAAATCCGTAAGAAAAACAGCAAAGAATCCAGGAAGAGGAATTGTGTTACTGCTGGAGAGGGGATTGGCATATTCCCAACGCAGCCTGACTGACAGCTCTGCTGCTGATCCCACACCCCAAACCCTCCAAGTTCCCCTGGAGGGGGGGAAATAGCCATGAAACCTCCCCTGGTTTTATCCTGCTTCGGTTTGGGATTGCTGGGAGTCATGGAAAGCTGAGGGAACCACCGGGGGACACCAGTGGCAGGTGCCACCTGGGCGGGTGGCCAAGGGGGAAGCCCAGAATGATGCTTTTGGTGAAGAATTAAAGTGAGAAAAGTAGGTCTGGACTGCAGCAAAGAGAAATGAAATCCTGCCCCAAGCCCGTGGAAGCTGTGCCTGGGTGGGGTCATCACTGGAAATTAGAATTTCCATGGAATTCTGGAGTGGTTTGGGTTGGGAGGGACCTTAAAGCTCATCCAGTGCCCCTCCTGCCATGGCAGGGACACCTTCCACCATCCCTGGCTGCTCAAACCTGGCCTTGGATGCTCCCAGGGATCCAGGAACGGCCACAGCTCCTCTGGGAATTCCATCCCAGCCCCTCCACACCCTCACAACCAGGAATTCCTTCCCAATACCCCACCTCTCCCTGCCCCTTGGCAGTGGGCAGCCATTCCCTGTGTCCTGGCACTCCAGAGCCCGGTAAAAGTTCCTGCATGATTCTCCTTTGGGAAGTTTCTCTGGTTTCCCTGGCTGACAGCAAGGTCCTGCTCCCAGCAGTGCCTGCCTCTGGAAAGCTGCTTCCCTGCTTGGAACAAAACATCCCCCAGCACATCCCTGCAGGAATCTGCTTCTGCTGAGCCTGGGGCCGGCCGTTTTTAACCCCCCTCCTTCTTCCAGCACATCCCTTCAGGGCACAGGCCCTGGAATTCCTTCCCACTTCTTAAACCCAGCCTAACTGGGCGGCCCTGCCGGTATTTCTCATTCTGTCTCCTGAAACTGCGGCCCCACCAGGACGGTTTCACTTCTGGGAATTCACTGCTCGCAGTCCCAGCCCTCATTTTCCAAAGCACTTCCAAACCCTGGGAAAGCAGGACTCCTTCCCAGAAGCGCTCAGCTGGAAGGGACATCCCCGAACCTCTGCCAGCAAACCCGACCTGTGCAAACCCAGCAAGGCAGATCCTGCAAGCCAAGCCCAAATCCCACTTCTGAAAGCATCTGTTCCCTCTTTTTAAAGTGATGGGCGCCTTCAGAACAGCAGAGCCAGCTCAGCCTTGGGAATAACAAACCTTCCCAGCAAACTGCATTCAGAGATCCACTGAATCCGTGTCAGAGAGCTGGGATTCATCTCCAGGGCTGGCTGAGATCGAGCCCCTCTTGCAGAGCCCCACACAAAGTCCAGATCCAGCCTAATAAGCTCTTGATGTCCTGCTGACATTCACCTGCCAATATTCTTGCTCCAGGCGCTCATCCTGTGATGGATCCCATTGTTACCTTGATCCCAGGCCAGCTCAGCCCTTGGCCCTTCTTCCAGCCTCATGGAGCTCCCCAAAACCCAGCAGAGAGCCCCAAATCCTCAGCTTCCAATCCCCCCATAGCAGCCCTTTGAGACACATGGGAATAAAGATGAGAGGTTTTGCAATTCTGCCTCTGGAAACGTCAGTTCTCAAAGCTTCTGACCAAATGGGAAGGAAAAAATTAAAAAATAAAATGAATTCTTTAAAGTTAATTAAAATAAAAGTTAAAATTAAATTAAATTTTAAAAGATAACAATTTTAATTAAAATTCAAATTAAAAACGAAGAATATTTAATTAAGAAATAATATGAATTAAAATGAAAATTGAGCACCAGTGTGTTCTTCCTTTGGTAGCAGTCACCTTGACTCAAAGAGCAGTTTGCTTTTGCACCAGGAGATGCAAATAACCTGAATTTCCAGCCCTCCCGGGGCAGAACTTTGCTCCCTCCTCGCTCTCCTTACGCAGAGCTCATCCCCAGCAGCTTTGGCTCCTGCCCAGAGCCGTCCCACGAGGGCCGAGAGGGAGCACAGCTCATCCCCCTCCTGCTCTCATGCAAACACAACTTCCAGGGGATGAATTTCCCTGTTTCAAGTTCCAGATCCCGTGGTTGGTTCTTGGAGCCCTGAGCTCCAGCCCAGCCCCAGCCCTGCTGGACTTCCACAAACCTTCCCCACGGCTTTTGGGGGAAAGCTGGAAAATCTCCCCACGCCAAGGCTTGTGCCAGACTCGGACGCAGCAAAATCCATCAGCAAAATCCTCCAAGTTCACACCCTGCACGAAGGAAGGAGCAGAGGCACCACTTATTCTGCATTTAAATTAAATTTAGGAAGGAATCCATCCCTGGGAGGCTGCTGAGGCCCTGGCACAGGTCCAAGGATTGTAAACTTAGGATGCTCCATAAATATTTTATGGCATCATTATTAATGTTACCGACGCTAAGATCCCCAAAATTATTTGCATGGTAACTTCCTTTAATAATTATTGTTTTCTGTTCAATTCAGCACCGCTTCCCTCGTCTGAATTTGCAGCTTTAGAATTTTCAGCACGAAATCTGAGCACCTGCTTCCCTGCTAGGAACATTTTCCCTTCCAGCCATGCAAACTGTTGGAACAAAGCCCACCCTGAGCCATCCGGGCTCATAAAAGCAGCTCATTTTCTGATTCATCCCAACAGATTGCTAAATATTATTTACTTTTTGTTTCATAATGGCTTGGAAAAAGCTGGATGAAAAGCTTAACGAGGTCTAATCCAGGGGAGAGGAGGCAGAAAAGGAATGAAGAGGCAGTTAAGGAGCAGTTTGAGCTTCCCAATCGCCCTTATCAGCACAGCTATCAGTCAGCAAGGCTTAATTAGGCACAAAAGCCATTGTGCTTCCTTCCAGAGCTTCTCCAGGAGCCCGGGAGCTGCGGCTGGAGCACTCCCTGCCAGCCTCTGCCTGGGAAAAGCACTTCCACGGTAATTAGGGACAATTTGTCCCTGTCAGGAGTGGCCTCTGTGGCTGCGCAGGGTCTCGGGGACACAGCGAAGCTTTCCTCGGCAGCAGCGACACTTCAGGAGCTGAAATGGGTTGAGCAGAGGCTGGTTCAGTGAAATCCAAACTCCAAACCTGGCCGCTTTGTGGCGACCAACCCATCCCGAGCTCCTCCAGGGAGCTCCGGAGCACGGGAGCAAATCCTGGATCTCGCTTCCAGCTCTGCCCAAGATTTCTTGCTCCAGGAGCGGGGGGCGGGTTTGGTTTTGCTTCCCCTTTATGCCTTTGCCTCAGAAATTCAGTTAAGGTTGGGAAAGACCTTTGAGGAAATCCAGTCCAACCACTGCCAGCGCCACCACCACGGTCACCACTGAACCGTGTCCTCGAATGCCACATCCACACGTTTGCTCAGCGCTTCCAGGGATGGTGACTGGGCAGCCCCAATGCCTGAATCCCTTCTAGGGAAGGGATTTCCCCCAATATCCGATCAAAACCTCCTCTGGAGCAGTCTGAGGCCATTCCCTCTCCCCCTGTCCCTGTTCCCCGGGAGCTGTCCCCTCCTGTCAGGAGCTGTGCAGAGCCAGGAATTCCCTCTGCGCCTCCTTTTCTCCAGGCTGAGCTCCTTTCCCAGCTCCCTCAGCCCCTCCTGGCGCTCCATTCCCTTCCCTGACACGCTCCAGCCCCTCCACGTCCCTCCTGTCCCCTGACAGGCCAGCGAGGACCCTCAGGAGGGACCCGCGGCCGTGCCCGGCAGCTCCGGCGTGGATTCGGTGCCCAGCGGGGCTCCTGCCCCGGCAGCTGCTCCCACAGCTGTTCCCACCAGTTGGTGGCTGAATTTTCCAAGATATCTGTCTGGAATTAAAAAGCAGCAGAAGCAGCAGCAGCAGCACTTTGGCAGCCATCAGGAAAAACGCATCGCTGGATTGCATCCCGCCCCGGAGCACGTCCCCGCTGGGACACGGAGGGATGAGACCATGGAGCACTTGCCCATGGTTCCAAAAGCCCTTGGATTATCTCAACTTCCCTGCCAAAACCTCCACCAGCATCCAAAGGCTCCTTCTGGAGGGGTCTGGAATGTCCTTGTCCCGCCTGTGCCACCAAAGCTGCTCCGTGCCAGGGGATCTGGGCAGGGGGAGCTCCGGAGCTGCGGGGCTGCTGTGATTTTCCAGCCCGGCTCTTGCCCGAGGGGATTTTCCCCCTTTGGAGCACGTTAGGATGTTGTGCCTGTGCCAGCCAGGCTGCACTCCCAGACAAAGCTTGGAACAAGGGAATGCCGAGGTGCTCCCCCATCCCTATCCCCATCCCCATCCCAGGACCTCCTCAGAGGAGCTGGAAAGCTGCTCCAGCCCACCTGGGTGATGTCCTGCGAGCCTGGAGTGGCTCCAAACCTTCCCAGGCAGCCTTTGCCAGAGTGGCTGAGGGCTGGAGCTGCCGGGCTCTGGGCATGGACCCTCTGGAGCAGGCAGGGACAGGGGGACACGCTCAGGGCAGGGATCTGAGGCTGCCTCTGCCTCCCCTGGCAGGTGGGATGGCCCAGGCACTGTGGGATCTGTGCCAGAGGCTCCAGTGGAAGCAGAATTCCAGCTCCAGCCTGCAATCCTTGCTCATGGATTTGTCAAGCCTGCTGTCCACAGCAGATAAATCTGAATAATCCTGATGCCAAACAGACCTGAGAGCCAGAGCAGCCTCTCTCTGCAGCAGCTGCACCAGGAACAGATTCCACTGAGGGAAAACTCCCTTTTCCTGGGATTTCTTGCAGGGCAAAGAGCCCTCTAACCACAGTGAAACAACAACAACAACCCCAAAAAGGGAGAAATAAACCCATGGATGGCAGATCCCAGGGCTTCTCCAGCCAGGTGTCCATCAGAATGTGGTGATGTGCACAAACGGAGCTCCAGGACACCACAGGGACTGGGATCCCAACCCACTCCAGGTGCAAACCACACGCTCACCTTGGGGCCCCTGGCCTGGATTGCACAGAAATCCACGGAGAAGGAGGTGAAATTCCCTGCTTGTGGTGTTTTGCCAAGCTGGGATTAGAGTTTGGGGCTCCTGGCACCCGCAGCCACCATTAATCCAGCAACCCTCACCCCAGGCAGCTTCCCCAGTGCCAAAGCTGTGCCTGTGCTGCAGCAAAGCCCTCTCCACCTCCAGCACAGCCTGAATTCTCTCCCGCATTTCCTGGAGCCCATCTCCTCCTGAGGGATCTGGGAGGGTCAGGAAAATCCCTTTCCTGTGCCAACCGTGCCATTCCCCTCTCCAAATCACACAGAGAGCCCCCGGGGAGGAGCAGAGCCCCAGCAAGGCTGGGATGAGGGCTCTGCACAGCAGAGAGGAAGGAGGAAGGGAAAATGACCCATTTAACCAGAACACCCCGGGACGATTCCATCCACAGTTCCTGACAAAAGTGGAAATGTTCTTTTCCACGGGCAGAGCTGCAGGTCCTACTACAAATAAATAGTCCAGGCAGGGACGGAGGCCATGTGTTTCCATTAATTCTCTTGGCACAGGAGCCCATGTAGATCTTGGATGCAAGCTCGTGCTGGAGCAGGAGAGCTGAGGTGGCCAACATACATCCCAGCACGACCCATCTGGCCCAAATCCATCCCTGACCTGCTCCAATGCCCACTTTTCTCATCCTAATTACGAGCAGATTCCCAGCTCCCTCCCTCGCTCCCTCCCTCCCTGGGGTACCTTCAGCTGCCTCCTTTTCTCCCTGCCTCTGGCTGAAAGCAGCAGGTGAATCCCAGCCTTTGGGTATTTTTGTTCTGTTATTGCTGGTGCACAGAGTTCGGCCTCTTTCATTTTCCTTTTCTCGCAGCCTCGTTCGTGGGGATTAAAATAATTGATATTGATAACGAGAGCTGCCCCCTGCCCCTGGTCCCAATTACTTGCACAGGCTGGGGATCCTGCCTTATGGATTTGACAGGAATGGTCTCAATTATCCCTCTGGGCTCCAGCACTGATGCTGGGCTTGATTTGGGAGAGCTGGGATTATTGGGGCTGATTGTTGTGGGTTGGGGTCAGTGGTGGAGCCGGCCCAGGGCTGGCTCGGAGCTGGACTTTCCCGGAGTGCTGCCAGGTGCCTGGAGAACTGGATGATTTACTGCAGCCACCCCCATGTTCAGGATTAGGAAGGACAGCACTGAAGGGGCTTTTCATCCCAAGTTTTACTCGGGATGAAGTTGGATCCTTGGTGTTGCACCAGAGCCAAGGGGTTTGGGACAGGCCCGGCCCCACACTGAGGAGGGAAACCCCAGTGAAAGCAAAGGAGAGGGACACAGAAAAGGAGATTTAAAGCTGAGAAGGCAAACAGAGCTTTTTTTGGAGCTGCAAAACCTTGTTTCATGAGGCCATGTGGAGCTGTTGAA
This sequence comes from Anthoscopus minutus, assembly GCA_013399455.1. NCBI lineage: Eukaryota > Metazoa > Chordata > Aves > Passeriformes > Paridae > Anthoscopus > Anthoscopus minutus. Next base: position 15,760 of record VWYI01046935.1, read on the forward strand.
GTTGGGAAAGCCCTTTAAGATCAGTAACCCCAGGCGTGTTCGGGCACCGCATCCTCCTGGGTTTTGTTCACCTCCAGGGGTGGGGACTCCACCACTGCCCTGGGCAGCCCTTCCAAGGCCTGACCACCCTTTAAGGGAGGGAATTTTCCCCAATATCCAATCAAAACCTCCTCTGGAGCAGTTTGAGGCCGTTCCCTCTGTTCCTGTCCCTGTTCCCTGGGAGCAGAGCCTGACCTGGGGCTGTCCCCTCCTGCCAGGAGCTGTGCAGAGCCAGGAATTCCCCCTGATCCCCATTTGCTCCAGGCTGAGCCCCTTTCCCAGCTCCTCCTCATCAGATTTGAATTCCCAAATATTTGCTGGCCATGGATTCCAGAGCAAAGCCATTATAAACCCCTGGGCCACTTGCAGGGTCCGTGAGGCCAACCCAGGGAAGGGAATTTCCTTCAGGACCGTTCCCTTCACCAACCCAGAGCTTCTCACCCTGGGAACGTCACCGGACGCAGCATTTTCCTCTTTCCCACCATTTATCTAAAACCAGCGAGAAATAGAGGTGAGGAGAGAAGGGGACCCGAGTTTGCCTCTGCAACCAGAGAGGAGACGAGCCCAGAGCCACCAAACCACCCCAAATTTATCATCAGAATGCAACATAATCACTGCAGCAGCTGTCCAGAAGATAAACCCACGGAGTTCTGAACTGCCAAGGATCTGCTCGGCACGTTGGAGAGCACAGGGATGCTCTGTTTCTGTCATATGGTCACTTTTTGGGGCTATATTCTTGTAAGCATATCTCCAAAATATTTAAAAAAACCTCCTCGCCCTATAAAAATTAAAAAGAAACTATTATAAAAATAATAAATAATTTAAAAATCCCAAGTTTTATGTTACCAAGTATAAAAAAAAGGTGGGCAGGGGAGAAAAATATTCTAAAAGTTTCATTCCAATTTTTCCTTTTTTTCCCATTCTTTTAATTCTATTAATAAAACTTTATTTCTTTATAATCTAAAATTTCTTTATAATCTAAATCTAAACCTGTTTTCCTTTCTCCTAAAATCCTATCTCACAACAAAAAAAAAAACCCAAATAAGCACACTAATAAATTTAGCTAATTCCAAACCCACAACGTTCTTTAGTGCCTTAACCGAAAAAATTCAAATGAACGCTTTTAAAACCACTACACAAAACTAATTTTTCCACCCAATTTCAACTAAACCCACCACAGGGGGTGTAAGCAGGAAGAACACCGTGAAAGAAAAACTCCTTTCTGTCCCTGCCCTGCAGCAGATTTGCAGCTGGAAGTTCTCAGTGAGGCTCAGGTTTGCTCCTGGATCCACCAGGGCGAGGGGAGGGAAGGAGAGGAATTGGTCTTTTAGGACTGTGGCTGGGAAAAACAGCATCACCCAGCTGGCACATGGACATGGCCTGGCTGCCAGAGGCTGGGAGAAAGAGGGAAAACATGGAGAGGTGCCTGGCAGGAGAGGAAAGGCTGGGGGAGATTGTTTTGCAGAAGAGCAGCAAGACGAGAGAAATGAGGTTTCACCTCGTAGTGATAATCCATGCAAGTCAGCTCTCTCCAGCAGCGATCTCCTCGGATTTTAATCAGCCCCTGGGGGGAAAAAAAGAGCAAAAATAGCATCACAAATGTTTTATTTTGCTTCGTTTTGTGTCTCGAGGCGCCAGATTCTGTGGTTAAACTGCGGAGGTTGAATGAGACCCACAGCTCATGCACAGCCCGGGTCCAGCTGCTGTTCCCAAGGGAACAAAATGGATCTGGCTCATTGCACTGCCTGGTTCCTGAAAATCTGACATCAATCCTTGTGGAATATACCAAATTCCCCCTCCAGGAAGAAGCCTCAGCCACACCTGAGCCTTTGCTCAGGTCTGAGCAGCCCAGGGCTCCTGGTGCCGCTTCCAGCATCCCTGGGAAGCAGCAATTGGAAAATCCAGGCTCTGCCCCTGGGATAACAGAAAACACAGCAAGATTCCCAATTTTAGCATCCAAACCCAACAGCTGCCCTGGGGCAAAGCCACCTCTGCTGCCTGTGGGAAAGGGAGCAGTGCCATGGAGCTGGGATGGGGACACGGAGCTGGGATGGGGACACAGAACTTGGAATAGGGACACAGAACTTGGAATAGGGACACTGAACAGGGATGGGGACATGGAGCAAGGAATGGGGACATGGAGCAGGGGATGGGGACACGGAGCTGGACACAGAGATGCAATTAAATCATTAGAGAAACAAAAGAGGGGCAGGGGAAGGAAGCTGCCAGCCCCAAACACAGCTGGCTGCTGCTGACAGCTCTGCCCCACCTCGGGTTAGAGGCTGGACCAGCAGATATCCCCTGCCCTGGGATTCAGAACAACAAGAGGAACATTTCCAAATCACTGGGTCCATTCCAGGGCTGGCAGCAATACTGGGATTGAATTTCTTTGCCTCGGAGATGAAGAGCAGAAAGGAATCAGTCGGCCAGAGCAGGAAAGACACCTGGGCAGGGATGGGCTGGAGCAGGAAGCCGAGCAATCAAGGCTGGCTTTGATGTCCGGGAGAGGTCCCTGATTAGGATCACAATATCCCAAATTGAGGAAAGCTTCACTAGTCAAAAGGTTGAAGCAGCTCTGTCATCTGCATACAATTAGGGGGTATTTGCCTACCTCTGACATTGCCCTAATTGTCCTGGTCCTGCCTTCCCCAGGAGAAAAACCGCGGGAGTTTCGGGAAGGTCCAGCGGGAGCATCCTGAGGCTCCTTTACATTTGCAGCAGGGAAGGGATCAGTGACCTCCCAGTGCTTAAATCTGAGCTCAGAGGAGGAGATTCCAGCATTTATGAATTCCATCTAAATTCCCGGAATTGGAACAGGTTGGGAGAGACCACAGCGGCTCCTCTGCTACTGCCGCCCTGCTCAGCCTAAAACAAATCTTCCCTTGCAGCAGTAAATCAAGTTTAACACGTTTGGAGCTCAAAAGAAATTCAAAATTCCAATTCAAGACCCTCCAAAACTGTCCAGACCTCGGAAACATCCGCTTCCCAGGGCTGTATATCTGTCTGTCTGTCTGTCTGACAGCTGAGAGCACAGGGCAGGGCAGAGTTTATGCGCTCCTGCCTGGCAGAAAAGGGACGCAAAGCGATCACCCAGGATTTCTGGTGATCTCCAGGGATTCTTTATCTCCAGGGATTCTTTATCTCCAGGCATTTTACTCCATCTCGTCCCTCTGGAGCAGGGACAGGACACCCTCACTGTCAGCAGCCACTGCATCCTCCCCTCCCCAGCCATCCCCGGGCTCTCCTGCCCTCCGAGCTTTTCTAAGATCACAGGAACGGCGATAGCATCTCCCAGGATGTGCTGCAGCTCCGGCCCTGGCAGCGCCAGGACACACTGAGGAAGCTCTGTGCAGGAATGCTGGAATATTAAAACAGGACAGTTATCTTGATGACCTTCCCTCCTCCCTTCCCGGGGCTGTTATCAAGCTCTATTATTCAGCAGGGGTAATTAAAACTCCAATTAAAACGAGGATGGGGGAAAAGCGGCGCTCTGAAAAATCCCTGTTTTTCCCTGCGATGACTCACTCAGGCAGTTCATCCCTTTTCCGTTTACTAGAAAGCTTTCAGGCTGCAAAGTCTTCATATCAAAGATGTTTTGCAGCGTAAAAAAACTCCCACTCCCATCGTTAAAGGGGTTTCGAGTCAGCTTTACCCTGAGCTGTCCTCGAGGCCACTTCACTCCCACACTGGCACCTGAGTTTTCCAGTTTTCCCAAGGATTTGGACCGAGGAACAAGAGCAAAACGTGCACAGAAAACCTCTGTGCTCTGAGGCTTCAGCTGCGCCGAGGAGAGGCAGGAAAGGAGAAGGAGGAATCACAGAACCCTGGAACTGCTGGGGCTGGAAAAGATCCCCGAGCACCGAGCATCCCACGGCAGCTCTGCGCGCCCAGGGGACTCCCGGAAACCGGGAAGTTTTCAGGAATACAAATGAAACCTGGGCTCAAGGCAAGCAACCAGGTGGCCACGTGAACCAGCAGCAGCCCTTTCACCTCCGTGGCCTCGCTCTGCATCCAGGATTATTAAATTCCCACTGCTGGGCTGGTGGCTGCAGGGACACCGGGGTCGGGCACTCCGGTTCCTTGGGATAATGAGCGCTCCCGGCCTGGGGAGGGGGAACTTGAGGTCCTTGTCACAGGAATTTACAGCAGGAGGAGTAAAAAAAAAAAAAATAAATGTTGCCCCTGGATTGAATTAAGCTCCAGAATGAAATATGGGCTCAGTTCCTCCTCCCCTGCCAGGTTTGCTCCCTCCAGGGCACGGCCGAGGAGCTTGGGGCAGGATGGAGATGCAGCACCTGCTTGGACTTGGAAAACTCCAAACTCCCCAAATTAAGGGGAATTAAATCCAGCAGCGTTTCTCACAGAGCAAGGAAAATTACATTTAGGATTTCATTTAGGATTTTTTTACTTTCGCTTTGAAGATGGATCATAAAATCCCTGGGTTGAATCACTTTGCCCCCACATTGTCCATGCCCCAGCCCTGCTCTGGAAAATGGGATAAAACATTCCCAGAGCAGAGGAAGCCTCCCCTTATTCCCAGGATGCCAGCAGACGGAATCCAGGGATGCAGGGGGATCCATCACGGACCCAGGGGGGATCCAGCCCCCACCTGAGGGGAGGGAAGAGCTGAGCTCCAACACCAAATCCTGCCCTTTCATCTCCCCACGATGCCCAGCCGTGCCCCTTCCAGGCTGCTCTACTTGGGTGATTCAAAGCGAAAAAAAGCCGGAATAATTAAAATGTCATTCAAGCCCTAAGCCCATATGAGTCACTGTTCCAAAAAATATCTGAAAAATTCCTTCAGGAGTGGGGGATAATTATATTCCTCCCTATCTATTGATTTTTCTCTACAATGCAGATGTCAGATTTTCCACGGTTTTTTTTTCCTTTTTCTCCTCTTTTTTTTTCCCCTTTTTTTTTTTTCTTTTTTTTTTTTTTTTCCCTGGAGTGAGTGTCAAGGAAGAACAAAGCACTTCTTTGATACTTTTTCAGCCCAAAATTAATTCTGAAAAAAATGGTACAGACAGGCCAATAGCACGAGAAGCTGAGCAAAAGCCTGGTGACTCAAGCTATGTCTGCAAAATTCCCTATTGATCCCAGCTCCAGAGGGAAGGGTGGGGAATGGGGCACCCACGTTATAAATTTAGAGTCAATTTAAAGACCTTTCTGTGTCTTTGCTGTGCAAAAGATGGGCAAGAACCCACCCAAAATTCCCAGCTAAATTCTAGGTTTTCATTTTGCTCCTGCTATAAATAAGGAAACGCTTCCAGAGAAAATCCCAGCTCCGTGCAATTCCCACCTCTGCTACCCACAGGAAAAGTGGTTTCACCATCCCTGTGAAAGCCAAGCCCTCACCAGGGTATTCTGGGACAAACTGACACCCCAGTTCGTGGGAGAGGAAGGAGCTTCCCAAGGTGAAATCTAAAAATAAAATCACTTAAGGATTATAGGGCAGGGCTGGAGGAGGCTCCTGGAGAACCTAAATCTGAGGAATCCAACGAGACCAACTTCACCTGGGGGGCTAAAACTCCCTCAGGACTCCAGACCTTCCACACCTCCCTCCCTGCTGATGGATCAGGGTCCGTGGTGCGGGAAGGACGAGCTGGATCCCGGGGTTTCTGTTCTTTAGGGAATGTCCCACAGGGAACAAGTGACACCGCAGCAAAACAAAGGCATGAACTGGAGCTGCACCTGGTGTCCCAAACAACCTCACTGGCTTCAGATTCCTGCTGCATCTTCCATGAAAAGGGAGGAACAGCAGGAAGCTCCATCCCTGGAAGGGTTTGAGGACGGGCTGGATGGGGCTTGGAGTAACCTGGGCTGGTGAGAGGTGTCCCTGTCCATGGTGGCACTGGATGGGCTTTAAGGTCAGCTCCAACCCAAACCATTCCATGGTTTACAATTCCTCAGGCAGGGAAGGGCAGCTCTGTGCTCCTCAGCTGACTCTGCTTTGCTCTGCACCTTGCCCATGATGAGCTCGCAGAGCAATGAGGGATTTGTCTTTACAAACAAGCCCTGGGTGTGCTGGTGGATAAAAGCAGCGCTGAGAGAGAAAAGAAACAATGGGAAGGATCCCACTGATTGATGAATGGATAAAAGATATTTGCCTTTGCAGACAAACTGTAGGTTTGCTGATAAATAAAATTGGGCATTGAAAGATGAGGGAAACAATGGGAAAACCCACAGATTCCATAAGAATTAACAATTAGAAGGGAGGGTTGTACATCAGAGGGGAATCTCAGGTGTCAGCGTTCCGGGCAGTCTGCACCTCTCAGGTACCTCAGGCAGTGGGGAAAGAGAGAGGGAAATGCGGGGAAAATTGGGATCCAAAGGAGGCTGCGTCCTCCAAAAACTGGAGAGAGCCCAGGGGATGCCCCATGGCCTCTCCCTTTATTGGAATAAAGCAAAAGGACTCCTCTGGCTCCTTTTGGACAGAAACCTCTGCTGATTGTGGGTTAATTTTCCTAAGAGCTCCAAGCCTGGCACTTCCACACCAAGCAAGCATCCAAGGCCACATTGGACAGAGCTTGGACTAACCTGGGATAGCAGGAGGCATCCATGGGGGCCCTTCCCAACCCAAACCATTCCAGGATGCTGTGGCCATCCAGGTGAGCAAACCCCACCTGCACAGAGGGGCTCTGACCACCCAGGCCAGGTCTCACCTGCAGGAGCTCAGGTGAACCTGCCCGGAGCCCCGGGCGGGCAGGCAGGCGCTGCAGAATTCCCAGCTGCTGACTTTGCTCCAGAATTCCCAGCTGTTGACTTTACTCCCTGGAATCTGCTGCCCTTTCCCTCCCTCGACTCCCCCCAAAAAAGCCCCTTTGAGAAGCCACCAGCAGCATCTGGGGGCTCTGAAGGCGAGCAGGGGGTGAAAGGGATTCTGCAGAACCCTTGGCACGGGCGGCTCCTGCCTTTTCCAGCCACCAAGGAACAACAAGTCCCGCTGCCAAGGGCTATTACCAGACGAAGGGAGAGAGATCAGAGGCACAAAAGAGGTTGCTAAGGAGTCAAGTGTGGGATCCCTGCAGAGAGGAGGAGGCTGCAGCTGGGACGGCAAAGGTCAGAACATTGCAGACATCATTTTCCAAAAATTCCCATGAAGGCCCGGCGCGGGAGCCGGGAGCCGGCCCCGCCGCGCTCGCCGAGGAATAATGAGAAAGGCAGCGAAGAAAGCTCCCTTTCTTCCCTCCTACCCACGCTAATGTAATAAAACAAATTAGAATAATTATTCTCCATTTCAGGGCCGCGATGGCCAGGATCAGGGCACGCCTGTCACCGAGCTGACATCTACATCCGCTGGGTTCTGCCGCTGCTCCCCCCTTTTCCCATCCCGGGATCGCCCCAATCCCAGCTTTTATTTGATTCCATTTTACTGCAGGCATCCAGATTCTGTTTGCTTCAAAGTCTTCCTTATTTTTGCCAGCAAGTTCATCTCCCTTCTTAGCTAATCACAGCCCCACCCTTTCCAGTAACCTTTCAAATGCCACCCACGTCCTGACACTTTTAACAGGCTCCAAGCAAAAACAAAACAAGGAACACCAAGAGTTTCGCACCAACAACGAGGTTCTGAAAAGATTTGCTGCAGTGGGTTAAAAGAGATATTTTTTAACAGCAAAAAAAAAAATTCAAAACCGTTGAAAAACATATTAAATATCAAGTGATGGATAAATAATCTGGGAGGAATCGATCCTTTTCCTGTGAAAACACATCTCGGAGAAAGATGGATAAATCCACAGGAAAAAACTGTGATAATTTAAGGCAGAAAAAAATTTGATTATTATAATTCTTTCTGCACTGTTTTTTTCCCCCCAAAACTGTCACTTTAATGATCTTTTATCCTCCTGCAAAAGGGGAAAGTATCTCTTGTGTAGATTTGAAACAGCAAAGGATTGAAATTATTTTCTAAGTCTTGAAAATATTTTCTAAGTCTCTGCCTGCCAAAAACTCCTCTGTTCTGCAGCCACTTCCGAGGATGTTCCTGAACAGCTCAGAGGGGCTGAGCCTGGATTTGGGAAGCGGGGGGGGGGAAATTTGGACAGAAAGGGAAATCTGAAAAGTGGGAAAAAAACCAAACCAACCAGACAGAAATTTTGTTTACTGGAAGCAAAGCAAGGGGAGGCACGGCCAAGTCACAAATCCCAAATGGAAAAGATGCTCTTGGGTTTCCCTAAATTTCCCTAAACTGCCCCTAAATTCCTCCTCAGAGCATCGTGTGTGACATGAGGAGGAGCAGAGGGAGCAGCTCCTGGGAAGGGCTCTCCAAACTGGGAAGATAAAAGGGGAAAAATCCCTTCCTGAGGGACCCCATCCCAGATCCTGCAAGTTTTAAGGGCATCACACGGGGCAGATGCCAAGGGCACTGCACACAGAGTTGATAATTAAAGAAAAATACATTTCTGTTATAAAGAATAAAATTATTACAGGACACACCTATTAAAGGATCTCATTCCTGGGACAAACCCAAAGTTTGGGGTTGGGCTCATGGCCCCAGGACCCATCTGGACACAGACCCCGGAGTCCTCCCAGCCCCAACACCTGCAGCAGCCAGGCTGAGATTGGCAGCTTTAAATCTGCATTTCCTTGCTTTGGGCACTTTTAAATTAAAGTGGTAATGTGCTTTAAATCCCGTTTCCCTGGTTTTTCACTCCACTCTTCAATCCTTTCCTGCAGAAACTAATCAAGATGTCTCAGACTCACACTCACTGCTCCAGCCACCTTCCCTGGTAACTCATTCCATATGTCTGGGATCCTTTGCAAGGCACAGCTCCACCTTCATCCACCTTCATCCCCTGTTTATTCCCAGTTTTCCAACGTGCTGCTGCACCCCCGCAGCTCAAAGCTCCCCCATCTCCTCCATGCCTGCCCAGCAGGGATAATTATTCCCTGTATCCCAGAGAAGCTGTGGCTGCCCCATCCCTGGAAGCATCCAGGGCCAGGCTGGATCACCTGGGACAGTGGAAGGTGTTGGGGATGGAACTGGATGAGTTTTAGGATCCTTTCCAAGCCAAACCATTCCAGGATAATGTTCCTGGTACAGAACATCATCAAGTGGGCACAGGTGACCCAGGAATCCTTTGGATCATGGACACATCCCAGCAGTGCTGAGAGATCCAGGAAAATGCTGATGGACGCCCACCAAGCACCCCGGGATGCAGCCTGAGCCCCCTCCCCAGGGAATGCTGCTCCTGCAACCCAGGAAAAGCCCCGGGCAGAGACTTCAGGAGAAGCCCCCCAGCACTGCCGGGCTGGAGGATGAACCTGCTGCTCCAGGGCTCCTCCCAAACTCCCCTGGGAGCCCTTTCCCATGTCCCTGCAGTTTCCAGGTGTGCTCGCTGCTGCTGCAGTTGCAGGCAGGTGTTGATGACAACCAAATTCTCACATTTCTGAGCTCGTGCTCCCTCAGGGCCCCTCAGCCCCTGTGCTGATGAGGAAACACAAACTCTGGTTTATGCTTTACTTTAACAATCCCTGACGACTTTCAGGGCACAAGGAGCTACTTCAGGCTTTCTCCAGGATGCTGTTGGCAATTCATCAGCTCCAGTCCAGCCCTGGGCAGGAATTTGGGTCTCACCTGCAGCAGGGAATTCCCCAGAATGTGGAATGGACTCTGTGAAGTTCTCATCTATTCTCATGCCTTGCAGGAAAAGCCCAGGACTAATGTTTGCTGAATGGGGTTTTAGCCACAAATTGTATTTGATGGAGAGCTCCTGAGCAAGGCTGCTGCCCAAAAAAAAACCCCCAAACAACCCCAAAATGGAGCAGAAGCTCTTCCACCCGGGAGGGAAGGCCTGACTTTGGAAGCACAGGATGGGGATTCAATCAGAAGCTCCCCCAAAAGCTCCAGGCAGAGCGGGCACCCATGGGACTGGGCCTTGGGAACCTACAGGAGTCAGGGAGATGCTGCTCCACGGAAGCACAGCTCCAGCCAATCCCTTCTTTGGGATTCAGGGGTTATTAAACTCTGCACTTTGGGAAAAGGGCTGCCAGGAGCCCCTTCAGCACCCCCAGCCTGCAGTGAGGCCTCGGGGAAGGGGCTGCCAGCACCCCAACCCCATCCAGCACCGAGGGAACGGAGCAGCTGGAAAAGCAGCCCTGCCTGCAGGATCAAATATTTGTGGTTTAGAGAGGGACAAGGGTTTGGAGAGCACAGCAGAGCCCCCAGGCAGCTGCAGATGACAAAACACCTCAGTGCCACCAAGCCAAGGGCCCTGCTGGCAGCGGGGCTGCTGCTCCTGGGAAGTCCTGTGCCTTGGCTAACAGGGAATCACAGAATTCTCCAGGCTGGAAGAGACCTCCAGGACCATCCAGTGCAGCCAGCACCCCTAAACCACATCCAGGGTCTCAAACAATTCCATGGTGGCTTCACCACCTCCCTGAGCAGCTCATTCCAACGCTGACCATTCCTTCAGAGAAAAAAAAAGAATAAATTCTCATATTTAATCTGACCCTCCTGGTGCAAGCTGAGGCTGTTTCCTCTCATCCCTCCGCCTGAGGAGTGGCAGAAATCTCAGCACACACCTTTGCCTCCCACCTCGTGGCTCTGGTGGGATCACACGCCCTTTCTTTGCATCTTCCAAGCCTCAAGAAATCCTAGTGACAGAGAGTCCCAAACAAAACGATGGAGCCAGCAAAGCACCGAGCTCTTCCGAGGGAGAGCAGCCCTGCAAATGTGTGTTTGCCTGACGAGCTGCCGCCTCACACAGAGAGCCCCTATTCTGTTGCCTCGGCGTGTTCCTGGGAAGCATCCCTCTTTACATCCTGCTCTAATGGGTGATTAGGAACATCAAACATATAGATTGAATCACGTAATTATGCCTTTTAAAAAGGCAGCAATATTTGAGCTCAGCCCAGCACTCGCTGCCAATCAAACCCCGGCAGCAGCGCCTGCCTGAGCTCCTCGCTTCCCACCCCAGCCGGGATTATCCCACTTCTCCCGGGCTGTGTCACCCCTAAAAAAGCCCAGCCAGCTCCTGTGCACAACAAACCAAAGCCTGGACATGATTTTTTGGGAGGAGGTTTAGCCAGGAAACAGCAAAATTCCCTAATCGTGAAATGGTTTGGGCTGGGCGAGACCTTAAAGATCAGCTCGCTCCAACCTTTCCCCCAACATCCTCCTCCAAACCAGACCAGGGTTGCAAAGTCCCAGCTTGTCAGAGCTCCATGTGGAAAAAGATCCCAAATATGGGATGGTGAATGGAGGGAAAAGGGGCTGACTGAAAAGTGGAATCAGCCCCGCGGTTCAGGAAGCGACCGTGGAAAACAGGCGAGTGCTGGGATGAGAACCTGGAGAGGAGACAGCACCTCGCCCACCCAAGGAACATTTCCAAAACGCTCCCCTGGCACCCAGCACAAGGTGAGGAAAGCCTGCAGGGAATGCTGCTTGCTTGGAGGATTTCCCAAGGAAAGCCTCACCCCAACCAGCCCGAAGAATCCCGGGAGAACCGCGCGGGAAAGCCGAACTTGCTGCAGAAAACACAACCAGTGCCAACCCCAGCCCTGGGCAAAACCCCCTGACACACTGCTGTACATGCTCAGCTCCTGCCAGCTCAGGAGGAAACCAGAGATGCCCTGGGAGCAGGTGCACCTGGATTCCAGGAGGATCCTTCCCTTCCTGCTGCCTGCCAGCGCCGTTCCCCCAGCCCAGGAGAAATCCTACACGAGTTTGGGCCCCAAAACATTAAAGATCCCATCAATCACTCACTTAGGGGGGTCCCCCTTTAATGACCTTGCCATGTTTTCCTCTCCCGTGCCTGTTCGTGATGTATCAGCATCCCAGGCACACAGGGACACGTCTCTTCCCAAAAAATATCTGGAGTTATTGCTCTCCTGGTAAAGCCCAGAGCAGCACAGAGATAACGGGAACAGAGATGTTCGGGAAGCAGCTTTCCTTCCTATCCAGCCTGACCCATAATTCAGAATATATGAGACACATCAGCAGGAAAAAAAAGCTCAGGCAGATGCCAGTTTAGAAGGAAAGCAGGATGCAAAGTGGTGATCAGATCAGTTTGTAAGGAAATCGGGGATGGTCGCTACACTCGGTGTCGATTCACTCAGCAATCTGCGTCCCAGCTGAGAGCCACAGAATCCCGGGATCACTGGGGCTGGGAAAGACCTCCAAGATCATCATCCCCTGCCCAATCCCTACACTGTCACCCTGAGCTCCATGTCCAGGCATTCCCTGAATCCAAAGAAGCAGCAAGATGCTGGGATCCAACCTGCATCCCTCAGGGATGAAGGGCCTGAGCTGACTTTTGGTTCAGATCTCGTTGGTGAAAAATGCCCCAAGTAAAACCTTCACCCTGAGATCCCTGAAAAAAATCCCCTGTCAAAATTCCAAAAAGCCCAACTGCTCCTCCCACAGTGATGATCCTCAGCTGTAAAGTTTTGGGGTGCTCTGGAATGTCCCAGCAGATGGAGCTGAGGGGAGAACGCCCCAGCCACGCCTTGATTTTAAGTGGGATGTGTCAGTTCCTGAAGGATTCCCTCACAATCTGCTTGGGAATTCCCTCTGGCACCAGGACAGTTCTGCAGCAATTGTTCTGTTTGGAACCAGAGCCGAGAGCACAGCTCAGAGAAGCAAAAACAAAGAAGAAATCCAGGAAAAACCAGGAATTACCCACCGGCTCCCAACAGTCTTGTGGAAAAGCCACAATGCCCAACTTCCCTTGAATTCCTTTGGAAGATCCACTCAAGTTCAGCACCAACACATCCACACAGATCATTCCCTCCTGCTTCTCCTCCTCTGAACAAAACCAGGAGCGAGCTGAGGGACCCCAAGGACCAGAGCAGGAAGATTTCCCTCGTAAGCAGGAAAACTCCCAGAGCAGCGGATCCCGAGCTGCTGGGCTGGGATTCCAGCAGTTCCCAGCTGGGATGGGACATTCCTGCTGCTGCCACCTCCAGGAAACCAAACGTGAATTCCCACTCACCGCTCCGAGCATGATCCTGAAAATCAGCCAGCGGAAGCTCCAGATGACAATTCTGGAAGGAGGAGAGCCCTGGGGCAGGCGGGACAGGCTCCAGAGGGGGCACAGGAATATTCCCAGGAATCCTGTCTCCAGGAGCTGTGATTCCCATCCTGCAGGGCCAACAAGAAGTGAAGAAGGAAATAATTATGGTGTGAGTGCTGGAAGTTATCCTGGAATTAAATTTAAATGGAAGGATTAAAAAAAAAAACAAACCAAAAACAAAACCACCTTTAATGCTTTTTAAGGTTAATTTGGGGGAAATCAGGCAGCAGCTGCCCTAAACCAGACATCCCACACAGGGATCATTCAGGGGTTTGAAGCTTTGGGGTTGTGTTGTTCTTCTCCAAGCACAACCTGCATAAAAGGGGGAGATTTTATAAAAATTTGTAACTTCTATGAAGCAGAAAAAAACGTGATTTAAGTGCCCTGGGAAGTGGCACAGGACAACCAAGCAGTGCCACGGATTCTTCCAGTCATGGATGGATCCAGCAGTGCCATGGACTGGGGTGGATTTTTGCCAAAATGGGAAAGTTTTAACTTCAAAAAGTAGTGATTAAGATCAGGTCTTGTCATCATCAACAGTCAGTGCAATGAGAAGCTTGGAATTTTAATCACCAAAAAAAAAAAAACAACAACAAAAAAACAAAACCAAAACGGTACCAAATTGTCCATTGGGCCACTTTTACCACTTGCTGGATTTCACACATCCCTGGACTGAACCAAATTACCCTGGACTGAGCTCAGAGCACATCCCACCATGAACCCGTTCCCTGGATCCTCTGGAGCAGACAGATTCCACCTAATCCATGCAAATCTGTATTTTCTCCTCCATCCCAGCCTATAAATATTGGAATGATTATTCCAAGAGAGGCAGAACACACAGCTCTGTTCTGGCAGGTGAAGTCCAACCCCCACCACGTCTGCAAGCACCAATTTATCCCTCCCAAAATGAAATTGCTCCAGCTCTGCCCCACCTCCAGTTACTCTGAATCTCAAATATTTCTGTGATAGAATTGTGCTCTGAACCCATCAAAAAAAAAAAAAAAAAAGGACATTAAATGGCACGTTGGTGAGGAGAATTCCCGAAAATTCCCTGGTGGAGCCAGTTAAGACACTGATATTCCCAGATGCACAAATTAAACCAGGCAGTGTCCATGGCTCCTGTTCCTTCCCAAGGTTTCTCCAGGCACTTCACCACTTTGATCCCTGACAATTCCCTCCCCCCAGCCCAAAGAGGCAGGGAAACCCATTCCAAACCCATTCCAAACCCATTCCAAACCCATTCCAAACCCATTCCAAACCCATTCCAAACCCATCCATCCCTTCCAGCCTCAGCCTGAGCCCCCTGATCCCCCACCCCAAGATTTTTCCAGCCCGGTTTGATGTTGCCATACGAGAAAAACCGCTTTAAATTTGCTTTAAAATATTTCCAACAACAGTCGTGAAACCTCCTTTTTTTTTTTTTTAACCTTAATGCGCAAAACCCCCTTAAATCAAAACGGAATTTTTAAAACTCAGATTATTACACATCAAAGCCATTAAAAACTCCCCCTCCTCCCTCCTCACAGCCTGGGGCTCCCAGCACAGTCCCCCCCCCCCGCCTCCTCCCAGATGCCCAAATTAATGTTTCTGGGAGGAGAAATAAGGAATATTGTCCCAAAAAGCAGCTGCAGCAGGAAAGCACCGGCTCATCCCAAAAGTGAAAGGTTAATTGTGCCTGAACCCAGCTCCGGGGCTGACTGGCACCAGAAGGGTCGTAGATCTCCCTCATTCCTGCCGGCACAAGAATCCCACTGTTATCCCTGTTTTCATATGGTAATCACCACCCTGCCCTGCTGGGGATGGGTGTCGATCCAAACTCCTGCATCCCTGTGCATCCATTCCCTGGGAGAGCAGCGCTGCCCCCACCCAGCAGGGCACACCCGCAGCTTCTCCCGATTTATTTCTAACCCCGATGCCCAGGAAGGGGCAGGGAAGGGTGCTGCGGTCCTGCGGGACGATTCCCGCACATCCCACGGCTCCAGGGGGATGCTCCCAGCACCCACGTGGGCCAAGCCAAGCGAGGCCTTCCTGGCATGGCCTGGGCCACGAGCTCAGCCTTGCACCTGTGCTTTTATCCCGAAGGGATGGGTTGGAATGCTGGCACCAGGCAGCACGGCGGGACGGAGCCGTGCCAGCACGGCGGAGCACGGAGTAAACAGCGCTGCCAGCTGCTGGGACAGAGCTCTGGCATTCCCGGCATCAGCCGGCCCCAGGCTGGGCTTAACTGCGAGCGCAGCCAAGGATGAACTCAGCTCACAGGCCAGGGCAGGAGTCTGGGCCCCAACATTCGCCCAGTTTGGGCTTAAACCCTGCCCAGGCCTGGCTGCTCGCCAGGAGGGCACAGGGCATGTGGGGCTGTGCTCCTGCCTCAGAGCACCTCACAGGGCCCTGCTAAAACCAGGTTTAGGGGCAGGGCAGCTGGGAGGGGCTCTGATTTCTTCACAGCCGCCTTCCTGAGGGATGCGGTCTCCACAGCTGCCCATGTGGGATCAGTTTTCTGGGATACATCACCCACTGTGCTTCTTCCCAGCCTTCATCCATCCATCCATCATCCATCCATCATCCATCCATCATCCATCATCCATCCATCCATCCATCCATCATCCATCATCCATCCATCATCATCCATCATCCATCCATCAATCATCCATCATCCATCCATCCATCCATCCATCATCATCCATCATCCATCCATCATCATCCATCCATC
>VWYI01046935.1:31772-56011 GCA_013399455.1 Anthoscopus minutus
CCATCCATCCTCCATCCACCCATCCTCCATCCATCCTCCATCCATCCATCCATCCATCCATCATCCATCCATCATCCATCCATCCATCCATCCATCATCCATCATCCATCCATCATCCATCCATTCCCATCCAATCCTACCCCATCTAATCCATTCCTCCCTCCAATCCATCCAATCCCTTCCAATGCCATCCATCCATCCATCCATCCATCCATCCATCCATCCCGTCCCGTCCCATCCCATCCCTGGACCTCTCTTGACCAAAGCCTTCCTTCTCCCCAAAGCTGTCTCCCCACACCCTTCTCCATGCAGACCAAAATCCACCATTCCTAGAAAAACTTCCAGCTCGTAGAAGACCTCTCAGGCCCCTGAGCCCACTCCTCTTTCAGGCTTCATCTCATGCACACAAAGTGCTGGGTGCTGCTCCATGGCCAGTGGGAGCTCTGGGGGTGGTGGTGGGATTATCCCAGATGCTCCTGTGCCGTGGTTTCTGTAAAAATTCCAGCTCAGTCAGGAAGATTTGAGGGTATGAACGTGTTGAACACCACAAGTGAATCCACAGCTCAGCAGAGGAGGAGGGAGCTGGGCTCCAGCTCACCCTCACTGGGTTGTAAGATGATACCAGGCCCAAGATTACCAAATCCATCAGCAGAACCTCCCGTTCCTCCCCGCTGACTCACACACAGTTGTTCACATCTGCCCTGAAAGCCTCAGACTCCAAATCCTTCGGATTCTTAGACAGGTCTGAGGCTGGAGCCAAGTTCCCGCTGAGGTTTGGGTGTTGTCACCTCTGGAAACCGTTCAGGGGTTCACAGAGCCCAAACAACCGTGACACCTGAGGGGATCGGCCACCCCGCCTGGCAGGGGAGCCCTGAGGAGCAGCTGGCTCCTCACGGAGCCCCCATCTCCTGAAATCCAGGGCTCCTCACTGAGACCCCATCTCCTAAAATCCAGGGTTCCTCACTGAGACCCCATCTCCTGAAATCCAGGGTTCCTCACTGAGACCCCATCTCCTGAAATCCAGGGCTCCTCACGGAGCCCCCATCTCCTGAAATCCAGGGTTCCTCACTGAGCCCCCATCTCCTGAAATCCAGGGTTCCTCACTGAGCCCCCATCTCCTAAAATCCAGGGTGCCTCATGGAGCCTCCGATCTCCTAAACTCCAGGATTTCCCCAGGGTTCCTCACTGATGCTCCCAGCTCATTAACTCCAGGGTTCCTCATGGAGCCTCCCAGCTCATTAACTCCAGGATTTCTCTCCTGGCTTTTGCCCTCCTCTTGCTGCTGTCAAAGGGCAGCAGTGATGAAGGTGATGAAGGTGAGGAAGGTGATGGTTGAAGGTCCCTCCCAACCTGAGCCGCTCCAGGACTCTGCAGTGAGAAGTGTCTGCTGACGTGAGGCCAGCACAGCCACACCCTCCACGGGCACCTGGCGAGCACATCCCAAAGCCTCCTCCAGCTGCAACAATTCCCACCCCTGACCTTCTGTAGGGCAGCAAAACCCACAGATGTGACGGAGCCATCTCCATGACCTGGGGCGACTCCGAGAAGAAATTGGGACAGAACCACGGAGCGGTTTGGGTTGGAAGGGATCTTGGAAGGGATCTCAAAGCCCATCCACTGCCACCACTGCCATCTTCCACTGTCCCAGGCTGCTCCAATCCTCACCCAGCCCAGCCTTGGACACTGCCAGGGAGGGAGCAGCCACAGCTGGGACAGCCTCGCTTTGGGGCTGTGGGATCGAAGGCCACTGGGAGCACCCACATGGAAGCCACGGAGCATCCCAAAACCAACAAACCATCGGGGAATGAAGGGAGCGATGATCTTCTCCAGCAACATTCCCCAAGCCTGCAGTTTTGGGGGGTGAAACCCATCCCATAAACAGCAGCAAACCCCATCAGGGCTCTTTCCAAGAGACAATTCCCATCCTCCGAGCCCCAACCAACACATCCTTATTCCAGGGCTCCATCCCAGGGCTCACTGATACTGCTGGGAACGAAAGGGTCACGTTGTTGACCCACCTGCTCCTGTTTTCCTCACTTGGATCTCGTCAAATTTCAGCAGCTGCAGGGCAGCACAAAGCCCCCCATTGTTATCTCTGGCGCAGCCGGAGAGGGAGCCACGGGCTGGGCTTTTTTTGGGGAAAAAAAAAAAGGAAAAGAAGGGAATAAAATCAACGGCCAATGGCGGCTGCGCCCGCCTCACACGCGCTCCGAGAGTTTGGGACGTGCTCGGAACTCGGTGTGGCAAAATCCATGGTCTGGGATTTTCCAGAGGTCTCTGCTGGGGCAGAGGAGGAGGAGGAGGAGCAGGGAGGATATGCTGGAGGGGAGGAGGGAAGGGAAGAAGCAAACCCCAAGCCTAAACACACTTTCCCCTATTATTCCTTTTAGGGTTTGCAAGTGTTTTGCCTCTTTCGAACGCTCGAACCTCTCATGCAAAGTGGGGTTTGCATCTGCAGCTCGACATTAAGTGATGTCCAATTTTCATCTTTGTTGTTCACCATAAATAAATTCACCATCCCAAGTTACCACAGCCTGGCCATGGCTGCAGAGGAGTCAGCACAATCCTTCCCAAAATCTCCTCATCCCAAAGCAGTTTGTTGGACAATCAGGGAGAAAGCAGTGAGGGAGGGAAGGGCTGAAAGCCTCCAGAAGGTAACAATCAGGTCCAGAGGGAGCGAATTTTCTTATTTCCTGTTTTTCTGACTCAAAACAATCACCTGGCCAAAATCAGCCCTGATACCTGGCTATGCTAGAAAGAGCTCATGTAATGAATTGTTATCAATTCCCTTCCTAAAACACGGGCTAAGGAGGAGCAGCCGATTGTTTCTCTTTGCACAGAAACACCCACACAGCAAATCTGCACACAGCACGTCTGCACAGCACAGACAAATGCTGCTCCAACAGATCCAGATTTTCCAGCTCCCAGTGCAGCTGTCTCCCTATGGATATTGTGTGTCAGACAGCCCAGCAGCCGAGGGCACGGAGATATCCAATCCACACTGGCTTTCCCGGGAATCAGACCTGCTCCCGAGCCCACCTCCCTGAAACCCTGCATGGTTTGGTTTCAGCTCGAGCCTTAAAGCACCTGTTGGAAATATCTGAGTTGTGCTGCAGAACAAGGGATTTATCCCTGCTCCCGGCTCTGGATCACTCCTGATTTGGGGAGCGGTCACTTTCTATCCCAAATGGCACTTTGGGATTGAACCTCTCCAGGCTGGGAGCACCCACAGCTTCCCGCTCCCATCCCGAGGGTCTGACAGCCAAAACTCCTGGAAATCCTGGAGCCCTTTGGGACAAAGCTCCCTCTGCTGTGGCCAGGGATGTGCAGGGGAGCGGGAATGGCCCCGGAGCCAGCGCCAGCCTCGGGCACAGCCAGGTCCCATCGGGGCCGTTCCGTGGGAGCATCAATGGCAGAGCTGCATTTGCTGCAGCTCACGTTTACAGGGTTGATTCTAAAGCACCAAATCTCGACCCTCAAGCCTTCTCCTCCTCTCCCTGGCCAGTGGCTGGAGCTGGGGAGGGAGGTTTTGGTGGGATATTGGGAATTCCCCAGGGAATGGGCACGGCCCCGAGGCTGCCAGAGCTCCAGGAGAGTTTGGACACCACTCCCAGGGATGCCCAGGGTGGGATTTTGGGGTGGGACTGGATGATCCCTGTGGATCCTTCCATCCTTCAACAACTTCCTCAGAGGAAAGCAAAGCTCCAAACCAGCCCTAAAGGATCTGCCTGCACAGCACATCCTGCAGCCAGTCAAAACCCCAGAAATGCCCCAAATCCTGCTCCCGCCAGCTCACCCCTAACACCTCGTTTATCTCCAGTGTGGAATATCGCTCCCACCCAAACCAGAACCACCCCCAGTTCCAGCTGGGTTTGCCTCTCACAGGTCCCAGTTACCAGCTGCTGGAACGAGTTGGTTTTCCCAGTCATTTTCCCTTTTCCAGAAGGACAACGACCCTCCCAGAGGGACAGACCCCCTGCCTTCGCTCCCCAGCTTTCCAGTATCAGTAGAAACAGGCACAAAGACAAGGAATGCTCCAGTTCCCGTCGAGTTTTCCAAGTTTCCCTCTAACTGGGCAGGATTTGTGGTGATTCCTGATGGAGAGAGTAATAATCACAACCTGTAAACATCGAACTCCTGTAAATAACCTCCAAGAGCAGCTCTGAATCCCCTCCAACACGAGGCAGAGCACACGTGCAAGGAGTAACACTGAAATAATTCAGGTTTTCCAGCCAGTGGGAAGGCAAAGGCACAGCAAAGCTCCTCTTTTTGATCAATATAAAGCAAAAAGTTTCAACTTGATAACTTAAAAACTGCAGAGCAACAAGCATGATTCCTTTTGAGGTCACCCCTAAAAAAATCCCCCCAAAATTCTGAGGCGCTGCTCTGAGGAGCGGAGCTGGACCGAGACAAAAGGATAAATGAGGAAGGGTAAATGATTAAAAAAGGAAGAAATTGCCCACCAGGTCCCTGAGGAGGAGACAGCGAGGAGAGCCTGTGATTTATTGCCTCTCATTCAGCGCTGCCTCTCGCCCCCAGAGCCCAGAGCAAAGGGACACCTCACACACATGGGGTCTCCAGGCTTTCCAGGGCTCTGAGAGCCAAAATCTCTTTGCTGAAGCTCACAATGTCCTGGGCAGAGCTGGTAACCCCAAGCCCTCCACCCCAACGCCAGGACACCACAAACCCAAGATCTGAGCCAGCTTCCCACGGCCAAACCCATCTTCAAGCAGCGCCACCAAATATTTCCCATTTCTTGTCGCCTCAAAAGCCACCTCAGCCTGGGGACACTTCACATTTCTGCAGCCACCAGGAAAGTTCTGGCTGCTGTTGGAAGATTTGGGGGAGCTCTTGCAGGAACTTTTGTTCTTAAAGTATAAACTACCCAGAAGAAAAAAAAAAAAATAAAATTTAGCATAAAAACTTTTAAAAGCTTCCAAGTGCTCTCCAGGGTAGTCATTAGGAACTACTTAGGTAACAGGAGGGTGATAACAGGGAGTTAATGCAGCGTTAAATTAGCCCTCCTTCCATGCAGAACTTTAAGTGACAGAGGAATCAGTTGGGAGGATTTTTATTTTATTTTTTAAATAATGAAGTTAATGGATTTCCTGTTTTTAGCTCTGTGGGCGGCTGTCAATTTGAGGGATCTGTACATACTGGATTTAATTACTCTGTCTTCAAGGAAGGAAAATAAGTTCAGCCCTGTTCCTATGAAGCCCAGGGGCACCAGGAGCTCTCCAGCCTGGCCTCAAGGTGAGGAAAAGGTGCCCACACTGGTCAGGGAGGATGAGATGTCCCTGGAGGTGGGAAAGAAGCATTCCCTGAAATCCCCTTGTCCAGAGAATTCGTGGTTGCCCCATCCTGGGAAGTGCCCAAGGCCAGGGCGGGGCAGCCTGGGGCAGTGGAAGGAGTTGGGTTTGGAACTGGGTGAGCTTTAAGGTCCCTCCCAACACAAACCATTCCAGGATTCTCAACATCTCGATCACACCTGAAAATCCTCCCAGGGCCAATGACCTGTGCCTCAAATCCCAGGGAACGAGGGGAACAAGGCCCAGGAATGGCTCAGAGCATTCCCAGGGCTGCCCCTAATTCGGACAAAGCCAGCAGAGGTGAGGCTGGCCATAAAGAAAGGGGCAGAACCCCGGGATGATTTCAGTTGGAAAAGCCCTCCAAGGTCATCAAGTTGGACACCAGGTGCTTCCCAAGCAACTGCACGTTCTTCCAAATCATGGGAGACCAGGATCCAACTCCCTGCTTTGAGACTAATCTTGGGAACAATTCCAATTCACGTGGCAAGGCTTCAACCAGAGCCTTAATGCAGGAGAGCTCCACCCCTGGCTGTCACCCAGCCCAATTCACCTTTTCTCATGGAAATCATGGAATGCCAGGATCACAAAACTGGGGAAGACCTCCAGGATCACCAAGTCCATTTTTAGAGCAAGATCACAGAATCCCAGAATCCCTGAGGTTGGAAAAGCTCTCCAGGACCATGGATGCCCACCTTGTCCCCAGCCCAGAGCCCTGAGTGCCGTCTCCAGGAACTCCCTGGGCACCTCCAGGGATGGCAACTCCAAACCTCCCTGGGCACTTCCAAAGCCTGACCACCCTTTCCATGGGGAAATTCCTCTTGGTGTCCAAGCTGAAGAGAAGCAGAGCTTGTGGGACACACAGCACAAAATGGGGAGGGCTGGAAGGGCCGGGCTGAGAAATGGCAACAGTGACAAATGACACGGTCAGGAGCAGGTGATCACAGCTACAAATCTGCTACAAAGATTTGAAAAATATAAAAGCTAAAATCCTATGGCATCACTTCAGCACCGCAGGAGGACCCAGCAGCACATTCCTGCTCATCCCACAGCGATTCCCAGCTTTTTGCACAACCTGCTACGCTCATTCCATCTGCTCCTCCCAGCCAGGCCCCGTGCCATGTGCCCGAGGAGCTGAACTGCTCCAAACAGGTGTTTGCTGGGTGTTAAATCTTTCTTCTCTTCTGGCAGCCTCAGAACCCGTGAGCAGCTGTTTCCCCTGATGCCTTCAGTTTTAGCTTTCCTATTTTCCAGATTCTGCACTGCATTGCTGCAGAACTCTGAACTTCATGGCACATAAAGTGTGAGCAAGTTCTCCTTACTTGAGTGAGTTTTGTCTCACTTTAGAGAGACAAAACAATTCTTTTCCAGCCTAGAACCAAGGATATAACTCTGAACTTCACAAAAAAGTGTGAGCAAGTTCTCATCACAGTTTTAAGAGACAAAACAACTCTTTTCCAGCCTAGAACCAAGGCTATAACTCTGAACTTCACACAAAGTTCTTCTCACAGCTCAGTCACACACAACAACTCTTTTCCAGCCTAGAACCAAGGCTATAACTCTGAACTTCACACAAAGTGTGAGCAAGCTCTCCTCACAGCTCAGTCACACCCAGCAATCCTTCCCCAGCCCCAGAACCAAGGGCACCGTTGCAGCTTTGGGCCCAAAAGGTGCAAACAGCAGCGAATTGAGGGGAGCAGCCTGGGAGGGTGGCACTGCAGCACCTGGGGCTGCAATTGCACAATTACCCCCGGTGTGGAAATGGAGCAAAACTTCTCCAAGTGTGAAACTCCTGAGCCCTCGTTCATCTCGGGTGGAGCCACGGCCGGGCTCTTGCACTGCCCAAGGTGCATCCTTGGAAGGGCTTTTAATAAATCCCTGCTTTATTCCTTTAGCTCTGCCCAGCCTCTGCTCCAGGAGCCTCTTTGGGCATCACCCCGACCCCAGCCCCTCTCCTCCCCATCCCAAGCTGCCACTCCCCGCTCACACACTTCAGGCAGCAACAGATTAAACCCAAACACCACGAAGGCACCTGGCAAGGGCTTCTGGCAGCAGACAGCGAGCCAGCCTCGAAATGAAAAGCAAATTAAACCAATTTCTCCTGCTGTGTCACGTGAGGCCCCCACTGCCCTGCACAGACCCAGGTTTAGCACAGGTTTCACCCCGAGCGCTTGCAGGAGATAAATCCGGGCTGGGGGGATGATTTTCCCCATGGACTTGACGTGAACCTCTCATGGAATGTCATCTCTGCCCCCCTGATTTCTTTTTTTTTCCTGAAAGGTGCTTTTAAAGCACAGCTTGCATAGGGAGCAGGGTAAAAATTGCTGGGTAATGGATGAACCTCAAGGCAGGTATTCCTGCCCAGCACCCAAGAGACACAGGAGGGACACCAAAGGTGGGATCTGAAAGGTCTGTGTGAGAATTGCGGAATTTTTAAGGTTGGAAACGATCTCTCTAATCACCAATGGTCCATCCAGAGCCACCACGCTCACCGTGCCCCCAGGTGCCACATCCACGTGGTTCTTGAACAACCCCAGGGCTGGGGATTCACCACTGCCCTGGGAAGCCTCTCCCAGACAACTCTTTCCATGAAGATATTTCTCCTAAATTCTAAGAGAAGACCATGAGTGGTTCCTGATGGAATTTACCAGTGCAGAAGGAATTTTTTCATGGAAAGGGTTTCAGGAATTGGAAGTGCCCAGGGAGGTTTGGAGTCCCCATCCCTGGAGGTGGCCAAGGAATTCCTGGAGGTGGAGCTCAGAGCTCTGGGCTGGGGATGAGGTGAGGACGTCCCAGCCTTGGAGGTGTTTTCCAATCTGAATAATTCTGGGATCCCTGCACCATCCTTTACACCCAAAACCTTAAAAAAAAACCCCAATCCCAAACCAACCAGCCCAAAAGGAAAGGATCCTATTTCAACTAGAGACCATGACAAAACCACTCCAGTACTTGTAAATGTGATTTTTCAGATTCTCAAAGGGGATTTGCTCTGTCCACGCTCAAGGCTGTTTTCTAGGATTAAATTAAATAAGAAAATAGGTATTTCCAGGTCCTTTTGGACATCTCTCCATCCCAACAAAAGCAAACAAGAGTCTCCATTCAGCCTCATCCCTCACAGAAATCAACCAAGGAAGCCTCGGGGCTGGGAATCTGCTGTGATTCAGGGCTGCTTTCATCCAGGCCTTTTGCAAACCATGAGCTCAGAAGTGACCAAAGTGACCCCAACACCCACAGCCTGAACCTCCAGGAACCTCCAGCGACAAAGGAAGGGGCAGCAAGAGGGAGGAGAGCAAACGTGGATCTCGGGAAATCAAAAAGCTGCTTTCAAAAGCTGATTTTAAAGAGATCTGTGGAGGTGGAGGAGGAAGCAGCAGCTTTTTGGTGATTTTGGGACAAATGGCAAGAAGTCAGCTGGGTTAGGAAGTTGTTCTCTCCCTGCACAGTGCACAGAGGAGCAAACACACAGAGGCTGAAATGTTGGTGGTCAGACATCAGAATTATGGGTCAAGGTTGAAAATCTACCTGGTGATCCTAAAAAAAAAAAGGAAAAAAGAAAAAAAGAAAAAAAAAGAAAAAAGCAGAAAAAAAAACCATAAAGAAAGAAAAAAGAAAAAAGAAAAAAGCAGAAAAAACAATAAAGAAAGAAAAAAGAAAAAAGAAAAAAGCAGAAAAAACAATAAAGAAAGAAAAAAGAAAAACAGAAAAAAGAAAAAAAGAAAAAAGAAGAAAAAAAAGAAAAACAGAAAAAAGAAAAAAGAAAAAGGAAAAGAACTGAAAAAAAGAAAAAAGTAAAAAAGAAAAAAAAGAAAAAAGAAAGAAAAAAAGTGAAAAAAAAAGAAAAACAGAAAAAAAAGAAGAAAGAAAAAAAAAGGAAAAAAAGTACCAGTTCAGCCATTGTTTCATAAATCACCACACCGAAGTGAGAATCCTGCATCAGAGGATCCCGGGATGGTTTGGGTGGGAAGAGACTTTAGAGATCAGCTCCACCCCAGCCTCACTTCCACGGCTCCTGGAGAAAGCCACAAAGGTTGGAAAACGCAGACAAAGCCCAGGCAGGGCAGCTGCAGAGATCCCTGCTGCAAACCCCACGGGGCCGTGCAGGTGCAGCGAATTCCCCCCAAAACGCCCCCATTCCCCGAGCCCTGCTCCGTGACAACGCAAATTCAGGAATAACCCAGATTTTCCTGGGCAGCCTGGGCGGTGCCTTTGCCACGGCAGTGACAGCACAGCCACTTGTGAGCACATTCCCAACACGTGTAATTAAGGATTTTTGCTTCTCATCTGAAGCAGCAGCTTTTCACATTCCGCTGGAAAACCGCTGGAATGGAGCACATGGAAACAACAATCAGCCAGGGCAGTGACAAGTGATACTGAACAGCTCCTCACACATGTCCCTGCACCACAGAACTTGTTCGCCCTGTAAGGAATCCAAATGACTTCAGTGCCTAAAATGAACCAGATGAATGATTTCAGTCCTCACTCTGCACTTATTAAATCAGGCTGAAAAATCCTACAGCGCTCCGGGGTGGGAGGGACGGGCGAGATCATCGTGTACACGCACCCACAAGTGAAGGGTCCAGCAAATTTAAAAAAAAACAACAAAAAACGGGGTTTTTTTAAAGTGTTCAGCAACATAAAACCAAGCTGGAATTGTAAAATTGTGAAAAGCAGGTATAGCTCAGGGATTTTGCAGACAAATAATCATCCACACCCTAAAACCTGGGAAAATACCCTGGCACTGCTGTGATGCTGCAATTCCAAGTGGATGGCAGCGCCTCTTGTTCCAAGAATGAATTCAATCTCTCGACAGAAACCACTGCCCAGGCTTTGATGCAAACCTTCAGTCATTGACGGGGAACTTGTCAGGGAAGCTGGGGGCTGGAATTCCCTGACTGGAACCACGTGGGAAGGCAGCTGGAACACCAGCACTGCTTATCCTGGTGATTTATCACTGGGCACCCCAGTGACACCCTGGGTGGAAGAGGAGGGAGAAGTGTTCTGGTTAAAAATCATCTGAAATGGGAAAAGGGAACCAAATCCAAACTGGAAATATCTGGTGTTTGTTAAAGTAATGATTAACCGGCCAGTTTTGAAATGGCGTTGGGTTTTATACACACAAAAATACTCTTACAGAATCACAATGGTTTGGGATGGAAAGGACCTTAAAAATAATCTAATTCCAAATTCCCAGCGGGGCTAGAAAAGGATTTAAGAGATCAACCCTTTACCAAGTGAAAGTGTCCCACTCGAAGAGACCACATAAGCACAGACCTTAAAGATCAGTTACTTTCTGAAGTATCTAAAGATGTGGAAATAAAGAGAAGAGAGCCCAGCAAAGCTTCCCAAAGGAGGGAAAACTGCATTTCCAAAGTAGAGCCCAGCTCCTGTTCCTGATGCATCTGCAGAGAGGGGGAGTTTTCAGCATCTGTGGCACCCCAGGACTCAATAAAATGAACCCAAACACCTCAAGACATTCCTGTGCAGGATAATCTTCCACAGAGGAAGTGCTGACCCTTAAAGAGCAGCACGTGTTGGGAGCTGCTTTAATTTTTACTTTCAGACCTCACCAAGGAGAAGTTCAAAATGCTGTTTGTGACTGAGTCAGAGCTAAAAGCTACTCAATAAAAACCTCCACCGATTTCTGCTGGCCATAAATCCGAAAGGTAAAGATTGTGCAACGCCAGTCCTTCATATTTAATAATAACAAACAGATGGGAAAATATTCTAATAAATTATTTGAACTGTCCAAGCTGTGTGCCAGAAAGTCCTGGCCAAATTCCCCAGCTCAACCATCTCTGGAGCATTTTCCTTGCAGATCTCTGAGCTCTCCTTGTTCCTGGAGGGGGAAATACCAGCATCCAGCGACTTTCTTTTAAAGTAAATTTAAAAAGACATGAAATCATCACTGGAGCTACATCCTAGTGTGACACAACCCAGCCTAACACGAGGAAGGTTTTTCCAGGACAGAGAAGGAGCTACAGCATGGATCAAACACCCAGCAGCCCATGGAAAACCCCCAGGGATGGGGATTTATCCCTGCTCCCGGCTCTGGATCACTCCTGATTTGGGGAGGGGTCACTTTCTATCCCAAATGGCACTTTGGGATTGAACCTCTCCAGGCTGGGAGCACCCACAGCTTCCCGCTCCCATCCCGAGGGTCTGACAGCCAAAACTCCTGGAAATCCTGGAGCCCTTTGGGACAAAGCTCCCTCTGCTGTGGCCAGGGACGTGCAGGGGAGCGGGAATGGCCCCGGAGCCAGCGCCAGCCTCGGGCACAGCCAGGTCCCATCGGGGCCGTTCCGTGGGAGCATCAATGGCAGAGCTGCATTTCACGTTTACAGGGTTGATTCCAAAGCACCAAATCTCGACCCTCAAGCCTTCTCCTCCTCTCCCTGGCCAGTGGCTGCTTGAAAAGCTGAATGAGCCAGAAGAATGTCATTAGGAATGTCATTAGGAATGTCATTAGGAATATTAAGAAGCCATGCAAATGAGAATGGAAAATATCTGTATTACACGTTGTGATAAAGGGGGAGAAAAGTGGGATTTTGAAGCTTAGCAAAGGACAGATGGGAAGAGCTTCTGCATTATCCCCTCAGACACCTCCCTGGCATTCCCCTCGCCATCCCTCTGGGAATTTCTGTCTCTCCAGGCTGAGACACCCAGCAGAGCTGGGCAAATCCAAGTGCGCTGACCCTGGCCTGGATTTCCACCTGGGCCTTCCCCGCCGTGTTTCCCATCCTGTACTGAGTGGCACGAAGAGGTCCTGGCTGGGTTTGTCCTGGTGACCCTGGCAGACACATCACACGGCCTCTCCCCTCCAAAATGACAGCATTCCCTCAGGAACCCACGGCAAGGAACACGAACCATTTCCCTGGAGCTTCCTGCCCCTCATCCTTCCCCTTTTCCAGCTTCCTTTCCCCTTGAGGATCCTTTCACACCTCCTCCCACTCCCAGTGACCACAAAAGCACAGATATTACTGAGAAATTATTTCTGAAGTATCTAAAAAAGTGGAAATAAAGAGAAGAGAGCACAGCAAATCTCCACATTTCCTGTGGCTCCTTCAGGGGGCCAAAATCCCCAGTTAGGTCACCCTGGAGCCCTCTGCTCTCCAGGCTATAACAAGGACAGGTCATTTTGGGATGCATCCCTTAAAAAAGAACAGGAAAACAGCAGAGAGTGTAAAAGCAGCAACGAGTCCTGAGCTGAGGTGCAGGGAATTTGAAATCCTGACACTTTTATCTGCTTGGAGCAACAGCAAATATGTACCTTGGCTCCTTCCAGCTTCCCAGGGATGGCTGGGAAGAGAATGGCTTAACACTGCGGTTTCACCCGGCTTGGGGATGGAAAAAAAAGCCCATGAGAAAATGATTTCGCTGGGCTTAAAGTAAATAAATGAATCCCATTTCTTGGGGAGTTTCAGGGAGCTGTGGTGGGTGCAGTGAGGGGGTGGCCAGGAATGTTTGGCTAGGTAGCACTGCCCTGGAATCAGGAATGGGAACATGAGGCTGGGACAAGCCCAGGGCTGGGGGAACAGCTCAGGAAATCGAGGCAGCCCACACAGGGCTCAGCAGGAAGCAGACTCTGTGTGCAAAGATGCCACAAACGACAGAGAAAAAGAAAAAAAAAATTTAAAAAGCAGAAAAATATTTCAGCTCCCAGGAAATTCCTGTCCAGGGAGGAAGGCTGGGGACAGCAGGAACAGCGGCAGCTCCGTCCCTGAGCCCCTTGAAGGTTTTGGGATGAGGCTCAAGCACGGCACCCAATTTCTGCTCTTTGCCTTCAGGTTCTGCACTCTTTGATCTTGGACTGATTTGACCCCAAATCAGGAGCTCAGAGGATGCAGTGAAAGCCCATGCAGCCCCTTCCAAGCCTGATTCTCGGTGATGCTCAGCCATTCCTGAGCTCCTGCTCCCGTGTCAAGGGAGGAGAGGAGGGGAAATACAGAAAATCCGGTTGTTAAGGTGTTCTTCACATGCACAAACTCACCAAACCACACCATTTCTGTTACCACTGAGGTCTACATTTGTATTTATCCCTCAACCTACGACACATTTTCTTCCTAATTTAAAGAGGGCAAGGCAAAAAGAACTGCACCAGCTCCAGAAATCCTGACTTTCCTTTTGCTGAGCCGCAAATCTGCTCCACCCCAGAGCATTCCCACAAAATAACACCAAGGAAACGACGTTTTTGGCCAAAGGAACTTCCAGAAGAAGCCCACAGACAGCTCCATTCATGGAGTTTGTTCCCTGCTCCGGGCAGATCAAGGAGTCTGGATTTAGAGGAAGATCAAACCTGACCTCTGGCTCTCACTGCCACCAGTTTTGATGCATGGAATGAACACAGAAAAGGCAATAAATCTCAAAGAGATTTCCAAAAGGGGTTCTGCCAGCATAAATACAATTAAACAATATTTAACCTTCAGTAGCATCGAGCTGTCAAATAAATATCCCCAAGAACACAACTTAAAAGAAGAAACCAATCCCACACCATTCCTTCTCCTCCTTCCAGCAGGAAAAAGGGGATAAGAATAGATAAGAACACAGGATAAATGTCCTAGAAAAAAACCCCTTCATTTTATTGCTCATGGATTTTTAATCCATGGCCAAAAGAAAGTACCAGATAGGAGTGGGCAGGAAAACAGGATTTTTTTTCCCACTGCAATGCTGTGGCTGCTTCCAGCTGGGATCCTGCAGGGACATGGAGAAGGTGCTCCAGACCAGGAGGTTTTTTCAAGCCTCTCACTGATTAATAAAAATCAAAAAAAATCAAAGCCATTTAACCCGACCCAAACTCCTTCTCTGCTCATCAAACATTCCTGATGGAAAGAAACCAAAATCCACCCAAACCTCCACACCCCAGATCCATTAATAGGATGGAGAATATCCCAAGAGTTGCATTCCTTAGAAAGGGTCCAACCTTCCTCAGAACTCCCCACACCACTTCCAGCTGCCCTGAGATGTCCAATGCCAAGATCTCAACCCTTTAATTAATAATTCTCCCACAGATGAACATCCACTAGGACTCATCATCCCCAGGAAAAATGGAACTCCAAAACTCCATAGGAAGGGCAGGAATCATCCTCATAAATCACTGCCAGAAAACTTTTATGGGACGTAGATCAGGGCAGAAAAAGGGCATGGAATGGGAACGAGCCACAGATAAATCAGATGCTGGAAATGACAGCGGATAATGGAAAAGAAAAACTCCAGCAGTTCCCTGGATGCCCTTTGGTTTTCCCTGATTATCCAGGGGCTACTCTGCACACCGAGGTTTATTTAACCTCAGGAAAACACAAAAATCAAAATCAAAACTTCTTCCCCCGTGCCAGACCTGAGCTTTGGATGGAAGCAAGCCTTGGAGGCAGCTGTGCCCAGCTCCCAGCAGAAGCACAGGGAATTTGAACAGCTCCATGCTGAGAAGTGGCAGCCTGTGGGAGCCGGCACTGATGCATTGCTTGCACTGGAGCCTCCCCAGCTCGCCTTCCTCACTAAAAATCCGGAGAAAACCTTCCTGTCTCCCACTTGTGAGGTGGATTCTGCCTTCAGGTGGGTTCTGGGCTCACAAAATATTCCCTGCAGCTGGCTGTTTCCAGGTGAAGCCAAGCAGGTGGATTTTCCCTGGAGTTTGGGACAGCTGGCAAATACTGCAGGGACAAAAAGTGACAAAATCGCTTGGCTTCTCAAGGTCCTTCAAGCACAAAGGTTTAAAATCCAGCAGAATTCCATAAATCAGGTGGACACCAGGTTGGGCAGGATTTGGGGCAACCTTGTCCCTGTCCATGGAACAAGATGAGCTTTGAGGTCGCTTCCAACCCAAACCATTCCATGATTCCATAAAATAAAGCCAAAGTCCTTTGCAGCTGCTGCAACATCTGCCAAAAATTCTCTTTAAAACGCTTGTCTGGGTTTGTTTTTGTCTAAAAGAAGAAGAAGAAGAGGCTGGAAATAATCCCACAACACAACATTTACAGGAGCACTCAGTGTGGGTATTGCAGGCCAGCCTTGGTGAGAGACCTTGCTCCGGTTTTCCAGAGGGAAAACTCATCCTCTGTCCCAAAACGGGAACATCCAAAAGAGGGAGAAACAACAACTCCCAGGATATTTGTGACCACAACTGGAACAGGCTCAGAGCGGTCCCAAATCCCTGATTTTTCCTTCCCAAATCCTTCTGTGCCACAGGGCAATGGGAGAAGCCTGCAGGTGACGCTGGCCATGCCACACCTCCCATCCCTGCTCCCAGCACAGCCTGGCAGGCGGGACAGAGTGAGGATTGCATCGCTGGGCTCATCAAAATTCCCACTCCCTGAAGGAATTAATCACCCCCTCCCAGCCACATTCCAGCTGGGGAATTCCATGGGATCTCCTTAAACCCCAGAGAAGCGGGTGCTGTGTCCAGGTCACACTGTCTGAGCTTCAGCCCAAGGTGGTGGCAGCGTTTTGGTGCTGGGCAGCACCTCCCCAGCTCATGGTGAATTTGGAACAAGCTTTTCTTGGTTAAAAAAAAAAAAAAAAAAATCTCTTTTTCAGCACAAACAGGGAGCAACCAGCCCAAGCTGGGATGTTCGGACATCAAATCCTCCTCAAAGCCTGAGCCACGGTCTGGATCCTCCTCGCTGGGAAATGGCAGCTGTAAGATTTTGGTATTTTTTAAAGAACTGAGCTGGCGCTTGCAAGGAAGTTCCCTGGAGGAAGTTCTCCCTCCAGGAGCAGGGAAGTTCCTGCTCTTGCACAGAGGGAGAACTGGGAACAGGCTGTGGGTTTAATGGGAGGCTTAACACAAATCCTGGGTAAGCTCAGGAGAGATAACGGAGAGGCTCCTGCAAGATAAGGGCGAGTGCTGGCTTGATAAGGAGAGCTCAGGGCCAGGATCAAACTCTGCAGGTGAACCTGTGAGCCAGTTCAGTCGCACACACCAAGAGCAATTGCAGCTAATTAAACTAATTGCCTTTCTCCTAGTGCAGAATCATCAGTGGTTTGGGTTGGAAGGGACCTTAAAGCCAATCCAGTTCCGATCCCAACACTCTCCACTATCCCAGGGCGCTCCAACCTGGCCTTGGACACTTCCAGGGATCCAGGGGCAGCCACAGCTGCTCTGGGAAAGCCATTCCAGCCCCTTCCCACGCTCACAGCGAGGATTCCTTCCCAATATTCCACCTATCCCTGCCTTCTGGCAGTTTAAAACCTCTGCCTTTTATCCTGTCATGATCCATCCATATAAAAAGTGCCTTTCCCTCTTCCTTAACCCAGTCCAAACTGGGAGATAATTCCCTCAGCCGCATCCAACACCAGATACTTCTCACCTAGCTGGGTTAGGTGGGAAGGCCATGTCTTCCCAAACCATGGGAGACCAGGGTCCAACTCCCTGCTTTGAAACAAATACTGCAGACAATTCCAATTAACCTGGCAACACTTCAGCCTGAGAGCCTTAATGCAGGAGAGCTCCACCCCTGGCTGTCACCCAGCCCAATTCACCTTTTCTCATGGAAATCATGGAATGCCAGGATCACAAAACTGGGGAAGACCTCCAGGATCACCAAGTCCATTTTTAGAGCAAGATCACAGAATCCCAGAATCCCTGAGGTTGGAAAAGCTCTCCAGGACCATGGATGCCCACCTTGTCCCCAGCCCAGAGCCCTGAGTGCCGCCTCCAGGAACTCCCTGGGCACCTCCCTGGGCACTTCCAAAGCCTGACCACCCTTTCCATGAAGAAATTCTTCCCGAATTCCTCCCAAGAATGAAACCCCTGCCTGCAAAAGGCATTTTTGTTTGTTTCCTTTTTCTCAAGGCCGGGCCAAAAGTCGGTCACAAGAGCTGTGCAGAAACAATTTGCTTAGGGAAAGGCTTTCCCAGTTTCTGCAAGGCCAGCGTTCCCATTCCACCCACTTACATTCCTGGATGAAGGGAAAATAGAATCACATCCGCAGGCCGGTCAGCAGTGACACAGGTCGAGATCCTGGACCATGGCAAAGGGCTGGAAGAAAAATTCCACGCATGGAAAGCTCTTTTGGAGAAGTTCTGCGCTTCTTCCAGCACCACCATTTCCATCAGGCCTCGTTAAGGAGTATTTTATCCCTCCAGCTCGTTTGCATAATTGCCGCAATCAGAGGCACTACTCCACAGTAATAACTTTAATGGCAGATTTTTCCTTAAACATCCTTTTTTAAACGTGCCGAGGTCGGTGCTTCCATGTGCCAGGAGAAATGCAGGCAGGTGGTGACACCCGGGGAATGTGGGGTGTGGAGAGGCACCAGTTTGCTTTTTGTTTTGGGATCAGTTCTGCTTTATCATGCCCGGGGTGCATCCCACAACCGAAACATTTGTCAATTAAACAGGAGCCTGGTTGGTATATTGGAAATTTCCTGCTTTCTTTCCCCATTAATTTTGCTACTGTTGTTTTATTAGGAGGCAATCTGGCTCGTTTCCAGGCTAAAAGCAGGTTTTGGAAGGGAGAGCCCAGATCTCAACCTCTGGTTTAGCTTTGTAGAACCCTGGGATGGTTTGGGTTGGAAGGGACCTTAAATCCCATCCCATTCCAACCCCTGCCATGGGCTGGGCCACCTTCCCCTGGAGGTTTTTCCTGAGAAGCTGGAGCTCTGGCCTGCATCCCTCAGCTCCACAGAGACAAGAACACGGAGATAACAACTCCAAGGCTTCAGCAGCTTTGCAAGGTTTATTTTGAAGCCAGGCAAGAACCACTGGCCTAATTTTTCATGGCAAACACAGACTCAGAGAAAACAAGCTGAGACCCAACTGGAAATGCACAGCAGAAGCCAGCTGGGATTTCCACCCTCCAGCTCCAGCCTGGCATTCCAAGGTCTGTGCCCTCCAGAAAACCCAATTCCACCCCAAACCCTGCCTGTTCCACCAGCTCCATCGTGCTGGGAAGCTCCTCACGGAGAGCTCCAGGGCCACGGGAGCAGCGTGGCTTTGCCCCAGGTGGCCCCAGAGCAGGAGAGGCATCCCTGAGTGGGAAAGTCTCCTGCTCTCCTTCCCAGCACCGGGACCCATAAGCACAGACACGGCCTTGGCGCCCGGACCCGGCTGCTCGCCCTCTCCCATCTGGATCCCACAGCCACTGAGTTCATCTGCACACCAAGCCAACCAACAACACCTGGAGCCCCAGGTGTCTCTCTCCCAGGCCTTTTAAGTGTCAACTACCCAATTAGAAAATGCCAACTAATTTGTTTTTACTTATAACCCAAAAGCCAAAGACCCGTGCGCCGCACTGTGGATTTTTTCATCCAATCACACATCACCCAAAACCCATGAAGAAGATGAAAGAACAAGGCAAGCCAACGCCCTAAAACCTCCACCTTGTCCCTCATTCACTTCTATATCTCAAACTCAAAACTCCTTAACACAATTCTACCCAATTCCCACATTCACATTCCCAGATTCTCCGCTCGGCTCTAGAAGCTTTCTCCATGGCCTTACATCAAACCCAGCGTTCTCTCGAGTGTCTGAGCCTGTCAGCACAGATAAAGGAACATTCTCTGTGCCTGGGGCTCCAACCCCTGACCACCAGCCCACCAGCCCTGGGGCAGCAGCAGATTTGGGGGCACATTTCCCCAGTGGGGAAATTTTCCCATTTTCCCAGTGGGAAGTGTCCCCATAATGGACTTTGGGGGTCCCAGAGGACCCAGGCTCGAGCAAAGGCCCTTTAATGCAGGCCTAAAGCCACCAAACCCAAACCTGGGCTGAGGCTGGGCAGGGGAGCAGACAAGCCATAAATTAAAGCAGAGGATATGAATTCCGTGCAGGCTGCAGCGTTGGGGTTAACGTGGGTCTGGAAGCAGTTTAGGGAAAACCTGGAGTGGCTAAGGGCCAGCTCTGAGCCGAGCTGCTCCGGCCTAATCGTTTCCTTCAGGCAGGCTACTCCAGCTCACTAATAGGTTTTAATAAAAACTTCCAATTGGGCCAGTAAACCCCTCATTAAGCTGTTTTTAAAGCATGAATTTAAGAGGGCCGGGGGTAAAAGGTCAGGGGGAGTTTTTAATTCAGACCGGCTGGCAAAAGGTGCTGTTGTGATTGAAAACACCAGAGTTCAAGTGTCCAGGGCCACATAAACATCCGACTCTGTCACTAGACCTGCTTAAGTGACAGCTTGAAAAATAGATTTAATAAGACAGAGAGAAAAGTTTCCCACTCTTACACCAGCAATAGGAACAGCAGATCCCAATGTTAGGCAGGAGCAGGAATCTCGGGAAGCAGCTCCATCCCGCTGTGGGGGGATGAACACGGAGCAGCCCGTGGCCAGCTGGGTGTCCAGCCATTGCCAGGGGCTCTGGAACACTGGATCCAGGGTCTCCTGCTGGGAAGGGAGCAAAGTTCTCTGGGAATCCCAGGGAGCAGCCCAAGGCCCTGTCCCACTGCCAGGCTCTGCCCATATGGCCAGTGCCCTGGGATGCCAGCACTGGGAAGGGACATCCCAGAATCCCACACCAGACTGGGCTGCAAGGGACCCTTCAGGCTGGTCCAACTCCATCCCTGCCCTGGGCACTTTTCCACCATCCCAGGTCTGCTCCAACCCGGCCTTGGACTCTCCCAGGGATGGAGCAGCCACAGCTTCTTCTCCAGGGAATTCTCTTGGGCAACCTCCCCCAGTGCAGAGGGGTCTGCAGGGATCTCCAGCTTAGCTCTGAGCCAAGCCTTGGAGCTGCACCAGTGAAGTTTGACCTCAACTGTTTCATTTTCCTCTCATTTTCCTCCATGAGCTGCTCTCTAGGCCGGTGCAGCTAAAAAAAAACTTCCCCCCTTCCCTGGGAAGGCTCAGGGAGCAGAAATATCTTCCCCATCTCACCCAGAACCCCAGCTGTGCACTCGAACATTTAATTTTATGTCAATGCACATCTAAAATTCGAGATCCCTGAAGACCTTTTAAAAGAAAATCCTCCTTGGAACAATTTGCATTGAAGCAAAGAGTGAGGATTTAACAAGTGATGGAGAATTACAAATACTCGGCTCTCAACTTTTTATTCTACTTCTAATCAAAACACACTTCAGCTCAAATTCTGAGCTAATAGATGCAATATCAAATTGGGGGGCATTTTGGGTAGGAACTCAGCTATTTGCTTATTCCATGTTTACAGATAATGGGAAAAAAACCTCTGGAGTTTGCTCAGGAATTGTCTTCTTTCCACACCAAAATTAACAAGGAAGTTTAGTGGGAGAGGGGGGAAAAAAAAAAAAAAAAAAAAAAAGCTTTTGCTTTTAAAATATGCTTCTAATTCTGGCCTGCAAGGAGTGCAGAAGCCAGGCTCTCTGGAATGATCCCTAAGGAAACATTTGCTTTGGCTCCAAACAGGACACTTTGGAGCATCAGGAGTCAAACGGGATCAGCTGCTCCTCCATCCTTTCTGTTTAATGCTCCCATTGATAGCCACGAGGGCAGCAGATGCATTCCTGCCTTTCCTGCCTGCCCCGTGCTGGGAACAGGGATTGCTGCTCCAACAGGGATCCCATAACCCTGGGATAACTCAGGATCTCTGTGGACAGTGACCTCATTTTCCCTGGATTTTCACTCTACACAGATCCACTCCCATCCTTGCAGTTTTCCTGCTTTTAGCTCCCCAGTGCCACCTTTTTTGGTTTTTTCTTTTTACTAAGACAAACTCGGGACCCTCAAAAGTCTCTTCTGGATATCTGGGGCTCCTTCAAACCAGAAAAACAGAGGAAAAGAAAGCCTGGAAAAGAGCAGCACCTTTGCCAAGCCTCTGCTAGAGCAAGGAGAATAAATCCCTACGTGGAACCAGATTTCCAGTGGGAAAAAAAGGAGCCCCGGGAGGCAGAAGCTTCCCCAGGAACTCCTGCTCTAGGAGAGAACCCAGGGTGAGGAACAGCAAAAGTGGCACCACCAACACCTGCTGGGACAGTTCTGGGTTCGCTCCAAGCCAGGAGAACTCAGCTCTGGAATTTTCAGGAAGGAGAAAGCAGCAACTTGGCCTTGGGGGTTCTTTCTAATCCCAGCAGCACAGAGGGAACCTGGGGGGAACAGCAGAGCTGAGCCAGGCCAGGCCAGGCCCCTCCAACGGGGAGAACATGAGGGAAAAGCCTTGGAACAGCCAAGCTCCAGCAGGAGGTTTAGGCTGAGGATGGAGAAGCCAGGAAAGCTCTGGAGGAGCAGCCTGGTCCTGCAGCTGTGAGGGCAGGCAGCACACCCAGCCCCCCAAAAAGCCAGCCTGGAACAGCCTCACCCGAAAATAAGGAGGGAAAGCAGCCCTGGAACCGTGCTCATGCACAGGGAAGGACCCAGGTGCACTGAGGGCACCACGCTGGCTCCAAAGCCAGCTCTAACCACAGTAACCATAAACTGAGCCTAAGGTGATCACAGTAACCATAAACGGAGCCTAAGGTGATCACAGTAACCATAAACTGAGCCTAAGGTGATCACAGTAACCATAAACTGAGCCTAAGGTGATCACAGTAACCATAAACGGAGCCTAAGGAGATCCCAGTAACCATAGGCCGAGCCTAAGGAGATCCCAGTAACCATAGGCCGAGCCTAAGGTGATCACAGTAACCATAAACTGAGCCTAAGGAGATCCCAGTAACCATAAACGGAGCCTAAGGAGATCACAGTAACCATAAACTGAGCCTAAGGTGATCACAGTAACCATAAGCCGAGCCTAAGGAGATCCCAGTAACCATAGGCCGAGCCTAAGGAGATCCCAGTAACCATAAGCCGAGCCTAAGGAGATCCCAGCTCAGCTGATGCAGAGCAGCACAAGCTCAGGCTGTGCCCAGTGCAGGAGCTGCACCCCAGAGCTGGCAGGGATGAGCAGCCCAGCCTGGAGCTCTGCATTCCTGACTCCCAGCTCGCTCCCCCCAGCAAGGAGGGGTTTTCATCCCTTTTCCCTGCCAGGAGCAAGAGCAAAGAGCAAAACCCGTGGCAACACCATAACCCATTGTTATTTCCAGGCTCTGGAGTTCTTTAAAATTCACAGGGACAGCCTGGAGTTTGAATAGAGGCCACCAAAATCCATCCTGAGATGGAGCAAAATAAAAAAAAAAAACCAAAAAAAAACCCTCCACACTTCCTGGAGGGGGATAGGAAACAGTCAGCACTTACAAAGAACTCTCCAGGAATATTATTATTTTTTTTTAAGGATCTTGCTTTGAAGTAGATGCTCCCAAAGAAGGAGGCTCCCAGAGCTCAGCAATATTTAAAGCACTGCCCCAGCAATGGATGACAATGTTGTTGTTTCAGCTATATTATAACAAAAATATTGTGGTTTTCCTGTATTCTAACAAAAGGAACTGGAGATTTACATCTCCTTCATCTCATTCCGAA
The DNA here is from genome assembly GCA_013399455.1 of Anthoscopus minutus. Classification (NCBI taxonomy): domain Eukaryota; kingdom Metazoa; phylum Chordata; class Aves; order Passeriformes; family Paridae; genus Anthoscopus; species Anthoscopus minutus. The sequence continues at coordinate 54,369 of VWYI01046935.1, forward strand.
GGAGCCCTCACGCCAAAAGCGGGGAAGGGAGGGACCCCACTGCGTACAAAGGCTCCTTGGAGGGGGATCTCCACTTGGGACACAAGGAAAGGCCAAAAAAATATGAACCACCACTTGAAAAACGACATAAAAAAAAACAACAAACCCAACAAGTTTTCTACACCCATCAGCAACACATGCAGAGGATGAGGAACTCCAGCCCTGTGGGTTTGTGCTGTCCTGAGTTAAACATCCCCTTCCAACAGGGATTGCCTTATGGGTCAGGATGGAAAATTCTCCTTTTTCTGGTCCCCACCTGAAGCAGCTCTACCTCAACACTGCCAGAAGCCCTCAGGTAGCAACTTGGATTCCAGAACGGGGCATTGGAAATGAGGGATTCCCAGAAGGAAAAGGGACCACACCTCCCCACGGGACAGAAATGGAACTGAGCCGTGCTTGTCCCTCCTTTCTGAGCAAGGAAATTCCGTCTGGGACAAGCTGGGAACACAAATCCCATTTCCAACCACGACCCACATTCCTGAAGGGAGAAAAAAATGTTATTAAATTGAATTAATTATTAAAATGCCTAATATTTACTAATATTAATTAATATGAACTATTAATATATTATCCCATGGGAGTAATTCCCAGAAAACCAGCAGTTTTCCTAATGTTTCCAACAGAGAGGAATGCTTCCAGCAGGATTTCTAATTTTAGGAATGGGCTGGAAAACTGAAAAAAAAAAAATCCAACCTCCAAGAGAGCAACACTTGCAGCTCATGCCAGGAAAAAAAATCCATGATAGGAATAAGAGGTTCCTGATATCCAAATCACCTGTGGAAAGGGAATTTGGGAGGGACAGATTCTTTCCCAGGAATGTCCTTCATTCCCTTCATCTCAAACCCCAGGCTCTCCTCAGCCTCAGTTTCCAGAATTTCTTTTCTTTAAGGGCATAAGGACAGGAAGAAATGCAGTGCAAAGCAAGCAAGAGCTTAATAAAAAAAATAAACTTAATAAATTAATAAAAATAATCTAAATAAATATTAACATATAATAATATATAAGACGAAATAATAAAAAATTTAATTAAAAAAAATTTAAATTTAAATGTGCCAGAGACAGAGGGAAAAAAATTAAATTTAAACATGCCAGAGGAAAGAGCAAACAAGCTGGAATAATGGAAAAGCTACATACCCACAAATGCATCAATAAAACATTACTGCAGCTTTTGGCTCATTTTTAGTCACTTACCAAAGGAATACCTGCAAAACAAAATGAAGAAAAAAAAGCAAAATAATTAAAATTTGGGCTGATAAATTCAAGGGAACGACGTCTCGTGTTGGTTTTGTTCCTCACCCCCAACATTTGGATTTTCAGAATTCGGTCAGGGAGCACAGGAAAGCCCTGAGCTGCAGAAAATGGAATGGAAAAGGGGAAATGCTGCAGGAAATGGAACAGAAATGGGAAATGGTGCAGAAAATGCAACGGAAATGGGAAATGCTGCAGAAAATGGAACAGAAATGGGAAATGGTGCAGAAAATGGAACAGAAATGGGAAAATGCTGCAGAAAATGGAAGAGAAATGGGGAAATGCTGCAGGAAATGGAACAGAAATGGGAAATGGTGCAGAAAATGCAACGGAAATGGGAAATGGTGCAGAAAATG
>VWYI01046936.1:0-22724 GCA_013399455.1 Anthoscopus minutus
AGCTGGAATGGCAGGGATGAGCAGGAATCATCCCTGGCTGATTGGGCTGGTGGATGGGATGGATCAGAAACTCCGTGGTGGCAGCTGGTGCTGCAGCACGTCTGGCAGGACAGGGGAGTGAGGGCCACAAAAGGAGGAGAAGAAGAAGCAGCAGCTGCTCTATCTGGATGATGGCAAAAATCTCTTCTCCTGAGCAGAAACATCTCCCAGAGTGTCTGTCCCACTCTCTCGCAGAAGGACCGAAGAAATCCCGCTCCCTTCCAGCTGCCCCCTGGGCCCAGCCAATTTGTCTTTTTAAGCACCTAAGAAGTACTAACCATCAAATCTTCTCTCAGCTAAATGGGGAAAAATTCCACTAGCTGAGAAAGAATACAAAAAGGACACCTAACCCCCAACTCCTGGCCACCTGAGCACACCTGGGCTCATGTTTAGCTGGCTGTGGACTAATTGTTACTATATGAACAGTCAAACACTTTACCTTTCTTCTAAGAGCCAAGTCAGAAAACAGTTTTTCCGAACTCAGCTTTCACATACACTGAGATTTCTGTTGCCATCTGAATTGGAGATTTATGGCACACTGGATCAATGGCTTGCTACTACAGCCATACTCTGCAGGGAAGTGGAAACCAATATCATGCTTGATTGACTGAAGGAAAGCCTTTAAATTGTGTGGAAGATGGAAGTAGAAGTGCAGGAGGTGGAATTTCCAGGTCTGCTGTATACTGCAATATATTCTGAGGTGTTTGAATTGCATGCTATTAATCAATTCATATTGATCCTGAGATGTGGTTGCACCAGACATCTCTGGTCATCATTCTTAATTTTATCATGGAAAGAAAAGTCTTTAATTTCATTCTTGCATTTGTTAGTCACCATGAAATATCCCATCATGGCTGAAATGCTGAAAGCTCTTTCTCCATTTGTGCCTATAAGCCACAAAAGCACTAGTTGCTCATATGAGTAAACCCAAGTTCTATAATACTTTGAAGATCCAGAAAGCTTGTAAACTTCTCTTCTTTTAATAATGCCACTACTCCTGGTTTGAATTCCACGTTTATCCCATTGTGCCTATATCAGTAGAAGAGTAGCTTCTGACCAGATATTCTTAAATTTGTGCTTCTAAATATTACAGGAATTGCACAGTCAGGAAAAAAGGTCCTTCTGTTACTTGTCCATTTTACACAGGGAACAGTCAGTTAAGTGATGCATAAACTATGTTACTACCCAGTTGAAAAAACTAACACAGTATTTATCTGGTTTCAGATCCATCCAGATGAGGATATGATAGCTTAGGTATTAAACTGGTGATTTCAATTATCTACCTTTTCTGTGCATAGAAAGTAAGTTATCAGCATAAAACTAATAAAGCAGAGGGTTCTATAAAAGTGGGAAATGAGTTATTGCAATTGCTTTAGGCAGTGTAACCTACTTCTGCATAGTCACAGATGGGGATGGTTTACTCGTTGCCTAAAAATTATATGCGCAGAAAGAAAAAAAAGACATGGAAGAAATCCTGTTACCTCTACAAACTCAACTTATTCTTCTCCTTGCTGCTGTCCTGTCCCACATCCCCCTCCTCCCCATCAGCCAAAAAATCAAATCAATTGCTTTAGAAAGTGAGGGATGAAATGGGACTGTACTGTGAAGAAGAAGGTAAGGTGAAGGAGAAAGTCATTAGCTAAAATTCAATCACAGCTTAGGGGATAAAAGTACCAGTCTAAAGATGTAATGAATTTCAGAAACACAAAATACAGCTGCTTTAAATTGTATTTTTTATATTTGATTGATCAAGAAAATGTGTTTATTTAGAGGTAAGGCAAAAGTTGCCACACTGCGAGATGGCTTCTGGTCACACTGTCATCTGGTTAAAAAGATGCAACACCCAAGGGCTGTGCTTGTTTATTAAAAGCATCTGTTTAAGTTCCAGAAGAAAAATTAAAAATCATTGTTTCAAAAAGGGTGAGACGGAGCTGGAAGGAAAGCAATGTCTGTGACATTACAGGGAACCTGACCCTTCTCCTCCTGCATATGTCAGTCACACCAGAGTCCTGTTAATTTCAGCTTAACCCCTATACTGCCCAAGAGGTACTAGCTGGAATGTGTCAGTGTGTGGTTTAACTTCTGCTGATGAGGCTGATGTCACTGTGAAAGTGTAAAAACCAGCCCAAAGCATTGGAGGAGCCTCAGCTTCCTGAGCCAAGGGGCCTTGGCAAGATGCAGCACCTAAGCCACGTGGGTTGAAGCTCCTCTGGGTGTGTCTGCCTGCTGCCCCAAAGCAGTGTTGTGTGCATTGGGGATGACATCTTCTCTAACATCTGGCCTGATGTTGCAAGTCTGATGTTGTGTCTTCCTGACCAGTTTACAGCAGAGGCTGAGGCACCTCCTAGAGCAGTCTGAACAAGATAGCAGTCATGCACTTGCTGCTTGGGAGAGTGTGTTTGCTACACCCTGGGAGCTCTGATCATGCTGTGCAGGACCCACATGCACATGCTCCAGGAGGGCATTACACAAGAGAGAGATAGGAAGAAGCAGAGTTGCTGCAGCTCTAGTACAGGTGTCAGCAGGCAAATCCGAGGCTGAGGCCCACTATCCTGCATAAACTGCTTCCTGGGCTTGGACAAGGGACCTCACCAAGGAAAAACTGCTCAGGCCTTATCTCTGTGGTGCCAAGTAATAAGACACAACATGGAGAAACTGATGCACAGGAAGTTCTACCTGAACACTAGAAAAAACTTCTGCACTGAGCACTGGCAGGTTGCCCAGAGAGGGTGTGGAGTCTGTCTCACTAAAGATACTCAAGACCCGTCTGGACACAATCCTGTGCCATGTGCTCTGGGATGACTGCTTGAGCAAGGAGGTTGTACCACATGACCTACTGTGGTCCCTTCCTGATCCATTCTATGATTCTGTGATTCTATCTTTGCTTGAACTGACAGTGCTGAGAGAGCCCTTATGCTGGGCAATTGTGGCTTCATCATTCCGCTGTTTTTTAGATCCCAAATACCAAATGCAGAGGGAAGAATGGAGAAGAACCTGTCTTCAGGTGTGTTTCATTTCACCTGCCACTCACAGAACCTGAAGAGAGAATATGGTGAAAAGAGTGTTTGAGGATTGAGTTTACTTTCTTTTCAGCAGCATGCTGACTGCTTTTAATGTTTGCGAAGCTTTTGGCTATAAAAGATGTATATGGTTGAGAGTTTTCTCTTGGTCTGTAGTCACTGCCACAAAGGAATTCCTCCAGACTAATTTTCCTTCCTTCCTTAGCTCCTCAGAGACATGTGCTGATGTCCCTGGCAGCAGACCAAGGGGAAACAGCTTCAGTTGAAGCTCCTCTTGTAGCAAGAAAACACCATTGATCAGCCACATCTGTCAGTGCCAACAACTTTTTGAAGCTGGCACTCTTTTAATACCTGGTTTCTCTCTTTATTTTAGGTTCAGGTACACAATGTAATGAACTCTCCTGGAGAGTAATTTGCTTTATTTCATTCTATAGAAAACTTCCTGCAGCTGACCAGCCCTGAAAACATCAGGTCCATCTCAGGCCAGGCATGGGAGGTCCTGAGGACCTATTCCTACCCTCTAGTTAGCTGCCACTAGCAGGTGCTGAGCATTGGGAACACTGGCCTGGAGATATTGAGGTTGGGATTAGAGACCCTGGGTTGTCCTCAGCTGCACTGGTAGTTACTCAGGGCAGTCCCTTTAAGTAAAACAGAGATATTTTGTGTTTATACCTAGGTATTTACTGGGCTGTTGCATTGAAAGATCCTAATCTTGCTTTCACCCCGTGGGATATTGGTTTTAAGAAAATACTCTATGCTTCATTTCTCTGGGTTGGAACACAACTTAATGGATCATATACTTAGGGATCCACTCCCATTAATTTCTAGCTTACATTCTCACTCTTTCACAACACCAAAATGTCAGTGGCTTTAGCCTTTTCTATATAATTTCCTCGGAGAGCACGCAAATTAAAAACAAGGCAAAAAATAAGCTTTTTTTAAATAACAGCATCTATGTACTACCTTTGAGTGTGGAGGAAGAGTTATATAAGGGCCCTTCGACTTACCGTTTCTTTGAGCAGGCTAAAACCCCCACTTATTCCTTAATGACTGACCTTTGTTTGCTTAGTGCGGCCCTTATTCCCTTCTTGTTCACAAATTTGGTAAATATGAAGGTTTGCTATAATTGACATCAGTGGAATTTTATCAGCAGAAAAGAAGACAAAAATGTAACTACTACTGACAGAAGAGGCAGCGTCTGAAAGAAAAAATATGCATTTGGTGTTACTGAAATGAAGTTAAATTTATACTTGTCCAATTGCAACTATATTCCTTTGAAGCATTACAAAACCCCATGAAAATCTAGACGTTAGAGACTATGGAATCACTTAGAAAATTAATGTGCATAAACATACATAAAATGGTTGCTTTTTTACCTGCACAACCCTTTTACTGCATTAATGTATAAATCCGACCTACTTTATTTTCCCTTGCTTAGGTTTGTACTCTTTTTAAAGCATTTCAATGACTGAATACATATTTCATACATCCATACACATTTCATGATCCTTACAACCTTAAACCCCAAATTTATTACTGTGTTTTTGCAGCAAAAAAGGCCTTCCAGACATTTTTTCTGTGAAACCTGTTACTAGGGATAGGACTGGCGGATTTAATGACTCAAAATATGATTTCCAATCTGGGAGGTGCATGACAAATCTGAGGGCAAAATGTTATATCACGGAAGAGTTGAGAGTCTCAACAGGAGAACTGGAAGCTCCCCAGCCCACCTGATGTGGTGGCAGATGGGATAATGATGGACACATTTCCCTGAACATTATAATCTTTTCTTTCTTGCTCCTGCTGGTACCCAGGAGCATATGCCATGGTTGTATGGATGAGATAGGTACAAGTCATAGCCATGCACCCTAACCACTGGAAGCATATGGATCCAATGAGGCTTGAAAGCTGGGCTACAGCATGCTCTGCTGGCAGCATGTCCCTGTGTGCCTCAGACAGGGTGATCCTGCAACATAGGGATGGAAAATGATGTCTCTCCCACGCCAAATGCAGTGCTGGTTTAGGGAGAGCAGGACAAACCAGGAAGGGCGTTGTGGGAGGTTCTGCCTCAGGATTATGCTCTGAGTTTAGCAGTCTCACAGGAGAAAAAGCACAGGCAGGTTATGGAAATGCTGTAGGGCAGAGAAGACTCATGTGCTTACCAATTTTTTCTTCTAATTGATCAGGGATCTGTTAGATAGCAAAGCCCTGGTTGTCTGTGCTGCATGACATACACTCAGAGATGTTTTGCAGACACACACCATCTCTTGTTGCAGCAATGCCTTTGGCTGTAGTCACATGTGGGACTGGTTCTGGATCTTCAGAATGGGAAGTATCACCTCCCTCCACATAAGACAGTCTGATAGGTTTCTCTCGCTGCTCTTCCATCAGTCACAGCTTTCTCTGTTGGCTCCTATTTGCATTTTATTTCTTATCCAAAAGCCCTGCACATGCACATTCTGCCGTCAGGGAATGTGGAGGTTATGAGTATGAGCAGTGCTGGGGAGAAGAGACCCCACAGTGTCCAAAAGTGATCAGTCCTGCTTCCAAAATGGGACTTCAGTAACAATATGTGTCACAGTGGTCTTTGCCAATGGCGCAATGGCTCTGCCACTAATGTAGATGTCTGTCTAACAGACATTGTTAGAGCTAAGACCAACAAAATACAAGTGATACAGGGCACTAAACAGCTTCTGGTGTTAATGAATTTTGATTACCACTGGCCCAAGCTGTAGCGGTATTTTATTAACATTGTGTACAGAGCAAGTGACATTCCAGATGGAGTACAAAAGTGCCTTTCCTCTTGTTTTGCATGTAATTGAAAAAGCTTAAATTTTACTTGTAGCTATTTCGTGATTGACATTAAATACTCCATTTGTTATAGTAGAACATTGCAATTCAGAATAAAATCATCACACAGAACTGGCAGATGATCTCTATGATGCAAATAAAAATGTTGCCATGAGTGTTCAAAAAGTATTTCTATCCATTTTGTCTTTTCATTTGTATTGAAAAGACAAAATGATCTCTTCCTCAGGTCACTTGAAATTAAATTGTCCTTCACAGGTCAAGCAATGGCTGCTTTGCAGACAGCAAAAAAAACAGTGCTTTAGATCATTAGAACCCTGGAGATGTTACAGCAATCCAAATGTTTTGCATTTCTGAAGGAAAGGCTTTAATTTCTGAACTGTTCACTTATTTTTTTTTCCTCATGAAAATACTTGTCCTCAGAATTGAAAAAATTAGACATATTCCTAGCCTTGATGTGCCACCTCTTCATCAGGAGAGCTCCTCTCCCTGAGGAGCTCCCCATTGCACTTTCAGTACAAGTAATAGTGATGGAGGAAATGAGCTGTGGAACTGCACTAGGACTCAGTGGATAATGTGGAGGGAAGGCAGGTGGAAGACTCAGCTCTGCCTCAGGGACCAGATGGGCCACTTCTTGTCACAGGAAGGGGGATTCTGCTGCTCTGTCAGCTCTGGAGCCCAGGAGCTTCTTATGAGCTGGCTGTTGGCAGGAAAAGCTGTGCAACATTTGTAGAATTTGAGCCTGAAGTGGATGTTTAGATGAGGTTCTCTATCATCCCCATCAGACGGGAGACACAATGCCCTCACACCTTGACTCCCTCCTCTGCTGCCCTTCGGTGAGGCTGACAGTGCCATTTTGGGATGCGATTGGGACAGAGCAGATGCTCAGACTCTGAACAAGAACTGTGGATATCGGTCTGGTGGTGCTGGTAGGGGCTACACATCCACTACGTTTTCTTGCCTGAATCATCTGTGCATCATGTTTTGCTTTCCTGCTAGATTCCCTTTTGTCCAAGAGGGAGGCATCCTTGCCTCTGGGAAGAGGATGGCTGAGGCTGGGTGCTTCCTTTGAGATGGCTTCTCTTCCTTGGGGTGTCTTATATGGCTCTTATTTTCAGCCCTTGGGGTGGCTGTCACTGGTGCTGCCAGGCAAGTGCCAGCCTGTGGAGTTAATGTCAGGCTCAGGAGATGAATGAGGATGCATGAAAAAAGTATATGGCAAAAGTTAATGGAAAATAATGCCTCATTGCTCACAGAGAGGTTATTACATTTCTAAGGCATTTATGAACAAATAAAATGCATCTACAACTGGAGAAAGAGCTTACCTGCCATGTTCTCCTTCCCATCTTCCAGCAATCCTCTCACTTATTAGCATTTCAACAGTGCTTTTCTTTGAAGTACAAACTGTATTTTACTAATATTATCTCCATTCATGCTGTGGAAATGAAACTTGTGACAGTGTTGACTTCTCAGATCTCTTTAGAGTCTTTGAAATTTGCATTAGATTATTCTAATCACTTAGCCTCGTTGTATATATTTACACAAGTACTTCTGATGTTGAAAGAGATCAGGCCGTGATGAGATATGCAAGGGGGAATATATACCCCCAAGGAAAAGAATGCTCTTTTTTCTCAGACCACATCTTCAACTAGAAATTTTCAGATAAAACAGTAGGATAGTGTCATCAGGACCTGAGGGAATGACTGTTAGGGAAGATGGAGGGATTGGCTCTGCCTTCAGCAACTGATGGCAGAGATGGAGTGGGACTAGGACCCTACAAGTAAGAGAAAGGTGGTAAGGACTCGTCCTTTATCACCAGTGTAACCTGTGCTCCTGGCCATCTGACAGAAGAGATTGTCCAGCTTGAACCCATGATGAATGAACCCATACCTACAAACACAAGGTTCTGGGGACTGAGCAACTGCCAAATCCCAGCTTAACTGAATTCAGCAGAAATAGTAAAATGTCCTTTTTTGGGGACAGCAAAAAACTGTGGACTGTGGTGCAGTTGTTGTAGCTCTGACCATGACATCCAGGCAAGTCTTGCAGGACCTGTGCTCCTATGGGGAAAAGGCAGGGTATCTGGGAAGTATTGCAGCTGTATTTTCAAGTTAATTTGTTTTCAGGGCTGGCTCTGTGAGATCCAGAATGAGAGGCAACAGGAGTAGCATTTATACAGGAAATGTGACCAGGAAAAAGTGGTGGAGCCGGCCAGACAAAGGAGAAACTGATCTCTTGAAGACTGAAGGAGATAAACTTTCTGGAAGAGGCAGGATATTGCCAGCTATCTCACATGAAGTTACAAACACTGGGGATCATATTTCTATTTGCAATTCTTGAGGCATTGTAAAGGAAGAATATTCTGGATTATGATGTTAACTTTATTTACAATGAAATCTGGAGAAAATCATCCATTATGATCCCTGTATGGCCATTCAGTGAAGAGTTTGACTTGATGATCCATGTGAGTTTCTTCCAACTGAGAATATTCTGTAATTTTGCGATTCTGTGATTATCCAATATATTACCCTTAAAGACTGTAAAACCCATGGCAAACTGTTTAAACACAGTTTTGATTCTGTAACTTGATATATTGAAGTTTGTGGGTACATACCCTAAAAAAAAAAGAGGAGCCTGGTCCAAGAATATGCACTTCCATATACTGATTGGCAGATGAGAAAAGACTTTCTCACTCACACACTGAAACTGATCTGTCTGCTCAGACATAAAAATAACATGTTTTGAATAAGTCTAATATTTTGAATTGACACCAGTGAGGACAGCTTTCTCCAAAGGCAGAAAAGATCTTCTAGCTCTTCTAAGTTTGGAAACCATGTAGAGTCAAATAAAAAAATATAGAACAAAATTAAAATTCTTTATGAGGATTCAGAGATCTAAAGAGGTTTTAAAGATAATATTTTCAACTTCATAACCTTTACACAAGCAAAAATTTCTAGGAGCAGTGTTCTCTCCTTTCCTAGGACTACCTAAAACAGGGCAGCCAAGCCTGAGCTGGAAGAGGAGTGAGCTCATTGCCAGTGCTGGATAGGCAGTCACAAAACTCCTACTGTCCTCTGAGGATGCAGCACAAGGAATACCTCAGGGCATTCATTCTGGCTGATTTATTTCATCCTTATTCCTAACTCAAAAGTTACATGTCTTGCTGCATTGGTGAAGAGATACTGTGACCTATGTGAGACAGAGGAGGGAGAGAGAGGCTAATGGCATTCTCACCTTAAAGGACAGGAATTTGTAAAGCAATCAGAAACACCATAAGATTCATAACTTTCCTCCCCCACAAAATTTTATTAGCTCGCACAGCAGTACCCACATGAGGGTTTTTATTCCCCGAGGAAACCGATTTAAACAGGGCCATTTTGACTTGTGTCCCAGGTACTGCTTCAGCTCCACATCAGTAGAGGGAGAAATGCATTTTGGTGCCTGTCCAACATTAGTAGAACTTCCCAAAATGAAGAGGCTCATAAAATATTAAACTTTGAGATCTAGTTCAAATTTTGGAAGCAAATTCTTTAAACAAATATTTATGACTAGGAATGAAAGATGTAATGAATGGACAAGTGCTATGTAACAGCTTCTGAAGTTAGCTTTGCTCAAGTTACTTATTCCTAATGAGGACACACACACACAGACAGTGCCTATGCTAAAGAAGAGTGAATGGAATGGTTTGCTTGTGAAGTTTCCAAAAGCAGGTGTACTTTTCCCTAAAATAAAGTGACAGAAAAAACTCTTCTCTTAAAAAGAAGCATACCCAAAGTGCATATTTCAGCATGCTTCCTCCCTGAGGATTTTTAAGTCTAGAAAAAAAGGATGCTTTATCCAATGGCTTTCAACATGCTTGCGTGTCTGCCAAGTGTTTTGCATCTGATAGTCAAATAGTGATGGTGAGAACCATCAGTCCCTTCAAGGACTTGACACTGCAGCCAATTTGTATCCCAAGTTACTATAAAAAGAGGTGGCTGCAGCCATTATTTTGTTAGATTTAGTCCAAACATTCCTAGAAGAGGCAGGAGGGCATGTAGGGAATTGTCTGATGAGCCTGCTGGGAGAATAATTATGTGGCCAGCAGCTTGTTTGCATCATCTTTTGTAGCACTTTCTAAGTGGGTTTTGTGTCATTTGAACACTCAGCTTTTTGAATTGAAGAATCTTTACTGCCATTGTCTCTTTAACTAATTCCCAGATTATGTAGTCTTGAATGTGCTTTCCTGGACTGCTTCTGTGTTACAGAAGATATTAGAAAACTAAACCACATTTTTCAATATTCCCATTCTTACTTGTTGTTGGGGGTTAGCTGTCCTTTTTTGTGTTCTTTCTCAGCCAGTAGAATTTTTCCCCATTTAGCTGAGAGAAGACTTGATGGTTGGTACTTCTTTGGTGCTTAAAAAAGACAAAGAATCAGCTGGGCCTGGGGGGCAATTGGGGAGAAGAGTGAGGCTTTTTAAGTCCTTCGACGGAAGAGCAGAACACTCTCGGAGCTGTTTCTGCTGAGAAAAAAAATTTTTGCCATCATCCAGATGGAGCGACTGCTTCTTCTTCTTCTTGTTCTCTGTTTGCGGCCCTCACTCCCCTGTCCTGCCGGATGTGCTGCAGCCCCAGCTGCCACCGTGGAGCTGCTGATCCATCTCATCCACTGGCCCGGGACTTTCTGCTCATCCCCACCGTTTCCAGCTAGGTGTTTTTCCTCCGAGCCCTGCAGGAGGTCCAGGACTGACTGCACGAGGACTTTGTAAGGCACCACCTCTCCTCCACTTTGCCCATCTCAGCCAACATGAGATCCCTGTTCTGTTCTGTTGTTAATACTGTAGTTATTGTTGTTAGTTTACCTTATTATACATATTAATAAAGAACTGTTATTCCTATTCCCATATCTCTGCCTAAAAGCCTCGTGTTTTCAAAATATAATAATTCGAAGAAAAAAAAGGGGGGCTTACATTTTTCATTTTCATCATTTCAAGAGAGGTTCCTGCCTTCCTTAGCAGATACCTGTCTTACAAACCAAAACACCTGTGAAGAAATTTTCCACACCATAACTGTGATTGAATTACAAAGATTTCCCAGTCCTGGTTGTAATGTTTACATAGACTTTAGGCCCACTTGTGTTTTAATCATGGTTCTTTGAGCAGGATGAATATGAAAATTTTCAATACCTTTTTTTTCTTGTTAAAACTGCACATAAAAAATTTACTGTGTTTTTTTTAGTTGGCTGGTTGGTGGTTTTTCTTTTGTAATGTAACAAACTACAACTTTAAAAGCCTGAAAAGCTTTTCAAGAGCAATTTAGGTATCTGGAAAACAAAGTTATATGAGAATTCTGACTCAGCATCTTTTGAAAAAATAAACTCCTCCATGGAAGGGAGTATATGAAAGCATTAGCAAAAGATCAATTCTGAGTTGACAGGAAAACTGAAAGCTGTGAAAGGAACCATATTAGAACCTGCACTTATTCAACTGACTACAAGGGGTCCATCATAGCAATAAGTGCCTTTTATAGAGCAGTAACAGCAAACCCAATTCAGTAAAAATAAATACTGCTGGGAGCAGCCTGTCTGGTTCTCTCTGGACCAGTTCCTGTCCCAGCAGCTGTTCCTGATAAAAGAGACGAGCCTCAGAATATCCCAAGTCAGCCCTTGACTCTGCTTTTCTCTGGTGGATGCAGCAAAGGACCTTCCAGCTCTGGGTTATGGATGTAGTTACACAACCATGTGTCTCTAGATTTAAACACATTGAGGTGAATACAAAGGAAGAAGGAGAAAAAGAAGTAAAGGAGGTGAAAACCACCACATCAGAGCCTTTTTGCTGCTGTAAAAGGATAAAAATGTATTGCTTGTGACTCCACTCAAGTGAGAATCTGCTGTTAGAGAATTTACTACAATCTACCTTGTTTGTTCACTTGGGGACTTCAAAAGACTATGTTGAAATGGAGCTGAAAAAAAATTGGATCATTGGCCAAACCTTAAAAAACTTCCATTTTCTTGCTATGGAAAGATTATTAGCATTCCCACAAAGATGACTGAATTGAAACAGGAAACTTATCTTAAAAGCAAAACTACCTTTGATGAGAATCCTGCACAAAGCACAATAAAGCATAAAAGGGCCTGTTGGATTCTATTTTCTTCTGCGTGTGCTTCCCTGTTGCTCTCTTTGCTAATGGGTCACCTGAAATGTGTGTTTTTTCCAGCAGGTGAAATAGGGCATCTTAGGAGGACAGCAAGGATCCAAAGATTTCCGAAAAGGTGTGCTGGTGCTGTAACCAGTTTCTTGAAGGGGGAAATCACTCTGTATCTACTTCACCTTGTAGTCACTTGCACTGCAGAAATATAACTTGACCTACCAGCCAGAATCAGCCTCAGCAACCTGCTCCTGACAGAAGTTAGCACTGGAGAAAAATCCCAAGATATTATGTTATGGACAATGAAGAAAGGATACCTTTACATAGAGGAAGTTGCTTTTCTTTGTTCCATTCATTTGAAATTTGACTTAACTCTGAAACCTGAGGATTTATATCCCTTTCAAGTGTTTAGTGAATTAAGGTAAACTGTATCTTTCTGAATACTGAATGTCTGTCAGAGGTCAACTGTGTGTTTTGTGATCCTTATATGATTATTTTCTATTGTATTTTAACTCCTGACCTTCTGATCTTCCTTTTATTTGATTTTCCCTTAACAAACCCATTCTAGCTCAGGCCTACATGATTTAAAAGTAAATTTCATTATACTTTTTTTTAACTTCCTTTATATTGAAGCAAGGCTTACTGATCTTCAATTTACAATGATTTTTATTTTAAAATCTCTCCAAAAGTACAATGAAAAGAATCTCTAAAATCCTCTTCTAAATAATAGCTAGCCATAGCAGGATTGCAAAGAAAGGATTGGTGGTTGAAACAAGGATAAATAGCCTGGGAGGAGTACAGAGAGATTATCTGAGCAGTCCAGTGAAGTTCCATTTCAGAGGTGGCCAAAGGTCACAGCTCAGTCTTTCCATGTGCTGTGGAGATTTAATAAGTTACAAAAACGACACCAATATAATGTGTTTCTCTCAGAAGGCACCATAAATATTTGAAGGGATGACTTTATCAACTTTAATGTCCTGGGGACAACATTTCTCTTTCCAAATTCAAAACTTTTCAATAAAAGAAGAAGAAGAAGAAGAAGAAGAAGAAGAAGAAGAAGAAGAAGAAGAAAAAAATCACAACAGGATAACTTACATCGATTTTTACATTATATTTTTCCTAATATTGCCTGACATACTACAAATAGAATTTCTTGGGCTCCAGACAGAAGAGCTCATGAGCTTCTAACATATCCCAGGTCCAGTGGGCTTCATGAATTGCTCATATCTAAACACCTCCTCCTATCTACCAACTAAATATCACCACAGACATACTAAAGAAGGTGAATTAAAGTGAAAAAGTTTAACTGTAGCCCACAAAATCCAGGCTCACTGATACTCTGTTGTTCTGCAGCTGCTTTCTTTTACTGCTGGTTTCTTTGTATTATCTTTGGCTTGGTCTACACAAGAGAAAAAAAGACCCTTCATATATTAGTTATTCTGAAGTGAATCCATGAAAACCTATGTGGACATAGCACCTTTTGATCAGCAATTAGACATGGGCACAAAGCCTGTATTTTTAAATCTTATGGTAAAATTTATGACAGCACTTAAAAATGTCAGCATTTTAATAAAATGAGAGATTCTAGGGTGGATTTCCACCATTCCCCCCCATCCTCCACACTTTTTTATAGTTTTGTGGCCAGACTGTTGCAATAATTGAGGACTCATGATCATGATCTTCATCAAAATTATTTTTCTTTTTTGTTGTTAAAACAGAGTGGGGTTTTTCCATCTTCCATTTCATTTTACAGATTTTGATCTTACTAGGAGGCTGGAAAGCTGTGTTTAGTTCTGCTGTGTGTTAGGACCAAAGAAGAGAACTAATTAGAGAAAAAATGGGAAGTACAAAGAAGCCCTTGTGCAGGGAGGTTGGGAAAGGGAGAGAAGCAGCATAACAACAATAATTGCCAATAAAGGCCCACCTCATCAGCAAGCAGAGTTATTGAGGTATTATTCAAAGCAGGATTCTCTTACCTCAGTAGATCTGCCTTTCCTTACTTGGGTTTGGAGAGGAGTTTCTAACCATATTCTCATGAGGCCCTGACACACCTAAATTTACTGTGTAGTAACTTTAAGTCATATTGTGCCTGAAAGGAATGCTTGCGTTATGAATGTGTACAAACACAGGGATTATTTATGTCACACTTTCCTCTCTTCCCCTCTTTTTCACTGAAACTTTTCACCCCGCTTTACAGTGCCTTGCAAGACTAAATCCTTATCACTTAAGGCGCTGCTGGAAACTAAGAGATACATTAGCAGCTCACATGTTCCATTCACTTCTTCGCATTCATCTTGTACTAAGAGGAAAAATGGCGGTGTATCCAGAGGAGCAATAAATTTGCTTTATTTGTTTTATTTCAATATAAAACAATTCCTTTTAGAACAGGCATAAATTTACATATTATTTCTCTTAAATTAAATGAAGTTATTTGCTTTGACTGCGCTAAGGTGCAAATGGGCCAAGTTGGAGATGCATTTAAACCCCTCAGTGGCAGACAGTTGCTCTTGACCACTACTTAACTACTGTATAGGTATAAGGTAACTTATGGCCCTTTTTCTGTATCATAAATTTTGCATTTTTATCAGCTATAGCAGCTGTCATTTTATAAGACAGATTTGATACAACATGGAACCAGAGGTGACTGTTTAAACCACTTCTTACTAAGATGTTTTCCTATTTGTTTCCTTACACTTTTCTTAAGAAAAGCCACAGAACAATTTAAAGAGTGTACAGTCCCTTATTCTGAACTGAAAACCAACATGAAAACATTGGTTTCCACTATGAATTGGTTTTCACTATTCAATTTTCAATATGAAAATCTATTTATTACAGAAACTATGAGTAGCCTGAGTCATTCTGAAATAGCACAATCTCTCAGAAATCAGGTGCTGCTCAAGGAGAGTGAAGGTAGCAAAAGCAGAAACTTAAGGTTTATTTTAAGCAAAGTAAAACTTTGTTGCACTAAAATATGCCCCAGCATATTCGTTGAGTTAGAACATTCAAGCTCCCCCCTTGATTGTTTTCTTGCCTATTGTCACATCTACACTGAAGCTAGAGACATGCACAGTCTTTCTGTAGACACTGCCAAGAAGTTTGAGGACAGTTTGATGACCTGCAGTAATAGGGAAAGAAATTGATAACAAAGTCTAGCTGCAAAAATTAACTTTCTTGAGATTAAACACTCCATTTATCATTGTGGTTTGACAGTGATTTCCCAGTAAGTGAGAAAACTAGATCCTGTAAATTGTCAGCTGAATGGTGCTTGGTGAGATCAACAGGACAGAGAAGCAAAGAAAAAGTGAGAGAGACCCTTGTTTAATGCTCTCTTCTCTGCTCGAATATGTGGGACTCGAGCCCACATATTCTATTATCCCTGACAGGCAAGTTCTTCCACTGAAAAACAAGAAAAATTAAATAGAGTGAAAGAGGTGAGAGTGAGAAATCAAGAAAAGGAAAATTACTTTATTGCCTAGGGTCAGGGAGTTACTATACTAAGTCTGTTTTTACTAATATGAAATGAATTACAGAAATTAGACAGGGAGAAGGAACAAGAGGTTCCCAGAAATTTACCTCTGGCAGGACAAGGAACAACATTTCCCTTGTTTTTCCTTTTGACCAAATCGAGATGGACAATGTTGTAAGGATGGTGTGTGAGTAAGCCTGTGCTGCTGGTTCCCATGCAGATTTTTCACACATTTTGGTCTATAGGGTGCTCATATTGATAAACATTCAAATGATAGAAAAATAAAAGAAGCGAAAATTTCTCTAGGAAAATTCCAGTTGCCTACAAACATTGTCTGGATTCCAGAAAATCAAGCCCATGTCACACTATAACTAGGCCACATTTCACTTTGACAGGCAGCTTTTTTATTTTTCACTTTGGGAGTTTGTTGGATTTTTTTTTTTCTTTTTTATGATCTTGGATGTTTTTTACTATTAACTAAGGAAAAACTTAATAATAGAAGCATTTTTCCTCTTCATTTCAATATGAATTAACTCTTGATTCTTTGTGAAATCTCCCAATCTTATGTAATGGGTTACATCAGAAAGCTCTGATTTAGATTCCTATGTGATTAAACACTGTATTATATAAAAAGAGCAATACAATTTAAAATATTAATAGTGAAATTTCATTATGAGAATTAATTCTCACAGGCATAAAAATCAGATTTTATTGCCATCTAATAAGGATTTTTGCAGACAAAAATTTTTCATCATTCAGTATGATCAAAAGATCACATTTTCTTTCTTGCAAACACAGTTTTGAAAACAATGCTGTAGAAATTACTGTTTCATCCAGGATAAAACAACACACTTCACGTAGGGGAGAAATACCATCCACGTAGCAAAGAGAAATATGTTTAACCAAATGTCAAATTAAAAGGAATAGGGTGGAAATATTCCCTGCTTGCCAGCAGAAAGTAAATGTAATTACTCCATGCCACTGCTCATCTCATTGGAGGTAATGAGCCCAATGACAATTCAGTGGTAGTAAGTGGAAATTCTTTCTTCTAAATAGAAAATTCAGAAAAAAGCAGGGAAATATTAACACTAATATTAAATCTTCACATTTAATAATAAGATAGTTACTGTTTCCTTATGAAGTTAAGAATGCAGATAAAATTATTTCAGACTGCAAGTATTAGCAGATTTATTTTCAAATCATAACTTTGTCACAAATCCTGCACCAGGAACTAAACTGTAACTCCACATCCACTGTATTGATACAAGGTGGGGTGGCACTGGATGTGCACACATCCTGTGAGCACAGGACTACGGCCAAGTGCTGCCGTTCAGGTACAGCCTTGTTCTGTAATAGCCACACGGGAGCTGTCAAGAAGGTGATTTCAGCTGAAGTGAACTGTGAAATAAGCTTTACAAAAAGCAAGTCTGCTTTAGGAGTGTTTGATTTCAGAGTTTGTTTCAACGCGCACACTGTTCATTATTGCCAACCACCCTGTCCCAATTACTGCCTAGCCCAATACCCTGCATATTTCTATATATGTACACACTATATCTATAATAGGCCTTGTTAAGAAGATAATACAGCAAGAGAGTTTTTTTGCTGTGGTTGCAATAATATTCTCTATTCTTCAGTTCTGCTGTTGTTCTCCACACGACTTCCTAAATGCTTGAGACTACATTACCTTCTTGCCTTTATATTAAACAGGAACATGCCCAGATACCACTTAGCAGACAATAATACTTCTATGGCAGACAATACCATTTCTATGGCTTTGATTGATGATAGAACTTACCTACCCTTTTTTTTTTTGTGGAGTATTTCCTGCATAATTTAGAAGCATGGTCTCTATTAAATATCAAAAAGATGCAAAAGAAATTGTGCTTTCAAATGGAGCATGTTCTTCTGAAATGGAAACTAACCTGGAATAGGTTGCTCAGAAGAATTACAGGCAGTGGTACAATGTCCTAGACCTGGAAAACTGGAAGTATTTGTAGCATAAGAAGTTTTAAAAGCTCCTATAGAATTACATCAGTAAGAAGACAAAAAACCCAGATTTACTTTTTTTCCCACTGGAAACAAATTTTAGGACCTTTAAATGGACAGCACATTTTTTCCAACCTCCCTAAAAGAGAGTGCTGTAAGGAACACATTCTAAATTCCCCCCCAGAATTAATTTCCACATGTCTGTGATATATGAGACTGTGAAGTATGAGCATCATAATTGTGAGGCAGACAAACATTCTGTTCTCATTCATAATGGAAAATTCCAGTAATTTGAGACTTTTTAAATAGATCACTGAATCCCTGTTACTGTACCAAGTTCCTTCTACCAATGTGCAGCTGATTTAGTGACTACCCAGGCTCTTCCTGCATTTGTTAAATCAAAGGTAAACAAATTTTCAGGATTATTACTGAAATTTGAGCTATTTAAGGAAAGTAATGGCATTTTCTTTCTCCTCTTTTATAGAATATGGTTTTATAGGTAATCAAATTGAGGTATGATTTTGGACACATTTATGTTACAGTGCTGCTGGCTGTTGTTGCTGCACACAGTGCAAGTGTTGTAGAGGGCAAGAGATGCATCTGCTCCATCCATGGAAGTACTGCAGTGGTGATGGCAAATTTTCTCCCATCCATGACACTAAATGTATACATCTATGGCTGTCACACACTCAAGGAAAGGTTATGCTCAGATGTTTCTTGTGTAGTCCCTACCAAAACCAATCTGTCTAAGAAAAAGATTCTATTATTATTTACTTAGCTGACTATTCCCTTGGTAGTTAAATAGCCAGAAAGGACAAAACATTGGCCTATCTCCCCAGCATATGCTCAATTAACATTGCAGACTATGAGCCAGAGTGACCTTTTTCTTCCCTTTCTGCATGTGAAATCTGAAGCACATTTTCAGAAGAGAAAAACAAATCTTTCAGCATCCTCAAAATGTAGGTTTTAAATTGCTGCAATGATTTCCTTCTAATGGAACTGTTTCTGAGAAGCTGGGGGAAAAGTGGAGTCAGCAAGATCCCATTTTGCTTCCTCTAGATTTTCCTACTAAGAAAGCTCAGAAGGAGCAGAATGACTTATTATAGACTGAAGTAGGTTTTCATGAGAATGTTTATTTGGGGTATCCTTATAACAGTCTTGGCTATAGGCACTTTCAGATTTTATATAAAGCGCTGTAATTCCAGAAACTGAAAAAATCTGACTTAACATGAAGAAGCAACGTAAAAATATCTTTAATTTGCACTTATGGAAGAACAAGCTTTGTACACACATTTACTTTTCTACATTGCCCTCTGTTAGCTGAATGATGTATTACTATCTATAGCCTAGTAAGGCAGCCTTTTGTTCTGTGGCCTGTTTTACACTTTGCACACCACTTGAAATGGTATCATCCCAGTTTTGTTTTTCCTTAACTGGAAATAAAGCAGCCCATTTTTAGCTTAGAAGATCTGGAAGTAAAACATAATTCATGGCTCTGGTGTTGCTCAGTTCCTGCCTTCATTATTCTGAATCTATGGCCAGCTGCAATTCACACACAAGGTCTCGCATGCTATCTTTCTGCATATTTCATGGAAGTAGGTAGGAAGGAAGAAGAGAGGAATGCTATCTTTGCATCAGCTGAGCACCATCTTTCTTCAGACACTGGAAAAATTGTGTGTTAATTCTCCCTGTGGACAGTATTGAACAGAAAACTCCATGTTATTATTGATGAGTTTGATAATAAGAGCTGGTCAGAGATCAAACTTGTTCTCTTCTGGATTCTGCACATGTTTAATCTATGCTTTGCATCTTTTATAAAACACAGATCAACAGAGGATGAGAACAAGAGGCAGCAGAAGTCAGTGATGTGGGCATTACCTTGGGACATAGCCTGCTATCAATGCCCGTTCAGACATCATCACTAAAGAAAATGTTTAAAGGGGGTCAAAACCCTATATAAATAATATATAAAAATTATATAAAAATTCTAATTAAAATTTCTATAAAAATTCTAATATAAAAATTCTAATATAAAAATTCTGTTTTATAGATGGAAAAAGGTTTGGATAATTAGCAATAGGCTGCACACTTACACCTGTCCTTTGCAGTCTCTGGATGTTTTAGGTTTTGAGAAGCTGTTTCCAAAAAAAGCACATCAACTGGAGACATCACTTCAGGCATTGCCTGAAGAAGCTGGTCAAGTGACCACCATCAAAGAGCTCTGTACATCAACATGCAAAATGAAAGGGCAGATGCGGAGTATGTAGATGATTAGAAGGAAACTGGTTGTCTAAAACTCTCTGAAAGTGACTGTTTTCCAAGAAAGAAAAGAAACTGCAAGCAGGGATCAGAAGAACAAATACTTTCCACAGTTTGATTTAAATTTACTGAGCTACCTACAAGTGAATAAAAAACTCTTGCAAGGCAGTACATAAAAGCAATCTGGAATGATTTTGGATGGTTTCTCTGGATTTGTACCTCTCCTCTGCTAATTATAAAATAATTTGTTTCTGTACTTCTTTTGAAGTCTGTGCATCTGTCTGAACTGGCGGTGTCATGCTCATGAAGATGTGATCTTTAGAGTTAGCATAGTGACAAGAAGATTTGGAAGCACCAGCAATGATCAGAGCTGAAGTTCTTCATCCATATTTCCTGCAGACAGAGCATTCATCTTAAGAAAGGGAGTAAGGCTGGAATTTGTCACTTGACTGGGTCCCACTGCCAGAGTACAGAAGGAATGGAGGTGTGTGGTACCACCACCATGTCCAGGTACTTGATGGTCTCCAAAACACCCTCTCCGGTGTTATAGATGATTTTCATCATCAAATTCATGCAAAAATTTGGTGTAGCAGGTAAGATAAGATTGCCTCAAACATGCCAGTGCTTTTGAAAAAATTAAACCTAGAAGAGAAATTTCACTTATGTACTTAGGGAGTTATATGCTACCTTTGTTGTTTCTGCTGCTTTTTACATGCAAGCCAGAGTAATACCCCATTTCCTATAAGTAAGGCTGAACTAACAGAATTAACTATGGAATGGGGAGACCTCATTGCACTCTGCAACTTCCTCATGAGGGGAAGAGGAGGAACAGGAGGAACAGGGACTGATCTCTATAGTAACAGTAACAAGGCCTGAGGAAGCAGCCTGAAGTCGTGTCTGGGGTGGTTTAGTTTGGATATCAGGAAAAGGTTCTTCACCCTGGGGCACTGGAACAGGCTCCCCAGGGAACTGGTCACAGCACCAAACTGACAGAGTTCAAGGACTGTTTGGACAACACTCTCAGGCACACGTGGAATTCTTGGGGTGTCCTCTGCATGGCCTGGGGATGGACTTAGATGATCATTGTGGGTCCCTTCCAACTCAGGGAATTCTGTAATTTCATGACTCTAAATATAAGGGCAGCCTGTTGTCAAAATGTACCACTCTGTGTCTTTTGAAGCAGCCTATGCTTAGGTCACTGCAGAGAGACTGCAGAATCACAACCTCAGCTTTATTAACCTTCCCCATTGCATTTTTGGTGAAGAAAAAAGGGAAGCTTCAGCCCATGGCTTGAGGACACACCCTCTTACATCACCTTTATCTCCATAGCCCCAGGAGTCAGACTGACGGGAAACACTGAATATTTTTATAAATACTGTCATAACATCATAATTTGGATCCTCAGTCTCAAGATCCTATAACAATAAGAGCAGCAAGTTTGTCTTATGCAATCTTGCCCCTTTCCTATGCTAGCGTGGTAGCCACTGGGTTTCCACACCTATGCTCCACCAACAAAAATATTGGCATAACCTGAACAATTTCCTTTCTGTCTGGTAATGAAAAACAATACAAAATATTACTCTTTCTACTTTTTTTTTTAATTCATGCTCAAAGTTGACTTCTGTTCTCATCTTGTTAAAGAAACAAATCACTAAACCAAACATGAGCCAAAGAAACATTTCTTCCTTAGGACAACTTGACTGTTGACTCCTCATGGCCACTGGCTCCTCCAGAAGAGACAACTGGCTCCAGGTGCTTACAATTCCTCTGGCTAATCATCTCCCTCTGGCATGGCATGTGATATCAGCTCCCCTGTCCTTTCAAACTAGAGGAGTTGTTTCTTTCATTGTAGGTTATATATCACAAACATGAATCTAACATACCTACAGTTTATGCTAAATAGAGATTGGAAAACTATACTTGGAAAATCCTCAGTAGTGTCTGCCGCAGAGGAAACATTACTTCTGACCAGTATATTGCAATAGGCATTCACAGAAACACAGAATATATAGGGTTAGAAGGAACCCCTGGATTTCATCCAGTCCTACTCCCCTGCCAAGGCAAAGGCATGTACAGGAGATGACACAGAAACACACCCAGGTGTGTTTCAAATGTCTCCAGAGACAAATGTCCTCCCTGGGCAGCCTGTTCCAGTACTCTGCCACCCTCAGTGTAAAGAAATTTTACTTCATGTTGAGATGGAATTTCTTGTATTTTAGTTTATGGCCTTTGCTCCTTACCCTGTTGCTGGGGACCAATGAAAAGAGTCTAGCACTCTTGGCACCAGTTTTGAGGTACTTATGTGCATTAATGAGATCCCCTTTTAGTCTTCTCTGTACTAATCAGGCCCATCTCCTGCAGTCTCTCCTCATAAGAGAGATGCTCCAGACTCCTCATCATCTTTGTGTTCCTTCACTGGATCTTCTTCAGTAGCTCATGGTAATTTTTGTTATAAGGAGCCCAGAACTGAAAATAGTACTGCAGGTGGGGCATCACCAGGTCTGAGTAGAGAAGGCCACACTCTTCTCAATGCACCCCAGGGTACCATTGGCCCTCATAGCCACAAGGACACACTGCCGGCTCATGGTCAACTTGTCACCCACCAAGACTCCCAGGTGCTTCTCTGCAGAGCTGGTCTCCAGAAGGTCACCCCTCAAACTGTGCTGGGACTTGGGGTTATTCCTCCCACATGCAGGACCCTGCATTTGCCCTTGTTAAACCTCATTAAGTTTCTCTCCATGCAACTCTCCAGCTTATCAAGGTCCCATGGAATGGCAACAGAGCTTTCACGCGTACCAGTGACTCCCTCCAGTTTTGCATCTCCAGTAAACTTCCTGAGTATTGATCTTTGCTCATATTACAAAAATCCTTAATATTCCTGAAGTAAGATTGGTATTATCAAGGCTTTAACTTTACTCAGATCAGGCTCACTGACATGAAAGGAAGTTTTTCTGTGAACATGAATGGGAGTTAGAAGAGGGTTAATTAAAGAATGTCCTAGAGTTGTGTGAGCTTTTG
>VWYI01046937.1:287-54882 GCA_013399455.1 Anthoscopus minutus
TTCAGCTATACAATAATTGCTAGGTATAGCTATACTTTTAGCTAAATTGTGCAGCCATGCTATCACAGATCTCAGGTACAATTAACTTTTGTAAATCTCCTAACTTATTCTTGCCCAGAAAGAAAGTGATATTTCTGTACTACTCCAACAGAATTCCCTAGCAATATTTAAAAATCTTATGGGTGGTAAGTCATCACCTACTGTAAAAAGGGTTACTCACAGACCCCATGCAAAATCATGCAATTCCTTTTAGAAAGAATTTATGAACAAATGCAGGTGTGTTAGTGTTTAAAGACTGTTTTGATGCACTGATAGTCATGCAGAATAAGACTGTAGCTTTCCTATTATGTTTTTTTATTGTCAGGAATGAAGTTTCCAAGCTAACTGTAAGTCCTTTGGGTTTCAGTATTTTATATGCTGACAATAAATATAAATGCATTATAAACTTACTTTTTATTGTAAAAGAAATTTTAAATGAAAGAAAATGAAAAATACAAAACAGAAGCATGATAATTGTATGAAACCAAGCTAAACACAAGAGCTTAAATGATTGTGTTGGCTGCTTGTGATTACTGAAAATAGAACATCAAAATGATCAAAATTCTTGATTCAGCAGAGGCTTTTTTTCATGTATCAACTGGTATATTATTGCTGGTTAGTGGTTTAAACTAAACTTAAATTGTTGTATATTGTGTTTCAAAGCTGAGGCTTTGACTTCCTCTAGACAAAGGTGTTTTTTAAGTTTACAGGTATTGTTATCACAGCAGAAGGTCACTTGAAATCTATTCTTTGGTCTAAATGATGCTTAAAATCAATAGTAGTTCCTGAAGAATTTTCCATCCTTTTTGGTTCAGTGGATAAACAGAGTCCTCATTCAAAACAACTGAATTTTCAGGCTCAAAGTCACCTTTCAAAAAGAGGGAGACACAGGATTTTGTTTCTGCTAATTTAATTTTGTAATAGTATTGTGATTTATTTATATCACCTGAACAACAGCTGCTGGAAGGATGCCCCAGGACAAAAGAATATAATTTTACTGTTCAAAACTGATCACTTTAAAAAGAAGGCTAACACTTGGCTCATATAGATATATGCTGTTATGCAAATATCTGGGTTCAGTGAATCATTAAATAAAGAGACAAAGTCACAGCTAGTGTAAGAGGGCAGTACTTGTGAAATGAATGGAGCCAGGCTTGCCTTTTTCAGCAAAATATTTTGCCTGAGGCTTTTTAGCATCCAAAGTGTAAAGAGCCAGCATGCTATCATTCTGCCCGAACTGTACAGTTTTGCTGTGGAACAAAAGATCTTTTTCATTAGCAACAAGCCTATTGAAAACAGAAGCAATGGATCTTTTTAGCTATTAATGGAAAAAAAAATTAGCATAACATTAAGTACACAATTGGGGAAACCCTCAAATTAAAATTCTTCACTTGGTGTTCAGCCACACTTTGTACAATTTACGACTTATTCTAAAGCATAGGGGTCTGATTTTCCCAAATTCATATGTTTACAAATTTAAGTGATTAATTTCAACATTAATTTGTATGTACAATTTCAGTAATTATAGACACAAATCACAGATTTGCCTGTAAATAGCCACCTATTCGTTTATAGAGGGTTAAAAATTGGTTTAATTAGAACTGAAATATTGCCTGTAGGTAGCATTTACATGTCGGTAGACCCAAATACAGCATTTTCCTGATGATGCAGGAAAACTTTTGTGTCCAGTCATGTAAGATGTTTAAATAGTTCTTAAATTTTATTGGGTCAACTACATGCTCAAATTTTCTTTGGACAAGGGATATTTATCTGAATTTGAACTTACATACATAACTGCAGACTATTTCATGTGCCAATTATTTTGTTATTTAGAACCTACAGTGCAGTAGCAGGGAACTTACAATTAGAGAAAGGAGATTACTGAAAATGAAACATTCCATGTCTTTAAGTGTAGTCCTGCTGATCCAATTGAAATGGATAATATTTGCAAGACTGGCACCCTAGAGCATGAGGTCTTATGATTTAGCAAAAAAGCCCCACATATAAGCAAATATTCCAGTTTATATGTGCACAAGACTCCATCACAGATCACAGATCTCTAGTAGACAAAAAAAAGCAGCCCTTCATTGAAGCTGGATAAGGTCCAGAAAAAAAATATCTTTTGACACATTTTGAGGAAAGCTAAAAGAACAGAACATGAGATAACTTAAACAGATTTCAGATCAGTTTCTGCTCTGACACTGCTAGCAGATTTTCAGAAGTAGAAGGCAGAATCTCCTGCTAGTTACATCTGTGTAGCAGTGACTTTAATGGCATTTCACAGTTAACAGAACACAGAATTAGATCCAACCTGTCACTTCTCACTAAACACATCCCAATACCTTTGCCTTTCAGGACTTATCCTGTTTGCTAAAAAGGTGAAATAGAGCCATGTGATGTTTCTATTACCTTTTGCAGTGGCATAAAGGAGTCAAGAAACACAGATAGAAAAAATCCTTCAGCAACAGCAGGAGTGTTTGTTACCAGTGACAGCTATAATTCATAGGGATGATATAATCTCAAGTCTCCTCTGCAAACAAATCCTCTACCTTATCATATTTACCTTCGTTTTTCCTCCCTCTGTTTTTTATTATTTCATTTTGTGATTATTTTGCCTATGTCCATGAGAACATTTAGGGATCACTTTGCTTGAAAGATGTTATGTGTAGAACACATTTGCATTGTATTGAGCCATCTATACGTGTGAATCTATTTTCTATAAATTTGAAAGTTGGTAAACCTAGCTGTAATAAAGGCTATAACAGATAAAAACTGTCAGACACAGAAGCTGCCTTGACTGCTGGTTTATTCCATTTTCTTCTTTGCTACATGAAATTGGTTTCCCTTGTCCTCCAGAAGATGCAAAAGTTTTTCATCTTTTATCCTGATTCCTCTTGACTTACTTCAGCAATTCAGTCAAATTTTCTCTTTGCTGCTCAATAAAGTTAATAGGTTTTTTATAGGTGTAGAAGGATCAGAATTTGCTCCATTTGTTCCAAACATGCTGTGAAAATACTAATGTGTTTACATAAAAGCAGAAGTCTGAAAACACAGTAAATCAACCCCATGCTGTTTCAGTGTCAAAAGCAAAAATTACAGAAAATGTCATTAAATCATTGCAAAAATGGTAAATTAAATCTAAGCTACAAATGATCAACAAATTAAAAGTGTTTTGAGTACAGTTGACAATGTTTGTTTTATGTCTCGGTAAATGTCAAAATTTAGACATAAATCCTGAATGTCTAAACTAGATTTAGATTTGGTGGGGGTTACTACAAGTAAATATGTTTTCTTCCTTTTTCAGTCTATAATGCAGTCAATGTTTCTTTTTTAGCAAGGCATTCAGACATTCAGACAGTTTCATTACCTTTTGATAGCTCAAAAACTTTTGGGTTCAAGGATGATGTGTGAGTCAAAGTGGAAAAAGATATATTTTTCATGTTACACGTTTAATGAAACAAAATATTGTTTTCCGCAAAGCCATTAGTCTATTATTTTTAGCAATAAATGGCACACTGTTGTGGACTGGTACATTGTATCTGAGGAAAAAAGATACATTAAGAAAGAATATGCAATCTCCTGGTTGTAGGATAGGAAAACTATTAAATGACTAAATTTTTTTTTAAGTTTGCACATTACAGAAAGATTGATTGACTGCTGCAAGCAGATTGTTCATTTGACTTTTCCGACAGCAAGTCCAAAAGGCTAACTGGCTGATTGTAAACTTTGCAGGAAAAGGTTTCATCTTCCTGTGAAGAAATTTGAGTATGTAATATTATGAAGAGCTTTCAAAATTCCTCTAAAGATGTGACCTTTATGCTACAAATCACACACAAATGTTAATGACACTGAAGATATTTAAAACTGTTTTTTAAAGATTCATACAGGTATTCTTTACTTTACAGGCGTAATATATTCTTTTAATTAAATTTTGCTCTCAATTAAATTTTACAGTACAGGATCAATAGGAAAGCACAAGGAACAACCGAGAATTTTAATGCTAAATTCCTAAAAGAAATATGGATATTGCCATAATCTGGGCTCCCAATTTAAGGAACCTGAGGTGGTTACATCAAGAAGAATTCAAAGACCTATGTTAAGTCAGTCTTGTAAGTCTAGGTTAGAATCTATGCATGACATCTAGGCATGACATCTATAAAACGTGATCATATTGAAGAGACAGCCATTCCTGAAAATCTAACAAAGGATCAGCACCGAGTTTATATCTACTATCCCATTAACCTATAGAAAAGTGATCCATCTCCCCTTTTCATACTCTGCTTATTTTAGGGGAGACATGTCTACTACCACCAGGTGCATCATAAGTATTGCATCATACAGTAATTTGAAGGAGACTATGCTTCCTCCTTTCTTCTCAGACTTTTAAATTTTTTATTTGTAAAACAAGAAAGAGAAAAGTACTGCAGTCTGCTGTTTTTTACTCTCCAGAGAGACCTAAACATATTGAGACATACAGATCCAGAATTATATGGTATGCATTAAAAATACAAATTATCATAGAATCAGAGAATCATTTAGGTTGGAAAAGACCTCTAAGATTAGAAGGTACAACCTTTGACTGATCACCACCTTGTCAACTAAACCATAGCAGAGACTATCCTTGAACACCTCAAGGGATGTTCAAGATGGCTATACCACCTCCCTGAATGGTCCATTCCAATGCTTAACAACACTTTCAGTGGAGAAATTCTTCCTCATATACAGTCTAAATATCCCCTGGTGCAACTTGAGTTTATGTACTCCTGTCCTGTCACTGGTTTCCTGGGAAAAGAGGCCAACCTCCACCTCGTTACCATCTCCCTTCATGCAGTAAGTAAGGCTCTCCCTGAGCCTTTTTTCTATGGGCTGAACAACCCCAGCTGCTTCATCTGGTCTTCATATGGTTTAGTCTCCAGACCCTTCACCAGCTCCATTATCTTTCTCTGGACATGCTCTGGAACCTCAATGTCCTTCTTGTTGTGGGGGCCCAGAACTGGACACAGCACTTGAGGTGTGCCTGTCCCAGTGTTAGGTGCAGGGGGACAATCACTACCCTGCTCCTCTGACCACACCATTCTTGCTAGAAACCAGGATGTCATTGGCCTTCTTGGCCACCTGGGCACACACTGGATCATGTTAAGCTGGCTGCTGACCAGCACCTCCAGGCCCTTTTCCAATGGCTAACTTTGTGTCCACTCTTTCCTCAGTCTGCAGCATCTCATGGGGTTATTGTGACCCTGGCACTTCATCTTTTTGAAACTGATGCTGTTGGTCCTGGCCTATCAACCCATCCTGTCCAGATTCTCTCAGAAGATCAACACTCCCACACAACTGTGCTGTAGTTCCCTAGAGTACACTTCATCCCCTCATCCAGATAAATAAAGGTATTAAACAGGTCTGGTCCCAATAGTGAGCCCTTGGGGACATCACTAGTGACTGAATGCCAAGTCGATGCAGCATCATTCATTGAATTACAAACAAAATGTCAACAGCCTGAAGAAGGGATGGGACCTGTTTCATTCTGGCTGTGAATACATGTTATTTTTCACATAGAATGGTGAAAAGGAAGTCAAGTAATAAAGGAATTCTTTACATACTCTTTCTCAGAGAACAAACCTAAGCATGTCAAATTTACTCATATAAATGTAGTCACAGGGCATCGGTAGGGACCAAAATGCTTCTACCAGTGAATTGACAGATGCTTTATAGAAAACTATGCGTGACATTTCAGTGAATGTAAAATATTACATTAACTTTCAGCATCTTATAAAAATAAAATGGAAATACTGATATTGTGGATAAAGTGGGTAGAAAAGAATGACAAAATATTCAGATGACTATCAATGTGAAAAAAACAAACAACTGATGAGGGTAAGATATTTTTTGGAAAGTATGTTGCTGTTTCTTTATTCAATTAACGGCTTCTGACAGTGAATTGTCATCTCACTTGGGTGCCTAATGGACAGCTCAGTTTAGAAGACACTGCCTTTAGACACATTTTTAAAGAGTTTTCTCAGCTGGAGTGTGTTTGTTCTATTGATCCTCTGTCTAGGAAAATTCAAGAAGAGAGCAATGGAAACCAGGTTTGTATTTCTATAAGCATCGACAAACCCAAAACTTTCCTTTCTAAACTTCAGAATAACAAGTATTTCTACCGAATAGGTATAGTTTATATTGACAATTTTGAAATCCCCGTGGTAAGCCTAGAAAATGTTTGGACTTTGCAGTATCCTGTGGAGAAACACTAAGTGCTGTTAACTGTGGCAAAAATTACCTGTGTGTAAGTGCTGACTTGATATAAACAAGAAATGGCCTAAGAACCACTTGACAAAAGATGGTGTGGCAGTGGCTTTCCTACTACAGCTCAGTAAGGTGTAAAATGAGACATAGGAGCAGTTCCACTGTGCACAGCAAGATACAAAAGAATAGGATAAAGAAAAGAATAAAATCTCACTCTAACAAATACTGAAGAGGAAAATTTCCTGAGGTCAAGAGTAGTTACCTGAGCTGAGACCTGGAGTTTTCTGTGCCCTCACTGCAACAAGCAGTACAAGATTTCAAATACCAACAAAAACAATTGACAACTAAATGCATAAATTTAATTTCTATTGCAATCTTTCACTGAGATATTTTTAAATGGTCCAGTAAAAGTAAATAAATTTTGTTTACACAATTAACCTTGCCCAAGCCTCTTGAGGGAAAAAAAAAACCAACTTTACCTCTAGAGATTTTTTAAGGTCTGATATTCATAAGATGATCTGAAGAGCATGGGATGAAGTATATATGAATAAGTATTTCTCTTTCTTCCAAAAGTGTATTTTCTGTGATTAATTTAATTCAAAATTTGTTTTGAAGTAACTAATGTTTATTGAGTTCCTTTTGCTGATGAAACAAGAGTAACTTCCAAGGAAATCCACAGTAGTCAACCTATCTTTACAAAGAAGTGAAAGAGTTTTAGAAATGCTTAGTCTGATAAAATAACAGGCCTAGATTCTTAGATATTTTTGTGAGCCCTTTAGAAAATAAATAACTCATGATCCAGCAATTACTTTTCCATGTTCTATCACCAAGTTCATTTATTTGCATGCACCCTACATTGAATGCTAAGCATCATAGTTTTCATCTTGGGAAAGAAGACCACATGGACTGTTGATGGAATGCTGAAGTGCCCTAACTGCAAACTTGAGGAGTTACAGCTGAGTATTTTACAGATAAAAAATCCCCAAAACAACAAAACGAAAAAAACAGCTAACCAGTAAAACAAATCCCCTACCAAAAAACTGAAACCAAACTAAACTGAACCAAAACCAAACCAAACCACAAAACAAAAAAATCTACCATGGAAATTTCTTTGTGCAAAGGTTTAATTTTGAACACAGAAACTACTTCATAGATGTGAATTTAAACATTTACTAACCATCAGTCACGTATAAACCTCAGTTAGCTAATAAATCTACAAATTTGCTCACAGCAACAGAAAGCCACCTCTTTCCCCTCTGAGCTCTTGAAATGTGATAGCAGTACCAAAGGATTATCTGACAAACTATGCATACAGAACAGATTTACTATAAACTGATGACTAATTCAAAGAAGACTGAAAGAGCATATATATGTAAAAGACCAGTAGCTTCAGTTCAAAACATATTCTGAAGGACAAATGGAAATAAACCAAGCTTTATTTACTTCTTAACACATTCATGACTTGGAAGTATTGATTTACCTGACTAAAAGCCCTTGAAGTCAGAATATGTAGCCTATATGCAGAGACTGTGGTGTAGCTTCATCTGGTCCAAGTTTAGATGCCTAGGTCAATTGCAAAACCTGGAAAACTAACCTCAAGGCTTATTTTTTACTTAATGGGGAGAGAAAGAGGGTTTTCCAAAATGTGGTTCAGCCAAACTGAGGTCTGAATAGTAAAACGAGAATGAAGTGCCTATTTTACTCCATTACCTCTGTAGATTGATCACCACCAATATTCAGTGAAACCCACAAAATCCTACAGAGATACCCTGAATGCCTCAAGTAAATAAGGTGAATATCTTGTGACAACTTGTGTTTGCAAAATGTGAATAGATAAAAATGAGATAGTAGAAGACTGTATGACACTTTTCGAGTTCACATAGGGATTTGATGTGTGACAGAAAACTGGCATTAAAATGCAGTTGTCTGACTTGCCTGATATTTCTGCCTGGGGTGACATTCATAGCTGCTGAGATGTCACCTAGGTCACAGAGGGTAGATAAAGATCATGTACCAGACTTAAAAGTTTCAAAAAAATTTTATGTAGGATTCCAGTGATGACCCTATTCAGATGTTGGTTAATAACATCAGAAGCATTTTGAGATGTTCTGGAACTGCTTTCCTTGTTTCTACCAAGCTACAGCCAAGGCTCTTTTCCTTGCTGTTCTCCATCACTGAAGGCTGAACCAGAGGACAGCAATGAACTGCCCATACAGGCTCATAGCTGTTCCTTTGTGTGTCTCTGTCAGCATAAGAAACACTGCAGAGACAGCCAGGCTTTGTCCCAGTTATTCCTGTTTGTCTTAGAGTTTAAAATGAAATATTTTTGAATTGGTTGATATCAGAAAGTTGTGAGTATTTAAACGCTTTGTCAAAACTTGTATTCCTTGCTTTATGCTATCTTTACATGCAGTTGAGGATAAATGGTTTTTACAGTGTCCTGGCTTGTCTTGTACTTGATTTTGTCATGTTGACAGCATGGTGCTCTTTCTGAAGCAAACACACAACGAGCTGTGTCTTGTTGTATATGTCTGATGTTAAAAAGCAAAGTCAGACAAAATATACCCTTTGAACGGGCATTGACTGCTGAGCTGCTAGTGAGAACTGACAAGTCAGCCGTGTTGGAAAGTTTTGCGGGACAGTATGTATCAGTGAGGGAGGAGGATATAAGCACCTACAACTTTCCTACTAGGAGAGATTCACAAGAGATACAAATCAGCATAAATTTACTTAGACAGCAGTATCTTCCAATTACAATATGACATTCAAAAACATCAATGCAATGCAATGTTTAAAAATGTACATGTATCTATGTTTAATACCGAAGAGATGTCTGTACAGTTCAAAAGTAAAATCATGCCTTTTATATGTCTTTAATCAGAGACATTTTGGAGAAAAAAATTATAGCACAGAAAGGGTAATCTTGTCTTCTGTTTTTGCCCTATAGCTCCTAGGAGCACGGAATATGATAATCAAAGAGTCTATATGAAATGTCATTCATGTACAATGGTCCAATTGTTATTTAAATTATCTTTTCAGAGCTACTACCCTGCTTCTGCCTATCAAGGGAACTGTGGGGAAGAAAGCTTTCTACCATAGCTGTTAATTTTGCCTACATATAAGTTTGATTGCAAAAGCTAACTCTGAATGTGATATTGTGCAAGAAGAATATTTTTAATTTAGAGATGAAAGCAATATTCATTGAAAAAAAATTATGAAAAAAATCAAATATAAAAAGCCTTGTGAATTTTGAACTGATGACATGTTCCACAAGCTTCCTTGGCTCACCTTTTAGACTGATATTAGAAAAACTGTTTATTAGCCTTAATTTTTATTATGTTTCATCACAAGTGTGGTAATTCTCGAATTTTTTCCTTTCTAAAGCATTATCAGAGCCCTTGGGAGTTCTAAACTTCTTGCTTATCTCTGACAGAAATTCATATACCAAATAAACTTCAAAACAAATTTACTCCTCTTTGAAGTACAAAACTGCAGTGTTGAGGTAATTTGCATTTACCCATTAAGCTATAGTATTTTTTTAAATCAAAATGACAACCATTAATGACAAAAAACCTATTGAATCTTTCTTTCTCTTTCTGCCTAGTGTGAAACTTATAGAATGATAATAAGGAATCACCTCCGACAAGCATAGATGAAAATGAGTTCTGCCCACTACTGTATCTGAGCAGCTAGATATTTCCAAACTGCTTTGATGGCTCTTACTTTCTAAAAGGCCTTATCTGAGCTTCCATATTCTCAAACACATTGAACTGTGTTATTAAAAAGTAGTTAAAGTTCTCTTTCTAAAGTGATTAATCTCACCCCAGCTAATCTCCTCATCCACACTGATTCTAAGGCATAACAGAAGCTATTTTTCATTGGATTTCAGTTGATTAGATAGTCTGATTTAAAGCTAGTTAAGCTGTGTTTCAATTGTGGTGGGGAGATTACCTCTGAGTGCTGAAATCCCATTGTATCTTCTGGGGGTGTGGGGCCATGGGGTTGTTTTCCTTTTTTTTTTTTTCATCCATTGAGCTAAAGAAGAGACCAGTCTCAGCTGGATGTAAGAGCACATCCTTAGAAATCCTTTCCCTCAGGCTAATGCATTTATTTACTTGCTTTCTTTTCTCCTTCTAGCTTCCCATGACATTCACAAATAAAGCTGTTCTGCTATTTGGGGAAAAGTTCCCTCCCCTCTCCTCCCCCTACTTTCTGCTTTGATTGTAAGTTCAGAGCCAAAAATGTTGGGAACAGAAAACCCACACAAATAATTAACATTTGTCAACAAGAACCATTGTGCTGCTGGGTGCAAAGCAAAATTGTATTTGTTGCTGAAGATATTAAGTATATCCCAAGGAAGGGTGAAACTAATAATATTTCAAAAGTGACTGAAATACTGAAATTTATTTAGTAAATAAATAAATAGTACTAATAAGCTAACTGTATAAACAGGTAATGTGAATATCATGTTTAAATATTTTCAGTTCTGAAGAGAAGTGCGTTAGGGAGCAAGGGAGTGAATTGAAAGTATATAATTCAGAAAATCTTAATATTTTGCATCCTACTGTGTTAACACATATTACCCTAAATATGTATTGCATCACTGCTTCCAGTATCAGAAAGAATGAAGAGGTCTTTGAGAGATTAGTGAAACTATTTTTAAATATAAAAGAAAACATGAGGTAGTTAGCACATGACCCTTTTATATATTCAGTACAGCAGCCTTCAGCTGGTAGATACCACTTTCAAGCATTTAAGTATTTCTATTGGCTCCAGCAAGATTATGTCTGGGTTTAAAGATGGCCATGTGTTTCATTGCTTTTCTGGACTGGGGCCATCCTTCTTTGCTTTTCCATCTTGCTTTGCTTTGTCCTTGTTCTTCCTCAAATAGTAAAGCTCATAGCAAGAGAAAAGACAATGAATTTCTATAGGCTAACGCACCTAGCAGGAAAATGCAGGATAGATGCAGAAAGAACAAAGAGGGAGAAGATATATCTGATTTATTTTTTAACTAGAACTGCAAAGAAAAATGGGGACATGAAAAACAATAGCTGCAATATATTTGGTTTGCAATACATGTTAAAATCTTTGTCAACATTAATTAAAACTGTCTTCAATAGAAACACTGTCTCATTGAAAGATTGAAAGAAGACGAAAGAGCATAAACAAAGGATAACGTCAGCAATCTATCCAGATGGGAAGAGGTGTGTAGCATGGTGCTGCAGGGATCTGTATTAAGTAAGGGATTAATATCTTCTCTAACCCAGGAGAGAAGTAAATAGCATTAATTGTGTTCACAGATAATACTAAAGAGATGCTTTGAGGACAGGGAAGAAATACAAGGAGACTTAATTATCCTAGAACTGGCATCAGAAAATACCCATATGCACACATAATGCCTGACACAGAAGGTCACTGATCTTGACTGCAGCCCCTCAGAAATAACTTAGTAAAACAAATGAATTGAATTGAAATGTGAATTGTTATAGAAATGAACAAGGGCAAAACATACATTTTTTTGTTATATTTAAATGTAAGATTAGGGGACAATGTTGAAAATTTCCTCCCCAGAGACAGCAAGCATGTCTCTTTTGTGACTGCTCTCCTCTTTCCCAGGTGTCCACTCATAATGGCTCTGCAAATGAAACTGAACAATAATGAGAAAGATGATTAATCTAGCATGGAGGTGACATTGAGGTTAAGTCACTCCACGCCCTGTGTCAAAACTACTTCCACAGAGAAAAAAAAGATTGGTCGCTGTCATAGGAGACTCTCTTCTACTGTGAAGAGAAGGCCCGAATTTAGACTTTTTATAAAGTATAAGTCTGTAACCTCCCTGGGGCCCAGGTTAAAATTGTGATGAGAAATCTTCATATGCTAGTGGAGCCCTCAGTTTGCCATCCATTGCTGATTTTCCAAGTGGACAGAAATGAAGCAGCAATTCCAATGCCAATCAAGAGGGATTTCAGGGCCTGAGGATAACTAGTTAAGGGATCAGAGGCACAAATACCCTCCTCTATCCTTCTAGTTGCAGTGAAAGTTGTGGGAAGAAACAGGAAGAGAAAGCAGGTCAGTGGCTGGCTCCAAGTGCCCTGGTGGCCAAGAACGCCAAAGCATCCTGGCCTGTATCGGAAGCAGTGTAGCCAGCAGGAGCAGGAAAGGGATTTTCCCCTTGCAGCCAGACTGATGAGGCCACGCCTGTGGCCTGGTTTTGGCTCCTCATTTCAAGGAAAATATCGTGGTGCTGAAGCATGTCCAGAGAAGGGCAATGGAGTCTGGATAACAAGTGGCTGAGGGAGCTGCATTTGTTCAGCCTGGAGAACAGGAGGTTGAAGGGAGACTTAACACTTTCACATTTTCTACAATTACATGAAGGGAGGTTGTAGCCAGGTGGGGTTCAGACTCTTTCAACAAGCAAGAGAAAAAGCAGAAATGGACTCAAATTGCTTCAGGGGAGGTTTAGATTGGATTTTAGGGAAAAAATTGTCACAAAGTGCTGCCAAGCACTTGAACAAGCTGCCCAGAGGAGTGTGGGGTCACCATTGCTGGAGGTGCTTAAAAGATGTGTAGATGTGGGTTAGTGGTAGATTTATGAGTGTTGGGTTAACTGTTGGAATCAATAATTTTACAAATCATTACCAAACTAAGTGGTTCTACCATTCCCTGATTCTGAAAGGCACAAAAATATCACAGGCATTCTAGAGAAGCAGCAAATTGGGCAGTAGTAGTTCTGAAAACAACTGTATGTGTAAGCGAGTTGTTTACACATGTTTTATACAGTGTGATGTGAAAAAATAACTCATTTTTAAGGCATGCTTGCAAAAAACCATTAAGTCTTGCAGCAGAAAATAAAAGCACTGTGGTGTATGATCAAAGTGTGACAGTCTTTAGAAAATTACGTACAATTCTAAGCAAGACATTACAAAGAAGATATTAAGACACAGACAGGAGAGTGTTCAAAGAAAAGATACAATCATTTCAAAGTGACTGGATATCTAATTATGCCTCTATGGTAATTTTTCTTGAATTAAAGAATTTATTCATATTGGTTTTGTGCATTTGTATAATAACTTTGCACTAAAGCATTGTATAAATGTATGAAAACATACATATATAAAACTCTCAAGTATTTAAGATAGAGTGTAAGAAGGTACAATAAAAAGAACAATTTAGATAACATTGTTTTGATTAAGAGTTTTTATACCCAGACAAGAAAGCCATAAAATTATTGTAATAAAGAGACTCCCTTCTTTCCTACAATTTAATTTGGGTATGTTCAGAAATTATTAATTAAGGTGATTAATTCCATAATTACGATTATGATTGATAATAAGGTTCATATTATACATGAAATTATTTTTATATGCAATTATTTTTCATGTTACATGTTGTAATGTTTTACTTTGTCAGTTCCTTCTTCATTTATTGTACTGTTTCAGAAATAATCTATATGCATTATGACACCTAAGTTTTTAAAATATTTGGAAAGACCAATTTGGATTGCTTCACCATGTAGATTTATAGGGGCAATACAAAAGTAATAAAAGCCAAGTTAAGTTTAACAATTGAAGGAAAAACTCTCAGCTTTCCTAGGAGTTCAATAGATTTCTGTGTTAAATGGGATTCAGTTGAATATGTCCATGTCTTGAACACTCAAACTAAAAATTAATAGCCCACTACAAATATCCTAGTGTGATAAGCACAAATTGCCAGGAAGATAGGCAACATGATTCAGTAGTTTTTTTCCATGTCTAATTTGTAAGACTGATGTTATTATCAATATAATCTGAGCAAGTGGGGTTAGGGGATGTTTGAACCATATGTGATCTATCACCTCACTCTCCTACAGACTTGTGAAGTGCTTTGCTTAACCAGGTCTTGATGCTTGTTGCCTTGTTAACCTGCAGGGTAAGAGCCTTGGGAGGATAAGAATCACTTCTGAACTCAGGCAACAGCTGATTTTTTAATGAAGTAACAGCTAGACAGAGGGATTTGAAATCTGGATTTGTTTCATTAATATTGTAGTTGACAATAATATTTCCTACTCTATCATTCTATACTTCAAATTTCTCTGAATGGACTACTTCTAACAGTACTGTCAGTTTGATAGCCTCCTCATTTTTTTTTAATACAAGAAAGAAAAACAGTAAAGGAAGACTGAAGTTCAGCTTTTTCTTAGCCCCTCAAAAAGCACATTTATTTTCATTGAATACTATAATTCAGGGATTTTATTGTTATTAGATTAAAAATAATATCTTTATTTTGATATTATTTTAATTCTTTTTATTTCAACTATTTTTATTAAAGGAAGTCCTTGAATAAAAGTGTTAGGTTTGATCTTGCTATTTTAAATCTGCAGCCAAGAAACAGGTCAAAATACAGGTACAATGAAACTGGCAATCTGGCTTCATAAGAGACAGTAATGATGGACCTCTCTGACTCATATAACACCTATGATCATTGTTTATGGGAGATTAGCCATTTCTGGGAACACAATGACAATAAAACTATTTTGCAGTTTTATGGCTCACCATATTTTTAGAGCAGCATGATGATGTTAATAAAGATGCCCAACAATTCTCTTTGCAGTAGGTCTGCATGCTCTTGTATAGACACAAAGATCAGACAAACTGCTCAAGACAGAAGCAATGGTGGAGGCAAAAGCAGGATTAGGACACAAGGCTGAAACCTAGTAAGCATGAAATTACTTGGTCAACTAGAAGTCTCTCCTTTCGTAATTCTTGCTTACAAAACCTATACTGCCATTCCCAAACCCAGAGGAAGGTTTTCAACACAAAAACATAGTCAATGTCTTCTGCCTAATATAGGCAGACACTATAAAGTCCCATTATACATCTAATTTCAAAAATGGGGTATAATTCCACAGAATCACTTTATGTAGTATTCAAAGTGTCTAACAGCTTAAACTCTCATGGAACATTTCCAAAAAAATGCAGCAATATTATATATAAAAATGTGCTTTCATTTATGTTATGCAAAACCCAGAACCAGCTTGTCTTTGCAGAAGTGTAATTTATGATGTGAGTTACAAACACAACAGCGAACTTACTTCTATTAAATTAAATATCTGGAAGATCTGGGTCACCAAAGGTGATAATTAATTCAAGTCACTAATATGTCAACAGTCATTAAGAAAGGAGGTTTACTCTGTTTTAAATTACTTCAAGCTTTGAAGGTATGCACTATTCAGACCTTTTTTTAAGAAAAAGCTATTTCCTGGTCTTTTTATTCATAGGTTACACATTATCATTTCTGAGCTGATACCAAATAAGACGTAGAAAGAGATGGCCACACGGCACAATTGGCAGATGAATTACCTGGACCTCACACAAGCTTTTCTTTACCACTAAGGAAACATTATAGGGAGGGCAGAACTACCTTTAAAGACTCATTAGAAACCCCAGTAAAATTATTTTAGTGGGTTCTCCAAAAACTGTGCTTTGCAGATTCTTATGTAGATGGCTTTCCTGCTTCCTCAACACTGATTCAGGTCAAGCCTTTTCTTGTCTCTGCAGATTGTTTGTTTTTAGAGGTCTTTTTTCAATAACACTAAAATAAATTGCTAGTATGACATTTATATCTCTCCTACTGCTTTAATCTTCCTGTTACTCACTTGGAATAGAACAAGGAAGGGGGAAGGTGCCCTCAAATTAATGTGTTTTTCAATGCTCCTTTTTATAATGTTTATTTGGCCATAAACTTTGTATTAATATATTTTTTACCTTTTGGCCTAATTTTTGCAGTGAATTTACTGCTCATGAAAATTCCCGAGTTAATCACTTAGAGACTGAATTATACTAATTCACTCAAAGGCTCCAGCAAGTTTTGTGTAGAACAAAATATCCAAGTCATTAGCAATCCCCTGTCCCCTTTTCCATCTTCTTTAATTAAGTGATTCCTCTCAAAAGATAGTACATATTGAGGTTATCCAGTGTTTTTGGAGCAGTTGTGATTGTGGAAACCATTCACAGTGGGGGCTCTCTGAGAAGGAAAATTCCAACTGGATGAGGCTGTGAGGGAACCAGGGAAGAGGGTGATACACGTTACAGTTCTGCTACCAAAAATTATTACACATAGCCCTTGAGACTGTTCTGTACCTCCTAGTATCTGTCAATTTCCTCCATGGAAATGGAGGGATAAGAGAGAGAGAAGAAAGGGCAAAAGAAAGGTAAATGAACTGATTTATCAGTAGATTTCTAGGAAGCTTAGGAAGGGCTCACACTGATAGGTGACACGACATCAAGATCTACTGTCATATATTAAACATCTCTCCCACAGGCTTTCCTCTCTGCAGTGTTGTAACTGTGAAAGGTAGCCAATAATTTAAAGTAGACAGCCCCTTCTACCTTGGGAGATTGTATTTGTCTGTCACTGTACCAGCCCTTGAAAATACAGGGAGACTTTCATGAGGGAAAGGGACCAGGTTGGCACACAGGTGGTTATAAGTCTTGCCCCATTACACCTGCTATACACCAGCCATTTTTTAACTCTATGGTCCAAACCAAAGGCATATCCTTTGAGATGTTTTTTTTTTCAGCTAAACAGTTATGTTATCCTTTCCTTTGCTGAAGGGAAAATAGAGGATCAGGTGGTGTGGTGAGGTTTTTTGTTAATGGTATGTTTTGTTATTTCCCAGGTTAATGGTTTAGTGCTGGCTTGTACCCTCATACTATCCCACTGTCAATCTATCCAATGCCTTCTCCTTCCTCTAGTATGCTCCTTGTCAATCTTCCCTTGTGCCCACCCCCTTCAGAAATCCCCTAAAACTCGATATTCTATTAGTTCATGTGACCTATTCCCTTCCCCCTGCTTTCCCCACTGGATTATGCTTTTATGAACTCTGCTTTTACCCCTCCATGGGGTATCCCAGATTGGTTAAAAATTTGTACCCCTCCTTGGCCGTCCGCCATTTTTAAAATACTGCAAACCCTGCATTTTCACCTTTTGCATTTTCTATTAGTTCCATCTGAAGGACTAAAGCCACTTTGTAACAAAAGGCCTCCCTCTCATCCTTGCTTCCTCAGAGCACAGACTGGCAGCTTAAAAAGCAGCAGAGAAATTGCCTGCTCTAGCTGCACCCTTGGTCATCTTGCTCCCAGGGTGTATCCCACTCTCAGAGCAAGGCAGGGGTGCTTCGAGCTGTCAGAGCTCTGGCCGCTGTGTCAACCAAGTACTTCTTCAAGTGCTATTTTTGTCAGTGTTTCCATGTACTTTAACTGGTAGAGGAGACAAAAGAGCCTCTAGAATTAAATATATTACCTGATAACATGTATTCTGGTAATCCAAGCCTTTGTTCAAAGTTGTAGATTAAGATTACAGGGTGAATCCTCTTTGTCAGAAGTAGAAAAACACTGAGGAGTTTCCTCTTTTCACTGCAAAAGTTGTTCAATTGTTAACAAAGAACTGTTAATGAAGAATAAATCAAGGCCTATAGTTACTCAGATAGACAAAGTATGGTTTTGTATATGAGAAGTTCTTCCACTGAAACTGTTTTTAATGAGAAAAGGCCCTCATAAGTTCAGTGTAGAATACTGCATTAAAATGTACTTCCACACAGCAAAATATTAATAAGTTATACATTGTATTTTACAGTTTCTTGGTAGTTATTAGAGGTACACACTTTTAACTTATATTTTAGTTTTTCATATACTTAGCCCCATTCAAATTACAGATGTCAAAATATGATTAAGAGAGGCATTTTTTCCCCAAACATCTTCATGCTGAGCACAGCAGTTAAAGTAATTGCTTCTCTCTCTGG
This sequence comes from Anthoscopus minutus, assembly GCA_013399455.1. Classification (NCBI taxonomy): domain Eukaryota; kingdom Metazoa; phylum Chordata; class Aves; order Passeriformes; family Paridae; genus Anthoscopus; species Anthoscopus minutus. The sequence continues at coordinate 18,346 of VWYI01046937.1, forward strand.
GAAGAAACATGTTGGTTCTTAAATTCTAAAGTAATAGACACCTTCTTCAGACTGAAATAATATGGCTTTCCTCAGGAGGGAAAATTGCTGTGCCATGGAGAAGGTTAATCTTCTCTGAAAGCTGTTCCAGTTTGGAATTCTGACAGTTTTCATGGATAAAATTCTCCTTGAGAATCAATATAGGACAGGGAAGAGAGGACAGTGTGCAGAATAATGCCCTTCACCTTTCAGCAAAGGCCCTTGTGGCAAATTCTGCTGTGGTTTGCATCTTTCTCACGCAGGTATCTCTGAGTGTGTGAGCATTCAAACTCATTTAAACAATTGTTGATGCAGAATGTCTGGGACACATGTAAGGATCTGAGTACCCATCCCAGACAAGGTTTTAGTCTTGCTAAGGTATCCCTGTGATGACAAGATGTAGCTCATGAGCTGGGGATCCAGTGCCATCTTTGAAACAACTCTATTACATTCGAGTTTTGAGAGATGGAGTTTGGCATGAGTTCAGAGGTAATTGCATAGCCTAGGCAGGCAACTAAACATGTGCACGGTTCTCCAGAACTAGGAGTAGAACATAGAGTTAACCTCAATTAGACCATATCCCAGGCAGCTTAAAAGAGGCTATAAACAGAAATGTGATCTTGCTTGGAACCTTCAGCACCAGGCCCTCCTCAGGAGATTCTTATACATTTATTTTTTATAACCAGCAATCAAACAAGAACCAATGTTTTATCTGGAAATGCTACTGAAAGAAACAAAAAAAAATGGACAGCCCAATTTTAATTGATGATTACATAATATGCAGATATAATTTGGTCCCTTGCCTGAGATTATTCTAAAACATATCTGTTTTAAGAAGGAGCATTTTCATGAGGATTTAAAATACTTTGTATATCTGAGATATATCTGGATATACTCTCAGACTCTTTTTTTTTAAAAAAAAATGATGGGCCACTGCTAAAGATGAAGTTCTACACCAGCTGGATCAAAACAGAGATGATAATAAGACACAATATAGCCATCAGGTCTAATGGCTATAATACTTACTGTAAGGTCTTTTGTGCAGATCTTTTTTTTCCAGGCCTGTTTGAGTATTTTATTTAAACTACAAGAGGAAGTGAATATTTTTATCACAGGAAAAGAGAGAATCTAAGCCACCTGGGAGATGGAAAGTACTCTTTTTTTGCTTCTGCTGAGTAGCCAGTTTAGTGTTCGATAATTCCCCTTTGGGTGGATCTTTGCTTTTCTCCACAACCTCTGTGGTTCCTGGGCTAGTACATACAAGTTATACAACATCATCATCTCTCAAATACATTGGAGGAATAAAGACTTCTCTAAAAAATAAACAAAACAAAAACCACAAGAGAACTTCTCATACAACTTTAACAATTGTAATGAGTGACAATGAGGTAGTATATATTGGAGAAGTTAAATGGAAAATGCAATCAATATTAATTTCTTACTAATAATAATACAGTTGTAGCTGTATGAAAACCTTTTTGTAGACACCTTAACAAAAGTAAATTATACTGCCTGGCCTGTACCTTCAGAAAAGTAGACAAGAGAGAAAGGGAAGAAATTTAAAAAACGGGATTTAAGCATATATTTTTTTGTGGTTTGTGAAATCTTGTTTATAATTGATTTCTTGTTTGCACCATTATGCATTGTTTTGTTGCCTGTTTTGAGACATTTTTGTTCTTTCTTGCAGAATTGAGAACATTGTAACATTTTTAGTTACTTTAGAGGAGGTCAGCAAATTGAGTTCTACTTAATACGGGAGTGTAGTTTATGCATTTATTGTGGTTTAAAAAATGGAGAACAATTTGTGGCACAAGTTTGCATCACTATAAAAGAATTGAGCAAAGCAAGATTAATGCAAATTAGGCATTATTGTGCTCAGAGGCATCTACTTCTAACAATGTTCTGTGTAATGAAGGGTGAATGTTGTGCATGATTAAACTAGTCATATACAAACAATAGCTCAAATAAACAAAGTATAAATTTAGAATGTGATTTTCTTCTCCCACACCCTCCAATTCCCCCCTGTAAAAACAGAAAGAACATGAGGAAATGAAGAGAACAGCAGGTAGAGACAGAACCAAAAATATAAGACATAAAATAGAGACAGAACCAAAAAAGGCAGAACTGTTTGAGGAGATAATAAACCCAAAAGGTTAATTATGGTCCAGTGATAGACTCAGTAATCACAAATGGGCTTCTATGAAGTTTAGGTACAACTCGGAGCTGGTGTATCAATTCAGCCTAACAACCATTAAGCAGAGATCTGCACACAAGTCTGATGTATCCTTCTCAGGGCTTCTTGTTGCTTTTGTTTGCATGTGTGTGCCAAAGCAGGTTTCTCTATGATTTCTTTACTGTAAACAGAGAAAAATATAATTTCCCGAAGTGAGCTCACATTAATGACCTTAGACACTCCATGGAAGTGCTTCTTTGTCTCTGCCAACTACAGAAGGAACATTTGAAGACTATGTTAGACTGCAACAAATAACATCTTCCAGTTGGAAGGAAGTGAGATTGATCCCTTTAATCTCTGATATCAAGTACAATCTGCTAATTTAATGACTAAAGAGGTGTTGTCTGGTCTTGTAATGACCTTAATACATGCTGATTCTTCTGTCAATAAAGATTTGTTCAGACTGGACACATAAAGAGTAGAGCCAAGGAAGAATCTCAGTATCAATCTCAAATTTCTGAAATATTCAGTCACAGAGATTTAAAACCCAGAGCTTCCAACCTTTGGTTTATATATAAACTAGTGAGTATTAAAGCAATTTTCTCTGGTCAGAGAGCCTTGTAGGGTTATATCTGAAAACTAAAACTTTATATGAATTCCTGTGGTATCAATATCATTCAAACATTGCACTTCAGTCGTCTTCTGAAAAAAGTTTACAAAGTTACTAAATCCGGATTTCTTTGTATTAGGTTTTAAAAATTCTCTTTTACTTTTGTGAATAGAAAGATTAAGGATTTATTGATTTTTCTTCTATAATTTAAGTAAGACTCATTTTAATTTCATTTTTGTTTTGGTTTCAGTTTTGTTTACAGAAATATAATCTGTTGTTTAATTATGCCTAATAAATTGTATGTAGAGCAACACCAATGTAAAAGATTTGTTTCTTCTTAAATTGCAGAAAAAAATATTACTCTTATTTCCTGCAGCAAAACAGACCTTTGTTATCTAATAAGCCTTTCACTTATTCACAGAGCATAAAAAGTTCTGATGTGTTCTTTTGCTCCAAGTGAGGGAGTGGGAGCCCCACCTTGAAGTCCTTGTCTGATTTCACCTTATTTAAGCTGTCAGATAATTTTGGATGTCTTAAAGATAAAATGAGCCAAATCTGAGCTCTGGCAGTATTCTCTTTATGGAGGAGCTGCCCTCTATTTCATGGGTTGTTTATATTAATGACTTAGTTTGGTTTAGGAGTTAATCTGAGAAACAAATCTTCTGGTTGTTCTAATTTTTTCTGTACTTGTGCTATCATTGTAGAGTGGTACTGGAGTGCATGAGCTGGATGCCTTTCTGATTAAACTAAGTGAAAAGACACATGCCAGGAGCACATGAAGAAGCCTACAGCCATTAATGGGCATTCAGACTAGAGCTAATCCTAAATACTCCCTTCTCCCTTTCCCCTCTCCCCACTCTAAAACTTGTACAGAATGCAGAATGCACATTGGGTCCTCAGTGCTGTTTTGCTATGGGGTTTCACTGCAGGTCTTCTCTGTGTACTGCACAGCCTGCATAGGCAGACATAACTTTAGTCATTTGGTGTTTTCTCCCTTGTTTTTAATGGTACTAATGAATTTTAAAAGAGATGTTCTTCTTTGACAAAATTATTTAGCTCTATTTTTCTCATGCTACACACTTGGTTTTAAGTTTTTTCCTCTTAACACCCTATTTTTTTAAAATTCTCTTTTTCACTTAACCATAATTAAGTTCAAAGACAAAAACGTGATTTTTTGTAGATATAATACAAATACAGATTGGAAATTCTTCCAATAAAAATTATTCTGTATCTTCTTTTCCATTTAATATATGGCTAGTTTTGGACAATATCCCACTTTATCTCACATTATATCCAAAAAGCACTCATACCAAAACTTGAGCTCCTCAAAGCCCAAACTAGTTTTGGATTCAAGAATTTGAATCTGTATTTGACCTTATTTTTCCATATGAATCGCAGCAAATAACCTATCTTGACCTATATTACTATTGTTGTAACACTCAGGGATAGATAAAATCCTATGAGAAACACCATTTTTCTAGATTTGACAAAAGTAAAATTCTTCTTTTTCTTTGTACTAAGTAATTATTTACTTTATCATCATATCACAAAATTTTATAAAATTAGAGTTCGTTCTCTTTATCCATATATCAATCAACTATTTGCTATCAACATTCAAGGAACTTAATGTATTTTAACTTACAGAAAAGCTTATTTTCTTATTTTCTTATATCAGAGACTAGAGGTACTACTCTAAAAAGCCCACAAAGAAGTTTTTGAAATACTTCACTGACTGTCATGCCGTATTTTCACCTGCAGAAGTCTTAATTTTCAGTTAATCAAATATATAATAATCTGATATGTATCCCAGTCCTAAAGGAGATTTGTTATTTTAACTGACCTGCTGCTTTTCCCTGAGAAACATAGAGCTCTAGTTATTTATACTATCTTTCATTCAGATTAAGCTCAAAGAGAAAAATCTGGAAATCGTTAGAAGGCTGGCTGTTAGGGGAAATTAAGAAAATTGTGTGGAAAGAGCTGTAGTATAAGAAAGAGAATATACAAATGACGAATGACATATTCCCTCAAATTCAAACTTTGAGTGATAAACTGGATAACAGGGCTATAGTCTAGTATAATAGGGCTAGTATGTCTATGATGGTGGAGAGATAACTTTTGTGTCTTTTTGGAAACCAGGTGTTGTTACCTAAATATTATCAACCTGTGCATTCTGGGACTTGCAGATACAGTCAGGCTCGGTGTTTTTAGGAGCAGAGTGCTCTACTTTAGTAAATATGCATATTTGCATTAATTAACTCTACAGGGAATTAAGGATTAACCATATCAGTGTCAAAAACTGTGGAGATCCTTGATAATAGTATTTGAGTTATTTCTTTTAAAAACAAAACCATATTTTGTTTACAGATGACACATGAGCACATATTAATAACTGAGTGACCCCCATAATGGAAATATTCCTATAACTAATATGGAAATATAATGCTTTTAGCAGTACCAGCAGAAAAGAGAGCTGTAATAATATGGATTGAAATAGAGAATCTAAATATATTTATTTATTAAGCCTGATTATTCCTCCTCAGAATATGACATTCTGAAGACAAAGAAATAAACTAATAGACCCCTTAATTTTAGCAAGACAATACAAGGAAAATTTTTCAGCATCAGAATCAGCATGGAAGTCTCAAGGACAGAAAACACTGGGAGATATTGATCTTTGAAAAATCTGATACAGCAAATGTTTTTCATGCAATTGTGTACCCAGGACACACAGAGTAAACATGTTGAAATATAAATAATGATTTCAAATTTAATACTACAAAAGAAAGGAAAAACTTTAGGCTAAATGCTCTCTTGACAGAAGAAGTTTGAGTTCTATTCATTCACTATAATTGAGTTCAGTTCTAGTTTCTAACAGTCTTTGTCCATACATATTGGAATTCCAACCATATGACTGTTTTCAGTAAATGTAATAGTGGTCTGTTTTATCTTCAGACCTTATTTTAAGATAAGCTGAAGACCATTGTGCCTATGTCCTCCTTTCAGATAAAGCCAGAGAATTTCCCTATAACATTACGTCTCTGCACTTAATCCTGCTGTTTGCAGCTAGATGTCTCACTATTATTATTTTTTTTTCCTAATGTCTAGTCAATATAGTCAGACTGCTGACTGATGAATTAAAAACATATTTTTGGAAATTTTCTTCCTTTGCTCACTATTTATGATTTGCACTTTCAAGTTGCTCTACGCTTAAAATGTTATATGAAGATCCTGGACTTGTTTCCCTGCTTAGTTAGTCGTGTCAAGCAGAAAAAAATAATTCCTTTTTTGTCACTAGTCAGAAGTAGTTTTAGAGATTAATGTATTTACCACTCCCTGCTCAGTTGCTTATTCTTTCTCCTGGACCCTTCAGTCCTATGCTGTCAGAATTACAAAACCAGTTTCACCCTCTTACTGTAACAGTGTCCTGCCAAAGCCCTATCACAAATTTCATGCAGCAGATTATTCACTGTGAAAAGATCATAATGGGGTTGATGCATATGCTAAATTGTTTAGAGTGAAGGAAAAACCCATTTATAGGGGAAAAAAAGCCCCAAATTCTCAGTTTTTCTTAGGCACAAAAGAATCTTAATTTTAGTGGAGGTACTGGGTATTGAATAAATATTCCATGTTTCTCCTCCTATATTTTATGCTTTATATTGTCTTTATTTTTTAAAAGGTAAAGAACAAAAGAGTTTAAAATAGGTGGCCTTGTTTTATTCTGTATGATTCATGATTTTTTAATATTTTTCTTTAAAGCATTTGTCTGTGATTTACAGTTATGAATGCTAGAATTTGCTAAATTCCCAGGTTTTTCAGGAAGCTGTGGTAGAATCACAGCTAAAGTGATGGCTTCATCTTTATTAGGAAGCTATAATGCCTTAAAAAGAGCACTAGTGTGGGGGAATTGTATGAGCATACATTCTCTTAATATAACAAAATAACTTCTACACTAGAACCTTTATTGTTGTTAAGTCTTACGCTAAACAAATTATTTGCTTCATCTCTGTGTTTACCTGTAAACTGGATGCTCTGTAAAACCTCTTTCTACAAAAACCTCCTTAATGACGAAAATATAAATGCTTGATATGATTGAAGCCCAGTTAGCATCCCTGAAATTAATAAACCTGATAATTACATTAAATCACTTTATCATATAAGGAAGCAGATTATTTCTATACTAAGTGCTTTCTGGGCTTTTGTAGGAGCAGTAAAGTAGCACAGCATCCCATATGTACCTGGAAGTAAACAGCAAGTGTCCAAAGTAAAAGCATAACCAGCCTACACACAGAAGAAAGAGACAAAATTTTGCTTGTGGAATTGAACCCATGCTTAAAGAGAAGAGAGAGAGAATGACATTAGAAGCATATCAGTGAGCAAATGTTAGGCTCACTGTTTCTGTTTGGTAGAAATCATTCAACATGTATAATTGAAATTTGGCATAAACCTCTGCTAATAAGCAGATATTAAGTAGCATAAAGACAGATACTGCTGGTTTTTTGCATGTTCTAAGCTTGATTAGACTCACTTTAATCCATAGTATGCAGTACTTAAATCTAATGATAGAATTAGCATTATCAAAGAGAATCAAAGTACTGGATTTCTTATGCTTAAAACACTGTCCATTAAAGTAGCCAGTGTTAGAGTAGTTTCTTTAATCTTTCTCTGATCACCTAAAGACATGGAATCTATTTTCTCACATTGTTTTCTCCTTTAAAGAGATACAAATTAAAATATGGGATACAAGTTAAAACAATCCTTTCTTTAGCAGCTTGATCTCTGTTTTTCTACTATGGAAGGAAGCATTTCTGCATATGTAGCTCAATGGTCTGTTGAGCGGTGGTTAATTTGTGAGTATGTGTCTGAATGTATATCCATGGGTACAGAGCAGAAAAAAAAATAGAATAAATAGTTTTATGGGTACTCTTTCATGTGAGAAGGTAGTGAACAGACTGAGACCCCACTTTGGGTAGGGGGAGGAGTGTGAAGAGGAAGGAGTAGCAGAGAGAATGTGTGATGAATGCAACCATAATCCTAACATATTGCCCCTCCCCTGTGCTGATGAGGTGGAGGAGACAGAGAATTTGGGAGTGAAGCTGAACCCAGGAAGGCGTGGGGTATTTAAGGTTTTGCTTTTATTTCTTATTATCCTACTCTAATTTGAGTACTATATTAATTAATAGATTATTTGGTAATATATTAAACTAGTTTTCGCCAAGTCGAGTCTGTTTTGCCCATGATAGTAGCTGTGAATGACCTCTCCCTGTCTTTTTCTCAATGTCTTTGTGGTATTTTTCCCCACCTGTCCAGTGGAGGGATGTGATAGTTTGGCTTTGGTGGACACCTGGCATCCAGACTGCATAGCCTCATGAAATACAAGATCTATGGATGTAATGTCATTCTTCAGAAGTTCTATTTCATGTTTTAAAAACCCGGGAAATTATACCAGGACATAACCTCTTGCCCTCTCTCCTTAAGCATTGATACCATCACTGTCAGAAATAACCTACTGTTGCAGGTAGACTTTTGTTATTAGAAAAAAACTCACTCCGAAACAGAAAAAAAGAAATATATGAATAATTTGGGGAAGACATATAGTTTATATCTAGCCTAATAAATTAAACAATCCCTGGGACCATTTTCAGATGTTTTGTGCCAACCAGCACAACGTAGCCTTAAAAGAGACTGGCCATATCCAAACCATATATTCAGAAATATTCCTGGTTAATGTTAAATGCCAAACAATGTCCAGGAATTTTTGTAATTGGCTCAGGCCAAAGTATCACTTGTACTATTCAAACAATGTAATGTCAGGGATAATTTCATGCCATTATCCAGGAGTTGTTTAATGTCCTGGTATAGGTATTAATAAATATCTATAACTAGATGAACTTTTACTGCACATACACCACTAAAAAGACAGCAGTGATAAATGTAAGAATCCCACTATTCATTAATGTAAAACAGATTATTTATATTTTGTGGTATAGTCCTCCTACACAGGAAAGAATTATTGATAGAAATAAAAAATAATTGCTGAATACTTTTTATCTTTTCTAAGAATTTTTTTCCCATACTTTCTCATGTTTAGCATAAACATGTTAAATTCTGTTAAGACCAGCAAAGCAACAGAAAGGAAAGCAAGATCTTTAACAGCAAGCTTTGCATTCATTTGCATTTTCTTCTGAAGTTAGAAATTACAATGCACCAGAACTTTTACATAAAAGCTTACATGCTGGTTATACTAGTAAAGCACAATATATATTATTCCACAGTAAATGTGGTATTTGGGCCATTTGGTTCCAAAACCAAATCTTGGGACAGTAACATTACCCCAGATAAACCTTGGACAAGGCAAATCCTAGTATGAGCATCTTTGTCAGGGCACCTCAAATTTATCATACCCACTGAAATATGGAATAATAAAATAAAACCTAACCCAATTACACGATAATGAAATAAAGTTTCAGTTTAAAAAAATGCTTTGGCCTTCTCTTTGTATCCTTATCAATCTGCTAATCTAAGAATGGCTTGCTCTACACAGACCAAATAACTCTAATTGCACAATTACAGCATTAAGCCTATTCCATTTACCCAGCAAATTGATTGGCTAAACATACCTAAGTACTTTATTATAATATAGAATTTCATAGGAAACTAAAACTGATGTTGATGCTCAGGACTGGAGAAGAAAATGCAGGGCCAGGGTTTTAGCTAATGTAGATTGGTAGGGATCCTCTGACTTAAATTGGCTTTGCTGATTTACACTGGCTGAAGCACACAGCTATATGTACAAGTAGGTTTTGCATACTCCTTCTTCAGTATAATCACACTTCAGCTCATCATGATGTTTGTGTGACAATGTCTAAGATAGACCACATTCCAGAGGCATATTGCTTGCAGGAAAGGCTGTCAATTTTCACAGTCCCATTAAAAATACAATTGAATTATTCCAGTAAGCAAAGATTTATTTGTTTTATCATGAAGCTTACTAGAATAAATTGAAAAGCAAACATCAAACTTGTGTAATGTTTAAATGTTCAAAAAAAACCATAAATGAAGGCTAAAAATCTTTGCAGTGCAGGAATGGTGCTTTAATAATATGCATCTTCCAAGAATCCATAAATGTTGCAGAACAATATTAAACAATGTGTTTTGTAACACAGATCATTATTCTGTGTTTTTGAGAGCAGGAGTAGGACCATATTAGTTCATATTTCTTTTTTGTCTTGGACTGTAGATTAAACTTCTCTTCACTAGCGATGATATATTTTGACCAAAAAAACCTAAAAATATAAAGGCTAATGTTCCTTTAGTAGAGAAAACGTAATTCATTTTGTTCACTGCAGCAGAGTGAAGCAAAATTCACAAAGGTTTTTCTTGTGACATCATTGCAATATTGGTTGATATTTTTTCAGCTGCTTTTCTAGGATTTTGAGTCTTCATAATTTTATAATAGGAAATTCAATTACCTATAACCAGTTGGATAGTTTTAGATATCTTAGGATAGTGTGGCTGGCCTCTAGCTGTCCCTCTCAAAAGGCATCTATCTTCTGCAGGTTTATCTCAAAAGACAGTAAAGGTTTATGGATAAGTAACTGAATCGCATCTTAGATGTTTACATTCATCTGGGCTGAATTACTCTGCTGATGTTCTCAGCTGGGTTTTCAAGTACTGACAGCTAGAATGATGTTCTGTTGCTAAAACTTATGCATATAGTACCATTCTAATGACCTTGTGAATGTCATGTATATATATATTTTGAGCAAATAAACAGGGCTGGCAGTTATACCATAATAACCATACCTTCTGGAACAAGAACTAGGAAAGTGGATGGTTTACATGAGGATGTTTCAAACATCATTAGATGCCTCTGTTTTAGCAATTAAATCCTGCATGCACATCTGTAGACATGCAAGCCTAGATATTTCACTCTCTGACTGAAACTCATCCTTCCAGGGTTGAATACTCTTCGTAACAAAAATGCAACAGGATCAAAAAACAGGGTAAAGCTGTTTATTGTTGATAAATAACCATTGCAATTACTTGTCCATTTGTTGAGACTTTGACTCAAGCAAAGGAATAGAATTTCAAAAAACCTTTAATGACCAAGGCCCTAAATCTATAACGTTAGGGTCTCATCTTAATAAAGGTTATGCAAAATGCCTTAACTGATCTAGGACTTTTGTTTTCTTCTAATTTCTGCTTTCATGCATGAATTGTTTAGCTTGCTGAGACTACAGAATAATTATGCAGGACTGTACTGGGAATGTTATGAATTGAGAAAATATTTACACATTCAGGATCATCAGTGTAATATTTATATAACAGTAACTCTACCCAAAGTTTAATATATACTTAGTATATAATATAAGTCTTATCCTACTTGCCCAGGCTTCTTAATATTTTAAGGAAGGTCTTATTTTAGGCACCTTATGAGTGATTAAGTTCACCAAAATGCAAATATTCTGGATGAGATTCAGTTAGAGGGAACCCATATCCTTAATATTCAAAAAATATATTACTAAAAATATAAATTTCAGGAGAAGTCTTTGATAAAAAAATTCATGAAAAATATCATGATTTTGAGGGCATTAAGTTTCACTGATTCCTAGAGCTATGTTTTGAGATTTATCCTTTTTCCAGCTTTATCACCGATATGTAGAAAAACCATTTTCTGCTGACTTGCTCCAGCTTATAGCAAAACACCTCGAGTTTCATGATCATTGGGATATGGAGTTGCAAAAAGATGTTACAGTTTCTTTATTCTCTTCTACTTTGGATATGGATATTTTCCCTTTGCACGTTGATGATCTGCCATTGATAAAAGCGCATTGTGGCAGACGTTGTGCAGTCCAAGCCCGTCCAGGTTTTCATAAGAGATTAAATAAGAGGTTCAGCTGCACACCAGCACCAGTGGAGGACTGAGGGACCTCATTCTCATTCTTCCCATTACTAACACTACAACTTCATAAGTTTGAATGGCTTCATGGAGAGCAATGCTCTCACACAATTTTCAGGATAAGGCTGATGACTAGCAAAACATGCCCACTGAATAATTTGAGATGGGAATAAACATTTTTATTTCTACTTAACACATCACAGACTGAAATAATTTAAATTTAAAGATTTCACATATCACAAAGACAGCAACAACTCCTATTTCAGGATCCCGATATGTTGAATTGCAATATAATTTTAAAAAAATCCACTACAAAATTTGAGGTATCATTCCATATACGATAATATTCTCATCTGTGTGTTATTGAAAAAAAAAATAAATAAAAATTACTTATTGCTGTTTGGAAATTCTATTCAAGTAAATATTTTCTATTAAAAGAAAACCTCATCTCATGAAGGAAAAATATTAGGCATCAATTTATTATCTCTGGTTAATTATTTTTCCTGACCTATTTTATATTTTTAATCAATGATTATATTTAATTCACAAGCTTCAATATATTGAACTTTATTAAGAATGCCTTTTCCTTAATTCAATGTTTATATTAATTTTTCTTACTTTAAATCAACAAGGGGTGAGAAGTGCTAATTCTTTGATATTAATTGAATTTCTGGATCCTTGATTAAGAACGCTGAAGTTTAGGCTTATTTTCAGTTCTACTTATCCCATAGGTGTTATAGGAAGCAAACATGCACTAGACTGAAATCACAGATTTTTAACCAAAATAAGAAGTCTGGGATGTTTCAGGTTTCTTCTCAGAACTTATCCTTGCACTCTTACATCACACAAAACTCAGTGAACCTCCCAGATGTCAAAGCTCAGGCCGTGGTTTAGTTCTATATGAGACAAGCTGGATTTGGTTTCAGGACTCTCAGAATCAAAAAAATTTTGGTCCTCCTTTTAGTTTAGGACAGGTAGAAGAATAACATCATTGGACAGTGATGAAATTTTATTTCAAAGTTGCAGGGAAAAAATAACTGCATATTTCTGTAAGCGGAAATAGAATTAGAAATGCAAAGATATTAAAAAAAACCCCACCAAAACAAAACAAAAGAAAAAGAAACCCAACGCAAGCTGTTCTTTGAGATCCATTTGATAAGGAAAACAGTATTTTAGCACAATCAGTCACTGGAACAGTTTGTCTGGAGAAGATGTGGAGTTGTTGGAGATAGTCAAAACAAATTAGACAAGATCTTGGGCAACCAGCACTAGCTTTATCCGTCTTCAGCATGGGATCTTGGAACTAGGTTATTTCCTGAGGTCCTTTCCTACTTACGTCATTCTGAGCTTCTGCCCTATTTCTTTTAGCGACTTTTTTTTTCCCCCAGATGATTTACTGGAGAGCATAGGCATACCCAAATTCTGTTATGGGAGAAGGTTGCTTAGTTTAGTCAGGTATTTGAAGCAAATGACCACAATAAAAATAGCTAGGCACAGATATTATTCCTGTCACCTATGAAAATGATAACCTATGTCACAGTCTCTAGCCCTGTCAAGACTGGAAGAGAAGAGACTAAATGGAGCTGTCATGATTACAGGTCAAGATGTCTCAAATCTTTCTTAATTAAGTAATTGATTCCCAATAGCTAAGTCATATTACGTCAATGTAATGGACTAGTGAAAGCAAATATCTTTCACAGGCAATTCAAAGCCACATTATGAGCCATATCTGGAATCTTTTGCAAGCTGAACATGAAAATATAAAAATGGTGGTGATGTAGATACAGCCACTATAGATAGCAAACATACAATTTTTTAAGCAATATTGCAGATGTTTGGTGCATTATTATATATTGATATAATTAGTGGAAAACTAAGTAACTTAAGAGGAATTTATGAGGACATATACAGAATTTAAGATTATCTTCTGAAGTCTATAAAGTATTTTTCTCCTTTGAGTTTACATCTAAAATGAGTAGGTAACTGATTATTTTTTCATTGCTTGAGATATGCAGATTATAGCCCCTGAAACATACAGATGGTCTTCAAGGGGAAGAATAAATAAATAAATAATTTGGGAGATCCAATCTGGAATATGTTGCAAACACAGCTTTAACATATATCTCTGGAGCAAGTATCAGAACTGGGTCATGCATTTCCAGAACTTCAGGTAAGTCAGATGTGAGTATTTTGTACAGAGGTCTTCCACATTTTAATTATATACAGGCTATTGGAAATACTCTCTCCCGGACTATTTGTGGGTGTGGGTGTGTTACAGAATCACAGTATGGCTGAGGTGGGAAAACACATCTTGAAATCAAGCAGCCCAGCCCCATTATCCTTCTTAATTAGAAGCCTTGAACAATGTTCCATTGAGTTTTGAAAATCTTCAAGGATGGAGAGTCTACAACCTCTCTGGGAAACCTATGAGAGTGTTTTGCTCCTCTCAAAGTAAAATGTTATTTCTTGTGTTTGGGTAGAATTTCCTGGATTTTAATCTTTGCCCTTTGCCCCTTATTCTGTCAATGGGCATTGTTAAGAATAGTCTGTATCCTTCATTCCTTCCCATCAAGTATTAATGTAATTTAAAATCATCATAAACCTTCTCTTTTCCAGAATAAGCTGTTCTAGCTCTCTCAGTCCCTCCTCATTTGAAAGGTTCTCCAGCCAGAGGACTCTAGCCAGGTCATAATGTGACTGCTGAAAACACTTTCTGAATCTAGTCCATGCTGGGTAGAAAACTACATTAGGAGTTGTTTTGAATTTAGACATCAAACCATTTACCTAACTCAGAACTTTTGATAAATGTGTAGTGGAACAAGGAAACTTCAGTATTCATCAGTATAGCAAAATTTTAATGCCTTAAAATTTGGATTTTACTAACTAAAATAAGACATCCTCTACATCTTTCTTTAATCATAGTCCAGAAATAATTTTTGTTGTTTGAAAAATGTATTCAATATCTTTGATCTACCTGCCAAATATACACAGACTTTCCGTATCCTACTGTAGAACTAATCCCTCTAAACTACATATCCATAATTTACCACATTATTACATACGTCTAAATATAATGAATAATTTTTTAAAGTCATCAGCAATTATTTTACAAGGATAAAAAAACCAAAAACTTGAATGAAAAAATCACATCAGTAGATATAGAAGATAAATATGAATGCCAGTCAGATTCTTATCAGCATGAAACTTTCTGATAATATCAGGCAAAATGTAGCATTCATTTCACAAATGCAGATAATGAAGATGTGAGTGGCAGAGTGTGTGTCAAAAGTATGTAAATGAATTGATGTTTAATCCACCTATGCCTAAGAAAAGCAATCACCTCCTGCAGAAGGATTGTGGTTTTTTTGGTAATGTTAGCTGATGAAATCCCAGCACTCTAACAGGGGTTTATAATTTGATAAAAATTACTGGTGACTGGATCTGCATTTTCTTCAAACTGATGCCCTGCTTCTTGCTAAGTGCACTGCTGACATGTTTGATATTGAACTTGAACTTAAAAATTACTATCCCAGTAGATGTTTATTAGATTTAGCGGCTGAAGTAAACCTAGACATGGTGCCCGCAGTATAATCTAAAAACAGATCTTATTTATGTGTGCCGGGAAATGTTGCACATTTCTTCCAGGAAAAAAGAGAAAATCAGAAATAACAAGAGTAAAAACACTCACAAAGCAAGGTATTATCCACACTATTAGAAGGCCAAAGAAAATTGACCTGTGTTAGACTAATGTAATGTCAACTTTGAAAACATTACAATACTGTGTAATGTAATTTATTTTCATATAATCATTTTAATACTCATTATTGGGAAAAAGCTTGATAGAAAAAAAAAGAAGCAGTTATAAATTCAATACATGCCACGAACTGAGGCAGAATAATCTCAGTACGGGTATCTAATTTTTCATGTGAAAACATTACACACTTTTTAGTAGGAACTCAATGCATATGGTTCATTTGAAATTGTTTAAAAAAACACCTATAAATTTAGTGAAGTGGTAATATGTGAAGGAAGACACAGAAACATTTAAACTCGAATAATATGTGCTTATCCCTAGAGAATCAATATAATTTTTGAAATGAAATGCAGTAGAATATATAGTAGAATATTCTGCTAAATACTGCAAATCCTTTTTTCTGCTTATGGATGACTGTAATAACCACCATGCAATTCTCTGCTTGTTTGCTAAGACTTCTGTTCAATAAGACCTGTAATTTTGTGCCTGTGCATATGAAAGCCACTTGGAGAAATACACACTGTAGTGACCTGGGCTCTCCGGCACTGAATGTCTCGTGTGTCTGTAGGAAGCTTTCTGCTGGGGTTCTGTGTGATTTCTGTCATCCCTTCATCTCCTTTTCTTCTACAGTTCTTTGCTGTCATTGATCAATAACACTGAGCTAGTATGAGCAGAGCACATCTCAGAAGTATTCACTGTTGAATTTCAAGGGGAGTTTGACTGTTGTATATCATTTAGTGTCAACTCTAGTACAAATATCACAAGAATTATCTGGATGAAGGAGGAGTGATAAATACAGAAAAGAAAAAAGGAGACACAAAGTCATAAAAAGACAACAAAAAGAGAAAGGAAAGGAAGAATGTGTATATAAAGGAATCAGGAGCAGTCCCAGATGAATTTGTGTGTCCTGGCAGTGAGGAGGGACAACCCTGTCCTGGGGTGCATCAGGCACAGCAGCTCCAGTTGGGGAAGGGAGGGCATTGTCCCTCTCTGCTCTGCACTGGGGCAGCCTCACCTCCAGGGCTGGGGGCAGTTTTGAATACCACAACATAAAAAGACATTAAGCGATAGGAGATCACCCAAAGGAAGGCAACAAAAATGGTGAAGGGATTTGAGGGGAAGCTTTTTAGAGAGTGGCCGAGGTCACTCGGTCTGTTCAGCCTGGAGGAGACAGGGAGGGCCTCATTGCAGTCTGCAACTTCCTCATGAGGGGAAGAGGAGGGGCAGGCCCTGATCTCTTCTCTGTGGTAACCAGTGGCAGGACCCAAAGGAATGGATTTAAGTTGTAGCAGGGGAGGTTTAGGCTGGGCCTTAGAAAAAGGTTCTTCACCCAGAGGGTAGTTGGGCACTGGAATAGGATGTGGTCACTGCACAGAGTTCAAGTGTTTGGGCAATACACTCAGGCTCACTGTGTGACTCTTGAGGATGGATCTGTGCTGAGCTCGAGCTGGACTCGATGATCATTGTAGGTCCTTTCAAAGTCCATATATTCTGTGATTCTGTGAATTGTTGTGCATATGGAAAAAGAAGGAGTATGCAGAACATGGTACAGCAAACACAAGACTCAGAAGAAATCAAACCATAGAAAATTGCAGGACTTAAGTATTTTTTTCTACATCCATACTACATGTGGTATACCTCTAAAATGCTTTGATGAGATAACATAAGGGAATTCTAAAATTGTTACCAATGTTATTCATAACTATCTGTTCACTGTTCTGGGTATCTCGGTAGAATTATGGGCAAAATTGTTCAAAAAGGAGAAATCTTTCACAAAGTATTCACATCTCTAAAGCTTTTCACTGTGTTTAATGATTATCCTGAAAACTAATGCTCTACTACTGCTTAATTAAAAAAAAAAAAAATCTGATTTTACTGGTATTCTGGTTTCAATATGAATGCCACCAGTCCCTCTGTATGCTTAGAAACATTTTTGCGGGGATAATTGTCCTGCTTTCGTCTCAGGAATAGTTAGCTTTTTCCATAGTTTCTCTCTATGACAATTTGGATTCTATTTTATGCCCAGCCTTGACTGACACTTGGGAAGTACCCATTCTCCACCTTATTTCTAAGTTCACCATCCGGGAACTTATTCCTCAAATTGTCAAAACATAGCTCTTAGGGCAGCATCCATTTAAAAAGCTTTGACAGCAAAATTTTGATTTCCTGGTGCAATATTCTTACACTGAGAATACTCAAGGACAGAAAATCTGTACTGAAATTTCTCTTTTCACTAATTACTTAAAAAGTACACTTTCTGCCCTAACAAATAGGTTAAAGAGCGTTTTTTGAGGAAGGACACAGAGTTGTCAATAAGTAGTGAAGTACTCAGCAAGCACTGACAAGTCTTTCAAGAAACACCTCTCCACAGAATTTCAGATAGGTCTTCACATCCATTCTAGTCCATCTAAGCTGTACCTCACTCAACCTGATGATTTAGGGGACTTTTTTCAGAGATAATTGATTTTTCCCCTCCTCCAGAACCACTGTGGAATCTTAACACAGGTTGCTGATTCTTGTACCAAACACCATCCCAGATGTGCTCCTGTCATTAATTTTGAAGGGATTAAGTGCTTTGTAAATGGATATTTAAATTACACAGGGGAAAATAATTTAGATTACAATTTCATTATTTTATATACTGAAACTCTAAATCACTGCTGATTGCAAAGCTTCAAAACACAAGCCCTTAATAGTGCAATATCGGTCAGTATTGTAAATGTTGACTTTAGGCTTTTAAAAATTATTATCTGCATTTTAATTTTTTTTATGGAAGAAACGTAGTTCTGTACTTTTGAAATATATAATTTATTTTCTCCTCTTTTTCAACTTCATTACATTATCTGATATGTTCTAGGAGGGTTTCTCGGTATTTCCTAACTAAGCCCTAAGGTCTCAATTCATGGGACTATTTGACAAACATTCATTCTCTTTCTTAGTTTTTTGAGATTTTAGAGGGAGGAGGTTGGTTGAGATGTTTTTTAGGCAGCGAGATTTTATCTTTATCTGTTTTTAATTTAAATTCCAAATTTTTATGGTGATTGTTCATGACAAAAGAATGAGAACATGTCATATATTTTTTTATTCCTTATTTCTTACTTCTATTTTTTAATGAAATTCATATAACCCACTATCTGTAGTTTTCAGCAAGCTGCCCTAATTAAATTTAAAACACATATCTCAATATGTTATCAACAACAAAGCTTCTACTCCATCACTGTCAATTTGATCAAAAGAATTCAAGAGTAAATCAACAATATGGTGATTTTGAAAAGCTCTGAATATTTCAGTTTCTTGGAAATCTCCCAAAAAAAGCTAGCAATGCTGTCTACTTTGTGCTAAAAATCAGAGCCCTAAAGTTCTGGGATTTTTTTCACAGATTTTAAGAAGATCTGTCCAGGCTACAGGAAACTGTTATTTAAAGAATCGCGGAATCACAGAATGGGTCTGCTTGGAAAGGATCAAAGTGGGGCATCTGATTCAACCTTCCTACTGCAGGAGAGTCATTTTAGAGCACAGGATTGTGGTTCTTGAATATCTCCAGTGAGGGAGACTCTGTAATCTCTCTGGGCAATCTGTTCCAGTGCTCAGTCACTCACACGATTAAGTCTGTCTCATTCTCATTAATATTTCTGTGCATCTCTTTCTGCACAGTGCCTCTTGCCCTATTGCTTGGCATCCCTCCCTCAGTCTGAACCCTCTGTTGAGCCTGATCCAGGAGCTCCAGGTCTCTCTTGTACTGAAAACCCTAGAACTGGGCTCAGCACTCCAGATGTGCCTCACCAGGGCTGAGTAGAGGGGCAGGATCACCTCCCTCAACCTGCTAGCAGTGCTCCTCCTAATGCACCCCAGGATACTATTGGGCTTCTTGGCCACAAGGACACACTCTTGAGTTAAAGAAATCTCTTAATTGGTGTAAAAATATAATGAATAATAAATAGATAATTAATACATTAACTATTAGAAGATAAAGGACATCTTCGATGTGTAACTCAAAAAAATGGAATTACAAGACAAATTACAAAGTGAAAAAAAAAAGTATTGTACAGAGTTACTAACTCCCTTCCTTTAGGTAAAATTCTCAGAATCTAAGTTTAGAGAAAGAGAAAGCACACATTTAAAAGCCCCTAAAGATTACTTAAAATATATTATGATAGAAACACTTATATTTGCAGAAGATGACTGTTATTCTAAATATTGCTGTTGGTTATTTTCAGAGTGGAAGGTGGTTTCTGTACTTAGTATTTTGTACATTTAGTTATACAGGATGAAATTCCTGCCTGGGTAAAAAAACCCTTTTGTGGCCTTTATAACTATATTCTTTGTATTGTAGAGCTAAAAGTGACCGAGCTGGAGCCTAGATCTTGTGCTAAGGTTCTTGCAAAATGAGAAAAAAAGTCATAATTCATAATGAATATATTTTTAAAAGATAAAAAGTAGGACAGGATAATGAGTATTTAAAAAGAAAAAAAAGTCATAGATATTCTAATGGATATTTCGTTCCTGTGACAGATCACTATTATTTTGGTCTTTCTTATCTTATATTATTGTAAAAAATCACGGTTTCACACGTGCAAGTTTTCCAGTGGTTCTAGTGGTATATTGATTCATCTGAACACAAAGAAGAGAAGAAAATATCCTACATCACTTACAAATCCTAGGCTGGAGAATCACCGGGGCATTTCCTTATCCAGTGAAGTCTTTACTTGCCTTATATTTGAATGAGAACTCACTAGTACAAAATGTGTTTCTGCTTTTTGCATGGGAACAGGGGAAAGAGCAATGGCTACTGCACAAGGAAGGGAACCATATACTAGCCAGTATCTCATGACATTGAGAAAGGTTCTTAGCCCTCTGATATAATTGACACAATCTACTGCTCTTCTCTACACAGATAGCAGCTGCATCTAAGCCTGCATTGTTGTCAAGTTTTCCTCAGGAAAAAATAAAAGGGTTTTTTTGTTTGTTTGTTTGGTTGGTTTTGGTTTTGGTTTTTTTTTTGCCTAGTGAGTGTATCTGCTCATTTAACAGTATTTATATAGGAAAGCCTCTTGAAAATAAAAACATCTGAAACCAACAATGGCCAGAGTTTCAAGGATAACAATAGCAACAATAAAAACTGTAGATGCTTTTAATATTCAGATTTTGACAAGAAAGAACTGCTACCATAAGCAAACCTCAGAAGACCTGGAGGGGTCATAAGGTTTAAAGGGTTTTGGGTTGAACCCAAAGCTTTAAAATCAAGTTATACCATAAATTTATGCTAAAGGTGTCTGTCTGTCCTTCTCAGTGCACACGGGCATTACTTCATCAGTTTGGAGTGGCTGGAATACTGGCTAAATCCTCCCATTTGGGAGGTTGGTCTCAGAAGCACAGAAGCACTTTGTCACACTGCTTGAAGAAATACCTGCTCTGATTTGAACAAGACTGTGCTTCTGGGGCAGGTTTGCTCTGCATTTGGCGGTCCATGCCTTGTGTTTAATGTAGCCTCTCATATAAAGACTGAGTCTGTAACAAAATTATATTCCACTCAAATAACCAGCAAAAAAACCCCTGCCACTCTCATTTTTAGTGTGTCAAAATTACATATTTGGAATGAAAGCACAGACATACAAAATCCCTATTAAAGAAAAAGTGCAAGAGTAAAAATTATATTAGGATTTATAGGAAACAGAAAATTGTTTCTGTTTATGCTACTCATATGTTTTATACTGCAAAGCTTGGTGAATACTGCATTCCAGGTAATTTAGGTAATGAGGGAAAGAAATAGGTTAATCGATTCCATATAACAATAATCCTACCATATCTTCTAGGAACAGATTATTTTAGCTTTTTTTTATTAGTAATAATTCGAAAGAAGAAAACTGAGCAGAAGCAACAGAATCTGCCAATAATATTTCATGATGTTTATTTCAGGATCGAAAAGTCAGATGTTGTCATTTTCCAAGATTAATCCATATGAATGAAAGAAAGCAAAAGCTTTGTGTATTGAAAACAATATTTTTTTCTAG
This sequence comes from Anthoscopus minutus, assembly GCA_013399455.1. Lineage (NCBI taxonomy): Eukaryota > Metazoa > Chordata > Aves > Passeriformes > Paridae > Anthoscopus > Anthoscopus minutus. The sequence goes on from VWYI01046937.1 coordinate 39,811, forward strand.
TATGAAAAAAACACAGTTACTTTACTGAAAACTGTATATTTTGTCCCATATCTAGCAGAAATACAATGAAGTTTGGGATCCTTGTTCCATGATGCACACTTGGGAAAAAGAGTAACACCACAGTTTGCCCAATCATCTTCAGGACATCAATGAAACTGACTTAGGAGTATTTGAAGAAAAAAAAATGATACTACAATCAACTGGTTTGAACTTTGACAACATATTATCATTTGCAACCAGTACCCTGGAGATTAATTTTGGAGAACATCCCTATGACTACAGAGTTAATGGGAAATGAAAATGAATATTTGCTTGAAGTTAATTGCTTGCCTCATATATTGCATAATGCAGTAAAGTACACTATTGAAAAAGTTTTATTTGGCTTTAAAACCTGCGTAACAAAAGTTTTCAATTACTTTATGTTCATCCACCACAGCAATTTCAAAATTATGAAAATTATTTCACTTTACCAAGATTCAATATGCTGAAACATTGAGGCACATTTGCAAAGTGATCATCATGATTGGAAGTATTCTTTGCTGTGTATACTAAGTTAATTTTGGACACTCAGACAGTGTATTTTGAAGTTTTTTAAGCATGGTGAAAATCTCTCCATTGCAAAGTTCACCAGATTCCAAATATCTTATAATTTGAATAATTTTGACAAATATCTTCTCAGGAATGGATCTGTTGAAGACCAAGTTTCAAATTAATGTCCTATGTTCATGAACTGATTTTTTAAAAAATGTTGGAATATAATAAAACAGAAAAACACCTTTTAAAACAATAAATGGAAGTATATTGTAGCATAAAACAATAAGTAGGTGCACAACAATACATCTAATATGACAAAAAGATTTTTCAACCCTGAAAAGAAAAATATTTTCTCTGTATTTTCTTTGACATAGGAAAGTTGGTGGAACCTAGACCTATGTATTTCAGAGAGGCTATGCAGTTCTCCAAGCTTTCAGTTTCACATGCATATAATTTTTAAATACCATTTTTCTACAATTAACTTATTTTAAAATTAAACCTAATGGAGAATTTTGAAGGAAACTAGTGTTAGCAAGGCAAAACTGTATTTTAGCCTAAAATTTATGAGGATCAAAATAAGTTCTGCTTCATCATGAACTAAGGATACAAAGTTATCAACTACTAGAAAAACCTTAATAGAAAACAAGTTATATGATTGTAAATCATAAAGATAAAGGAAATGAACTTTAGTGGTCAGGAGTATTGTGTAAGGTATTAAAAATAAATATACCAACCACTCTGATTCTTTCAGTGAAATTCAGTATGATATCTTAATAGCTGCTACCAGAATTTTGCACTTAAAATTCACTGTGAATTTCCAGGGAAAAGCACATTTTTTTAGTAACTCCTGCTATTATAGACTGATATTGATGGCTCTGAAGAAAATACATATACATATTCATGTATATGTACATGTACATGTTCATTTTTTTAAGTGATGAATTTGACTTCTACATGAAATTTCATTCAAACTTTTAGACCTCTCCAAGTAAAATGTTAAAATTAATAAAAACCCTAACAATTGAGATAAATTGGAAATTTACCAGGATGGTTAAGGGGCTATTTTGCCACTCCATTAACAATATCCAACACATCAGGCACTTCCATACTGCGTAATTAATCCAGGATCACATAATTTCCATCCACTTCTTTCATTTTGGACTTAGATCTGTATTGGGTGTGGTTTAAATGTTGACCTCTATCAAGTAATTTTAGATTGAATCTTATGTAGAGAGAAAGCTTAACCACCTTTATCCAAAAAATTATTTGTGGAGTAGGAAAAAGGAGGTTTCTCTAGCATTAAATGTTAGATAAAACATATATTAAATGCATGTGTGTGTGTTAAAAATAAAGTATTTGGTTACATTAAGATTTCATTTGAATTGTTCATCATGGGGCAAATATTACAAATGCAGGAGAGTAGATAATGCATTAGTTTCAACTGACCTTCACATTAGGCAAAGAACAACCCTTCTAATGTCAGGGCTGCTTAAAGTGAAACATCTCCACTTCAAAAAGGATGTTAAGGAGAAGGGAATTTGATTAAAAGTGCAGAAAAGTAAATAGTTCAATACAGAAGCTGACTAATGCTGCACATATTCCATCCTGAAAGCTGACAGGAAAAGGAGACTTGTTTGCAATACATTAAATGATGCTCACTAAAGCAAGGTCTCCATCAAAATCTTTGCATTCTTTTTGAATTCTCACTTAGCTCAAAAGCGAATTTTATTTCCAAAGGTGCTTTTAATCATGACATTAAATTAATTTATTGTGTAATTATGATCACCTATATGTAGTGAATAAGTCCTACACTCCCTATAAGAGTCTTTGAACTTGAATCTCTGATATGTTTTCTGGACTTGCAAGAAAAATGTATGCAACTGTGCTGGAATTATGATGGCAGAAAATATGACAATTACATTTTTTTTTACCCATATGGATTATATATATAAAAACGCATAATTATATGTGTCTATATATACATTCTGTCTTATGTGCACTTACAAAACCATCCATACTCTTGCTCACCTTCCCTTCCTTTTTCTTTACTTAGATGTTATTTTCTTGTATATAGCTTTATGCTTGACATTTACTTCTCCTTTTATTTCCATCACATAATTTTTCAAATGTAAGTTCAGAGTGTTTTTGTACAAGTGAATGGTTTCTTGCGATTCATAAATGTTAAACTGCTTGTGTAACTGACATCCATTTTTATTTACTATTATCATAATGGCTTCTGAAGTTTTATCAGACCTTAAAGAATTTGTGTTATCTATTTCCCATATTATTGAAGAAAAAATGTTAGTTTTTTTTTTTTTTGGCTTGGTTTGGTTTGATTTGGTTTCTTTTTGAGAAAGCAACACAATTTGGAAGTGATAATGAGATTATTTGATGAATCCAAACAGGATGTGTGCTGTATCCTGTACATATGATGTGAATCAGGGATATGAAGAGATAAAATCTTCTTAAACTTTTGTTAGAAAGAAGTGGAACTAAGCTCTATTAAAAAATAAAAACACAACAGTGTGTGAAGCATTTTTCCTCATAATTTTTTTAAACTATAATATAATCTACAGGTATAACATGTTTTTGACATAGTCAGAAACTATTCTTTATCCATTTATATTCAAGCTTTTAGAAATGGTATTAACCAGAACAGACTATGATTTCTGACTGATTAATCCTAATTAGAGCTGAGCAAGAGATTTCTTTGAGAAGGTTTTTTATGAATTCAATACCAGGCTGAATTATAACACTTCTCGTGCGTGTTATTCCCACCACGTGAACTAAGAAGGGTGTGGAGTCACTCATGTTTTGGATCAATTTTAAGAGTTTCGGTGGCACCTATGCAGTAAACTGAGGTAAAATGGTAAAAGCATGAGAGGGCAAAATAAGGTTCTCAGGGAAAAATAATTAGCAGAAGATAATATCATTATCTTGTATTTGGCAAAATATTAAAATTCTTGTCCTATCCCCTGCCCTCCGCTATATTTAAGGGTATCTTAAACTAACCTTTAGATGTTTTAAACCTCCTGCATGACAAGGATTTATCAAAAAGTTATCAGAAGTAGAAAAAAGTGCGGTTAAATTTCCAATTCTAACTAGCATTGCTCCTGAGATGGACAGATGCCCAAAGGGCATGAATGTGATGAGTGATTTCTGGCTTCTTTACTGATTTAGAGCAGGGCAGAGAAGCTGAAAGGAATAGTACAACTCAGCCCAATGGCAGTGTCATGCTTACCACATTTGCATTTATCTTGTCCATGGAATGGGGTAAGCCATGATGCCTTGGGCCTTCAGGTTTTCTGTTCTGCATTGGTATATGGTATTGGTTCAGGGTTACTAAGATCTTTTCACAGGGTGATGAAGACACAAAAATCCAACTCCAACTGGGGACTCAAGAACATTTTTTCTAAACTTCAGGCTCAAAGTATAAACAACATGGAAGGAGCAGGGCGAGCAAGTGGGACTCCTGTATGCAAATGGACCCAAACATATAAAATGTGTGGTCTCAGGACTGGGCCCTCCTTTGCCTCCATCTTGGAGCCACCCAGGCAGAGCCTGATTTGTAACACTGGTGCTGTCTGGGTGTGGCCTTTGAAGGCCTCAATAAATATCCTTTATTCTCCTTAACTCCGTCTAGCCTCTGTTCCAGCTCTTCAAGGCATCAGCAGCAGTTGGCAGAGCCACATAATGATTGGTTTATCTGTCATGCCATTGCTCCTTGCTAACTGCCATCAATCTACCAGGATAAATTCCTAGCCCATTGTATTATTCAGGTGAGGCTTACAAATTCACTACTGTAATATTAGGGGCCATCAGTGCCAAAAGTGCTCTCAGCCCAACCTCAAATCCACTGGCAAGACTCCTCGGTAGTAAACCAACCAAACAGACAAATAAAAAGATGCAAGAAATGAGCAAACAAGCAAACCAGCCTGTTGGAGTATGACACCAGAGGGTTCAGTTATTTTTCTCAGGACCAGGATTAACGAGAGAGAGGCTCTTTTCCTTTCTGTTTGTTCTCAGTTGTTTATTCTTTCCTTATCTATGTTAAATATATACAAACTTCAAGGAGCTACGTACACTTGACTAACAAAGAGGAAAATGGAGGGACAAAGAATCTCTGCAAGGTCTTTTATGTGTCCATTATTGGGCCTTAATGACTCAATGACCTGGCACCTGTGTGCTGCTATGCAGACTCTTTTGTCCAATCACTCTTTATTACCCAAAAACGCTTAGAAGAAGATGAAGAAGAAGATGAAGAAGGAAGAAGAAGGAAGAAGAAGAAGAAGAAGAAGAGGAAGAGGAAGAAGAAGACGAGGAAGAAGAAGAAGAAGAAGAAGAAGAAAAGAAGAAGAAGAAGAAGAAGAAGAAGAGGAAGAGGAAGAAGAAGACGAGGAAGAAGAAGAAGAAGAAGAAGAAGAAAAGAAGAAGAAGAAGAAGAAGAAGAAGAGAGACACTGCCCTAAATCCTCCATCTTGTATCTCACATATTAATATAACCAAAACTCTAAATTCTAACTTTCTCACTCAATGTCTTAATATGATTCTATCTTACACACCCACATTATTAGTTTCTTTACTTAGCTTTAAAAGCTTTCTCCATGATTTTAGGCTAAACTTTGTGTTCTCTTGGGTGTCAGAGCCTGTCAGCACAGATAAGGGGAAATTTTCTGTGCCTCTGACTCCAGCACCATCCAACCAACCAACCAACCAACCAACTGCAAAAAAAACCTTAACCCAAAATCAAGGAATAAGGCTCGGAATTTACTTTAGTCTTCTTTGAAAATGAAGTTTCCAGGATTTAAAATGGTCAGTTATAGGTTGTCCTCCAGATTTAGTTTCAGAAATCAGCAAAATGGGATGTGTAAGTGTTTTCCTCTGTTGACCAACAGGTGTCACAATTAGAAGTGTATGAGTTCTGTTCATCACCAGTTATATTTCCTGAGAAATGTCTCCCTATCCTCACTACGAATAATGTGCAATTATCCAAATATCTAAATATTTAATGTGAGAGACATAAATCTTTTTCTCCCTTAAAAAAAAAAGCGGATTAATCTGAGAAACACTTGTTTTTTTCTATTAGTAAAAATTAGTTATTTAGAATTTCAGATAAAAAAGTTGTATCTGAGAACAGGTTTATAAAACACTCTTTGTGGGGAAAAAATGCTTCTCAATAAAACTTGTGTGCTTCTATTTAAAGTTAAAAATGTCAAAACCTATTTGTACAAGTAATTTTTAAAATAAATTAATAAATATTTATGCAAATTAAAATACAATTATTGTTTCTTTAATGTGACTTTATTGTGCTTTTCCAACTTTTCCACTTGATGATATCCCTAATTATGCATTTATAGGACAGATTCTCTTTCCTTTAGGTAGGTGGTAAGTGCTACAGAAAAACTAGCTGCTTATTGACTCCAGTTCTTTACTAAAAAAAAAAAAATGAACTTAGCTCCACCCTTTACTACTTTTAAATAAAGGTAGTAAAATGTGTACTTCTAAAATTGGAACATATACCTAGATATTTAATTCTACAGGAGTTAAATGAATGCATATCCTTTTGCACTTGCCATTTCAGTCACAGAGCATGTTTTGACCTTTCCAGTGATCAAGTCAATATTGTAGGGCTACAGATGGCCATTGAGTAAAAAGCTTCTATTTCCCACTATTTCAGCTTGACTTTCATGCCATCTCTTTTCCCTGTTTGGTTTAAACTGTAACAGCTACAGCAATAATTAACTCATATACTGCTTTACCAGGGGAATGAGAGAAAGAGCACCGAGTCCTCCAGACTGGGTTGGAGAGCATAAAACAGTCTTCTCTATAGGCATAGTAATTATTTATAGTCTTTTGACCCTTAGAGCTGAACTGAAATCAGTCATTTATATGCTTTTTTCCAGTTTATTTAGCTTTCTGTGGCAGCTGGTCCCTGGCTGGACATCAGGTGCTGACAAAAGCTGCTCTATTTCTCCCCCTCACAGCTGGACAGGGGACAGAAAACACAGCAAAAGGCTTGTGGGTCAAGATGAGAACAGGGAGAGATCACTCACCAATTACCATCACAGGCAAAAAAAACTCGACTTGGGGAAAGTTAATTTAATTCATTACCAAACAAATCAGAACAAATTAATGAGAGATAAACACAAATCTTATAAACACCTTCCCCTCATCCCTCCTTTGTTCCTGGGCTCAGCCTCACCCCTGAATTCTCTGCCTTCTTCCCTAAAGTGTCATAAGGGGATGTGGAATGTTTGTGGTAAGTTCATCAGGAGTTGTCTCTGCCACTCCCTCCTCAGAGGGGCAGAATCCTCCCACTCCTCCCCTGTTCCAGAGCGGGGTCAGTCCCACAGGAGACATCTCTCCATGAACTTTTCCAGCATTAGTCCTTCCCAGAGGCTGCAGTTTATCGTGAGCCACTCCAGTGTGAGTCCGCTGTGAGGTCACAAGAACTGCTAGGAGCCTGCTCCACCATGGGCATCCTACAGGATCCCAGTGTCCTTCAGGCACCCAACTGCCCTGACGCAGGGTCCCCCCATGGCAGAGGTGTAGGTGGAAATCTCCTCCACTGTGGACATGAATGGGCTGCAGGGGCACAGCTGCCTCACCATGGTCTGCACCATGGGCTGCAGGGGAATCTCAGCTCTGGCATCTGAAACACCTCCTTCCTCTCCTTCTACACTTTCCTGGTGTCAGAAGAGTTTCTCTCATATAGTCTCACTCCCCATTTTTTTCTGAAGTTGTGCAGGTCATTTTTTTCTGGCTGGATCATTTTCTCTGTCAGACGTGGAGAAAGGTTCTAGGATCTTCTCCCCAAACCCTCCCCTGTAGCCCCTGCAACTACTAAGGCCTTGCCACACAAGCCTGAATAAACCTAACTTTAAAGTATTAAAATATTTATTTAATGACAGAACGTTAGGTCCAAACCATTTGCCACATGTAGTCATGCTGAGCTTGACATCAAGAGATATTTTTTATTCAGCTTTGCAAGCATTAAAAAAAACTGCAGCAACTACCAATTAAGAAGTAGAACTTGAGTCAAGTAAAAATCAATTATTTAGAACTCCTGATATAGTCCTTCATCCTGCAAATGTAAAAACAAACAAATTATATGAGTATGTCAATCAGAAATACATACAGGGGAAGGGAAACAAGAGAGGGGAAGAGACAAGGAAAGAGAGCTGTGCAGTATTTATTTTCTTTTGTAAAAGTTTAAATTTTAACAAATAGGGGGTAAATCCCCTAACCTCTAGTTTTACATGAATATCTTCTATTTACATTTCTGTTAATTTCTTTATTAATTCAACCAGAAATGGAAAACCATCCTTTGTTAAGTTCATTGTGGAAAACCACATAGCATTAAAAAACAGTCATAATTTAAATCAAAGATAAAGTTTTAAGAGTGGGATTGGACCCCTGTGTTTCCCTTAAGTAGGCATTTGAGAGTGAAAAGCAACCATGATGATCTCTCCTGGCTTATGTTACAAAAAATCTAATCCATTTATTTACTACTATGGTGTCCTGCTAACAGGAAACAAGCACAAATTAAATGCTTCAAATACTTCAGTTCTTTATTTATATGTTTATGCTTCATTCCCAAAGAGAAGGGTGTCCACTGCCAGTTGTTCTGGATATTTTCGCTTTTCAGGCTTCGGCTGTAACAGATGTGTAGTGGTTGTTTGCAAATTAGTAGTTATGGTTACAGTAAATGGAAAACAGAAACAATTATGGCAACAAACTATTTCAAAAATATTAGAAAAGCAAGATAAGCTGCTATGTTTCTAGTGGCAGCTGAACAAAACAAAACCTGTAAACCTATAAGACAACTCCAAAAAGTGAAAAATTTAACATCAAAGGAAGACATTTTATAGAAAGATTTATTGTTTCCAGATGCCAGTGGAAGCTCATACTCCATGAACTCCAGTTGGGTTTATACTCCATAAAAGCTTCTTGTCATGATTTGTGTTTTACATATTTGTAATCCTTAAGTTTTAATTGCATTACATAATTATGACATGGAGATTACTTTTGTTTCATACCAGTGTACCCAAGTGAGATCAGTAACCTCCAAGAAGAGTGTAAAGAAAGAGTTTGAGTGTTTTGTTTGAGGAACCAGCTTCCCCTCAACCTTCGAACTAATTGATTTTTTGAAATAATTTATTTACAGGATTTACTTTGATCATACGTTGGGATGTTTTTGTTTGCATTTTCTAAATAGCTTTTTGGCTTATTATTTGCCTTATACCAAAAGATTCACAGAGCTTGAGACAGGTTCCTTTAGTCAGAGAAAATGACAGACTCCTCTAATGAAGGGTGTCTGACACTGGAGATAAAGAAGAGAAGAATGTACTAATCTTGCTGCAGAAAATGCATCAACTGAAAATATTTACTGTTCCTATTAAAAATGAATTAACAAAAACAGGTGGCCTTTTAATTGAAGCCTTTATCACTCTTTGCTCAATTTCATTTAAATGCAAATTTGAAATCCTTTCTCTAAGCCAATAGAAAGTTGTAACTGAGCAAGAACACCGTTTTACTAATGATGCAATTACGTGGCAAACCATTAGGCTTATTACGGGATATGCTGCAAATATTATGACATCCTGAAAGGACCCTCTTTTTCAAGTATACATTTGTAAACTGCTAAATTCATCACCAATACAAGATACTTTGCTGAATTTGGTAGGACATTTATTTTAATTCAGCCTTAAACACCTACAGTGGTGCTCTGTATTTCTTTTGAGCTGTTGATCTCTTTTTATCTCTTAGAAGACGAGCTTCATAGTCAGAATAGCCAATTCTTGCCTTAGCTGTGAAAAATCCCAGGTTCCATAATGCAGAGGTTGACATTACAGGTTACATTCAACTCCTGGGTAAGTGGTAGTAGACTGATAGCCTATCCTGAAAATGGAAGCCCTCATCTGCTTGGTAAGTGGTGGCTTCTGTGCAGGGTGATTCTTCTTCTGAGTGATATGGAGACATGATTTGTGGACCCTTCTGGAATATTGCTCCTCTCCTCTCCTCTCCTCTCCTGAACCTGAGAGAGTTTTCAGCCTGTCAGTGGCTGATCTGTTCTCAAAAGAAAGTCTTTTGGGAAACATTCTCTTTCAATGACTGTTTTTTTGTAGATAGGTTTTGGATCTCAAAAGAATGTCACACAGCTGCTCTGAATGTGATTTTCTCTTGTTCCACCAGTGGGACCAGAGAGGTGTTTCCTTTGGCCAGTCATGTTAACCTGTATCAGAACACATTATTAAAAGGGTTGCAAACCCCAAAATAAAGGCTTCTACTTCATTCTGGGAAAAACCTCGGCTGTTCTGTGAGACCACGCTTCATTTCTGTGTCCTCTAGCAACACTTCTCCCTTTTCTTTCACAGAAATGTGGTCCTTTTTATCTGCTTCTCAAAAAGATTTTGTTGCCACATCCTAGCATGTTAACTTTAATCTACACTGATATATGGAGCAGATTTCATAATTGGGTTGAATTTTTCTTTAGAATGTTTGTAGTCTATATTAGGGTGAAATATTTTCCTAAAAAGACTGTCACAAAATAGCTGAGAGGAAAGGCAACCTTATCCTGGCTGCTCCACATAGTCCAGGCAAAATATCTGCATAAGGAACCAAACTGCTCTGTCTGTGAGTATAATATGAGTACTGTATTTAGAATTTAAATGGCAACAGACAAACAAAATCACATACAAAAACCCAAACAAAACAAAACCTCCAAACTAAAATCATAATAAAAAAGCAAAATACTACTTTTTTGTCACAAACATCTCTAATAACACTAACTGGGTTTTAAGAAAGAGGAATTAGCTTATTGGAGCCTGTATCAGTACCTAGAGTCTGCATGGTGGGCTCAGTGCTTAATTGTGCCCCTTTATTTGGGTTTTTTGCTTGTTTTTTTTTTCCCATTCCAGTTTTATTAACTATACATAAACTAAATAAATACAAAAACAAACAAACGAACAGATAAAAAAAACAGAAAAAGGAAAAACACTCTAGGAATAGCATGGAGAGATCAATAAAAATGGGGACAAAAAAAGTCACAGCTAGAGAAATAAAAGGATTTGTACCTTAGAGACAGTTAAAAACAAAGAAACAGTAAGGGAGATAAAATTGTTTTTCACAGTAATATTTATCCCTCTTAGGGTATTAGGGAATATTTCTATTGAGTTTTCCACTTCTGTGCTGCATCTTCATACTAAAAGAAATCAGAACAAACATTTTAGGAAGGGATTATATATACCTTCCACGATGCAGCTATCACAGGTTAGTGTGGTAATTTCTGACCACGAACAGGAATATTTTTCATCTGTTGGGGAAAAAAAAAAAGTAGCAGACCATATCAAAACTCTCAAGACTGTGTAAAAAGCAATTTTTGCAGCTTCCACGTTCAAAAGTTCACAACAGAGGTGTGGTTGCATGTGACTTGTTTTGCATATGAAAGAAATAGTCTCATGACTTTCCCTATTAATAATCCACTTTCATTATAATATTAAGTACACTGGGAAAGATGATACATTGCCCAGGATAATATAAGTTGACATATACAAAGGAAGCGTAAGAAAGCTTAGCTCCTGATATTGCTATTTTGCTTCTGGGTATCTCTGAAATGCTGAATACATTTTTCATTTGATCTTAGCTTAATGCAGGCATCAGCTGTTTGCAAAGGGAAAAGTAGAATTAAAAAAATCCAGCCATCATTCAGCCAAGCATTTAACTCAGAGTTTTCCAGTAATTGGTGACCTATTGAGATTCCTCTGACACCTACACAAACTATTGTGCAGAAAATGGGTAAATTGAGGCATACAGCTAACAGCTGTCTCCATAGAAGCCCATTTAATTTATTACTAACTTATTGTCTTCCGTAACCAAGTATCAAGGGCAAGGTATTTGGATTTTTACTTCCTACTTTCCTTGGTAGCAGGAGGGGCCCTTTCCAGGCTGCAGAGGCAGACGGGGCAGCAGGCAATCTGCAACGGCTGATTCAGCTGCTTCTCCCTGAAGAAGGAACTAATCCAATTGACATAGGGTGAAGTAAACACATAGTGACATATTTGTAGACAAACTGTCATACTCTCAATTATTCCCTCCAAAAAATTATTTCTGAACTGCAGGCATGGAGTTTTAAAAGTCTACCAGTCTCATCAGCTAGTACATTTCTATGAGACCAAATCATTAGGGGGAAAAGTTAATTTCAGCATCATGTGTACATAAGTACATTTCCTTTCATCTCCTATCAAATCTCTCTTGCACATTGCACTGAAAAAATATGCAAATGTTCTTTTAACATGATAGATATTTTAGTATAATTTGTGTTCTAAAAAATTAAAATTTCTGTTTTCTTTCTGGTTTTTGTTACATATTTGATTTATGTTTTGAAAAACAAGCTTTTTCCTGTCTTAAAATGTTGTTTCTTACCCAAAAACATATGCAGAACATATTTGAAAATATTTATCTTGGTTTGGCATGTACTAAATAGGTTGGATTTTCAAAATAAAAATTGATTTAAATCTTTTCTTACTGAACACTGGACTCATGCACTGCAATGAAATCAGGACTCTACCTCCTTTGCAAGGAGCCTCTAAACTACAATGTTGCTAATATAGGGTCTAGGTACAGACCCTTTTGAGCCTTTTGCAACAAAGGAAAAATAAATTATTTAAACAGGGTGATGCATTTATCTATCAAACTGTTCCGCATATCCTTCTAGTGTGAATAAGAATGTTGTCATGCCCTGCCATTACATATTTGTAAGGTATAAATAAGATGTTTTTTGGAGCATTTATTGAAGATTCACATAGACTGTAAATACTTTCAACTACAGTGCTGCTAGAAACGGGGCCAAGCAAACAACTGATGTGCCCAAGTTCATTAACACAGATGCAGAATTTGGAGTAAAGATGATTTTCCCTGAGCACTAGAAAAATAAAACATAAAGAGGTGTTTATGGCATGGTGAATTCTCCTTAAGCAATTCCCTAGGGTGTCCTTTACTTCTGTGGGCTTAAGTGAGACCCTTTGTGGAGGGTTTTAGGGCTTGTGATTTATGAGGCAGATCATCAAACATATTTAGTTACTTCAATAATTCATGCCTAACCTTCAGTTAACACTAGATTAGTTAATAAGATTTATGTATCTGAGGAAAGAATTTTTAGAAAATATCCAAGAAAGGCACTATTTGAGCTAATTATCACAAATGTGCAAAGCAAATTCTGGGAATTGCCTGGTAAAAGGAGGCAGAGATGAGTAAGCATCTCTCAAATCTTATGTTTTTTGGGTTTTTGAGCTATGAATCATAATCTGGATTTAAGCTCCTGTGCAAAGTTCCCTGTTAAGCCAAGACATTTTTTACTCCCTTTCCATTGAGAAAACACAAAAGTACAAAATAAAGAAAAATCTGAAGAGAGAGAGGGAATGGTTACCCACCAGTGCTGTAGGAAACTTAAATCCCTATCTGAATGCAGAGAACTTCAAGAGCATCTCTATTACAAGACTCTCTTGAGTAAGCTAAAGGGTAGTTTTTTTGATCTTGAATATGTTATATTTTTCCACCTCACCACGATCTGTTTGCTTCTCTGGTACAAATCTGACTTTTTAATATGCTTTGGAGCTACTAAATGAAATACAAAAAGTTTTACTTATTAAGGTAAAGAGACAAATATGCTGCATTGTCTGGTGACTATTCCCATAATGTATATGTTCAGGTCTGTACTGCTATGTAGTCTGTCAGGTTGTTTGGTTGGTAGGGGCTTTTCTTCTTAGCATGCTCTGAAACTAAAGGATCATGCACTTGTAATAAGAAAGCTTTTCTCCTGGCACAGTCTGAAACTCTCAGAAATTTTAACTTGAACAGGAGTTTCAAGTAACTAATTAGCTCCTGACAGGATTCGGCTTCAGCACCTTATGTATGCAGGGTCTTAGAGTCTGGGCAGCAGAAAATAGGTTTTAAAAATGTCACTAGTGGCTAAATGGAAACTGAACTGGATGATAAGGATTGATGACTATTCCAGAGTAAATATTGAGATGCAGAGTGGAAAGACTGAAATACTTTTTGAGGGGGGGCGGGATGGAAATCACACAGAATTTAAATGAAAGGTGAATGTATTAAATATATATTTGTATATTTAGTGCTTATTTAGAGTGTCTGAATGCTCAATCATTCTCTACTAGAAGTTCGAAGTTCAAGTTCGGTTCAATGAAGCCACTGAATATCCACAGTGAACCTGTGTGGCAGCAATCTTCTTGTGCTCTATCAGAATTCTTAATGCTTTCTTTACCTGAAAAAATTACTCTTTGAAAAGAGAATTAGAAGATTGAAGCAAATGACATTTGTACTTCTAATTACTGAGAACAATCTTGTGCTTCAAAAATTTTTATTATTGTTCTTTGTCGGCATGCTAATGTTTAGTGTTCCATTGAAGAGCAGTTTTGCTTAGCTAAGCAATGTACTTACACTGTGTCTCTGACATAGCTTTTTCCATCTTTTCATCTCTTTTTTTTAATCCCTTGTTAATTAGCTCAGTCAAGAATACTGGCATTTTCCTCATAATTAATTTTCAAAAGTATATCTGTATCTCGTTTGTTTTACTCATTCCTTGAGTCTGCTGCATTTTTAGGAGATAGTACTTCATAGTGTGATATAAAAGATCTTGGAGCCTCTAATTTTTCTTTAGATTAACTTTAATAAGACCTACAATGAACAATGAAGTCTCTTGCCGATATCCTGGAATAAGTCTTTATTGCTCCAGAACACAAAATGACAGCTGCGTTTTGCAGTCAGTAGGCTTGTAGCAATGTTTTATAGAAGAGCAAGTGACTGCATAAGCTGCAAAGAATCAAGGAATCAAGTTGCAGATGTGCCTGCCTACATGTGCACATGCACACAGGAGAGCTGCCACGACCCCATTGGGATGCCACACTCCTGTGAAAGGAACATGATGACAGCTCAGTATCACACTGCTCACCTCCCCCACTCCCCAGGGGTCATAGGAAACAAATTCTTTATCCAGCAGCAAGTGGATTTGGGAGACCATTAAACAGAGACAGAACATGGCTAGGACTCAGCTGTTAACACCTCTCACAAAGAGGGACAGGCACCTGAACTTTAAAGGCAGGAGATGAGCTTAAAGCCTCACCATAGTGGTGTCTTTACTAAAACTGTGTTCCCACAGTTATAATCACCTGCAACCTGGGAATCCATCCTAGGATGAGATCAAGAGCTGAAGTGCTGTAGCTGCAGATTTCTTCTCTAAATATCATTGTGTCTGTTTTGCTGATAGGGAGCATGAAGGGCTCTTTGAAGGTCATGGAGAGGCTTGGATAGAGGAGGAATAGCGAGAACTACTGCAGCTCTCAGCTTAGTCCCAGATACTTTCAGACATATATTCATTGTGAGGCATATCATTCTCATATTCATAATTATAAAAAGGAACTGCAAATTTAATTTAATCTTATTTTATTTTCCTCTGGTAATACTTAAATGCCAATATTTCTGGTATTTCAGTTTTCCCTTATGTATTTAACACAGCAGAAAA